>CM048648.1:70530148-70899140 GCA_026413185.1 Pueraria montana var. lobata
TCACTTCTATTTTATGTTGCACCGTGTCCTTTTAACAGTCATTTTGAAAGCAACTTAAGAATAACATGTCTTGCATCAAGCATTTGTCTTGACCCTTCAAATTAGAGTTCTAATGGACCATGTTAGAAGGGAATCAGTACTTAAGAAGCAAAATAGATCAACCAGAAGAGTTAGGAAAATTGTTACTAGGAACACGAATAAACAAGGCTTTGACCAGATAAAATTTTAGATGCAAATTTATACTTTCACTAATAATTACCTCATAAACTCCCTTGCAATCCATCGTTTCTACACCATTACTTTTATGAATGGTCTGGATGAGCCTACAATGGAGTTTGTGAGGATTGTGTGCAGACATATGGCCAGTACAGATGTATAAATTGACCACAATATTTTCTATTACATGGCTTTCATTTGTCTTGTGTCTTTTCTGCTAAATTTTGCCTGTCATGGACTGACAACCCTATGACCATAATGACTGAGAATATCACAAAACCAAAACAGAACAATGGCAACATGAAACAATAAACAAGTGTACCTTTAATTCTTCTTAAACATGAGAAAAAGCCCATTTGAGAAGGATATGCATGTGTATTTAACCATTCAATCGACATTATTAAAAGCAACACAGTGCATAAAAGGTTGGTTGCTTCTGAACCACTGATGACCAGTGTTTCAAATTGTAGACCACATCAAATGATGCAGATGTTGCCACAACTGCATCAAGTTGTGATTGTGGACCATATCAGAGTGCATCAACAAACTGTGATACAACCATTGCCACAATGCAACACAACTGCAATTTGAAACCCTAACAATGTACTTAAAAATAAAGTACATATGCATAGTGGCAAACCACATGCCATGATAGTTTACATCTAGAAAATCCCAGTTGCTTTTCACACTCATTTTTATCTCTGGTGCCTGGTCAGCTACATATATAAATCAACGTAGCATACAACACCATAATGTTCTGTTGTTAAACAATTCTACAGACAAATGGTTGACTTCTTAATCCTTCTTTATGGTTTTGCCTATACATTTTCCCAATCTTCCTTTACCTCTAGCAATTAGTTGCTAAAGAAGCAGTTTGGATGAAGAAAATCATATGTGAACTCGGTGTGGTTTCTTAAATAGAAGAGTCGGTTCCACTATAATGTGACAATAATTGATTTATCACTTAAGCAAAGGAATTAAGATCACACTAAAAGTCCAAACACATTTTGCGAAGGTATCACTTGATTAGAGAAATCATTTAACGTGGTGACATTAAGAGAATGCAGTAAATCCATTCACCAAGGCACTTGGAATAAAGGAATTTTGACAAGTGCAAATGGAATTAGGAATGAAATACATGAGTGATTGACTCTAGTGCAAGTGGGAGATTGTTGGAGATAAATGTGTATGCCCAAGACTCAATCCATCATGTAACCAATTTCAGTTCTAAAGTATTATTAGTATTTCATTATCATATTCTAATATAAAATAGTTGATTTGAAAAGGTCCTTGATTAAAATTATGGACTTGTTATCATAATAGAGATTATGATAATGAAAAACAAGTCCTTTATAGTTTTAATCCAAATTGTTCTTGATCGTAATATTATTGTGAATAGGACATCAATAATCCGGATAGATCAATATATATGTATTGGCCTTTATTGGATAAACATTAATATATATCATTTATTAAATTACATATGTAGATGATGCACATGGTAGATGTGATCATTGAATTGACACAATTGAGAATTCCTAATGGTTAACATTATCTTAATCTGTCAATAGGAAATTCTCAATAAGAAACGTAAAAGTTTTCTTTGACCTGAGATTATCATAGTAATTAACAAGTTATTTATTATATTTTAATTCCAAACACCTAATGTGTCAGGGCACTAATTGAATGGATATGGATATGATTAAATACTTGTAGAATTAATGATTAATCAAGAAGGAATCCATCGACTCTAGGTAATGAGTTCGAGCTCTACTAAGACCTTGGCCAGGGCAATTGAATGAGAAAAAGACTAAGTTTTTTAAGTCATTTGTTAACTTATTAGAGTTCGACAGTAATACCATACTCTAGAATTAACTTGGAGCTATAAGTGATGGAAGGAAAATATTACATTATTCTTCTATTGGTTCTTGAAGCTAGGTAAAGGGTGTTACTTCATGCTATCCGGACGCTAAGGAGTGTTGCTAGACACTTACCTTGATTAGTAAGTTAATTAATTTACTAACGGTTTGGTATTGAACCTACAGGACCACACACAAATGAGTGTTTCAATCTTTGCATAAGAAAATAATTTATTTGATAATGAAATTAGAGAAATTAATTTAATCATATTATTTTAGTGGGATATTATTATATTCTTTGCTAGCACCAAGAATATAATTAATAATAAATATAAAGATTATTTTTTTCTTAAATGTGGAAGTTGTCCACAAAATAAGAATCATATTCTATTGCTGCATATTAGGATTAAATCATGTGATTATTTGGAAAGTATCTTTGGCTTAAATCAAGAAGCTTCTTAAAATAAAGAGACATTGGATTATTTTAAATCAAATCTCTCTTTTAAAAAAGCCCAAATACATATATCTTTAACACTATAAATAGAAGCATCTATCTAAGAGCAAAATGCACCAGACGCAAACTAGAAAAGCTCAACAAGAGTTTACTGTCTAAACCTGAAAACAAGTAATAATAATAATAATAATAATAATAATAATAATAATAATAATAATAATAATAATAATAATAATAATAATAATAATAATAATAATAATAATAATAATAATAATAATAATAATAATAATAATAATAATAATAATAATAATAATAATAATAATTTTCTATACAATAACATTTATTTTTAGGACCATTTCTATGTCAATTCAGATTGTTTTCTATGTAATCATTCTATCTTGTAATTGAAGTCCAAATTCGATGATTTGAGAAAATATAAAACAACCAAAGTTAGGGGAGGAATTGACAATTCAAACTTTTTCAGATTAGGGGAGAAAATATAAAAAAACCAAAGTTAGGGGAAGAAGAAGTAATATTAATAATAGTTGTTTTTGTTGTTTACTTTAATTCCTAATTTGAAAATGAATTTTTACAATTTTATCACAATAGCATTTTAATTATAATTTTTTGTATTCATGTTATTCATTTACTGTTCATAATAAAAGTACCTAGCATCCAACTTCGAAACAAATACTGTTGTTTAATGTTTTTTATACAGTAAATTTTAATTTTTGGGACCATTTTTTTGTCAATTCAGACTGTTTTCTATGTAATCATTCTATCTTGTGTTTGAAGTCCAAATTCGATGATTTGAGAAAATATAAAAGAACCAAAGTTTCTTATCATGATTGTATAAGATGTGCACTTTATACATATACTTATAATTAGTATATTTTAAAAAAAAATATTATCCTTATGATTTGGGGAAAAAAATTCAAATATACATATTCAAGGCTAAAATCTAATTCCTAAACTATAAGTTGCATGTTTGGATTCATGTTAAACTATCTAAAATCACATTAAAATGTTAGTTCATATGATTTAAGTAAATATTCACATAGTCACATGTTTGGTCTTATGTTGAAGAATGAATTTTGGATCTAAAATAGATTTTGAGTTGAAGAAACTTTAAATACCTTTTGCGTTAGATCAAAACTCCTATATTGAATTTTACTGTTAACTTGCTTTGAGAATAAAAATATTCAACATAAATCACTTCACTTCAAAATTAATTTAACCAAAATCAATTTTATAAATGCTTCGGTAAACACATATTAGAGGAACTTGGCCACTGTTAAGGTGAATTATAAGGTACATAATAAAATTTGTGTACACAAGAAAATGACTTAATAATGTAAGTTGCTAAAACTTCTAATGTTGACAAGAAAATGACTCCTGCATAAAGACTAAAGACTATACCATTATAGTAATATTTTAGTTAATTCTAACACTCCTTTGTCTAATTATTAAGAGGGAGTGCAACAACTTGTTTTCATTAGCAAGTACCGAGAAATTACAGATAAATCATAGAATCTAACTAATATCTATTCATTTCTATATACTCGGATCATCAGTAGTCAAATTTTCATGCATTCACACATTTAGCAAATTTGAATTGTTTGATAAAGATCAGACAATTCATATTTTTTTATAAATCAAAGTTAAAACACACATTTAAATTTTGAACTATCTGGTCTTTATTTTACGGATATAAGTACAATGATTGCTTAAATAGATGCAAATTTGACTACACTTAATTCGGTTCCCATTTCTACAAACAAGCCTGCCTTGGCCTCCTTATTAGCATCCCTCTCAAGGATCCCAAGTTTCTTGTTGAAAGCATGTTGCTTCCATGTGAGGTTCTAGTGGAGGTTAGGCACTAAAACCTAATCCATTAGAGGTGTTCTACTTTGCAAATTATAGGCCATAGACAACAATTTTTAAAATTAATATTATATCTAACCATGTATGTTAATTTGTGTTTAGTACTCTACTATTTCCTTTGGTGTACTTGTACAGGTTATTTTAATCTAATAATGGCTCATGTAATTTATAGAATGACTTTAATAAATAAAAAATGCCTAATGTGAAGGGTGTTAGTAGGGCAGGGAACCGACAACCAACTTAGACTGGAAAAAATCGATTGAAAAAAATGGTCTATGGGTTGGTTCAGGTAGGTAAATGTGTTTGGCGGATGAAAAAAAGGGTTTGACTAGGCGAGTTCAATTTTGGATATTTGCATCCGCCGAAAGCTGAACCTACCCGACAAACAGAGAATAAAATTAGTCCCAGGACCATCTCGTGTTGCTTACTTAAAACAAGTACTCACGTCTAACCCTAAAACTTAACCACTAGATTTTCTTTCTCCCTCTGAAACCCTAGCGCCGCTCTTGCCTCTTTCACCCCTTTCACCTCTCATCGTGTTAAATCTCTTAACACGACTCACTTTTTTTGGATCTGTAAACCAAAATCCTCACTTAATGAGATCAAGACGAACACCAACTTGGGCTTGATTGGGAGGTTCTGAAGATGGATATTCAAGGTTTAATTTTCTTTCCACATCAAGATCTAATAATCTAATTGTTTCTGATAAGATCAATTTATTTTTCTTTCTCTATCCATTAACACTACTCTTCCCTTTTGCTCTATGTGGTTGCTTATTATTCCGCTTCACTTTTCATTTGTGCAGACTTGCTTAAAGCTTGTTATTATTAGATAATATGTAAATAAATACTTCTCTCTATTGAAATTGTCAACTAAGCGGCAACTTTCTCACCTATAAATTTTTATATTTGTGATGGCATTCAACGATTCAGTGCTTAGACATGCATAAAGTGATTTTTGGAAGATGAGGCAACAAATTTTTGTATTCATTGTTGGTGGAGCAACCAGATCTGAGGTTTGATTTTATTTTATATATATATAATGAGATTGTATTCTTCCATGCTACTTTTCTTCTTTCGGGGAAATTAAAGATGATATATTTAACTTGAACTTTGCCATTGTGCATGTAATGAAAGGTAATTTTGCAAAGGTGAGGAAGCAACAGAGGAAGGCAATTAACTTCGCGTAGTGGTGGGTAGTTGTTGGTCTCAAAGAGTTGGAACAAACATTATCCTTTAACTCTTTTAATTTTATTATTATTACAAAGTTGGCTTGTTTATTCTTTTGATTTTATTGAGTATTTAATGTATTTGTTATGACTTCTAGATTTATTTTACAATTTTTTAATTTATGTAATTTGACATTTGGGCCCTTACAATTTTAAATTTTAAATGGTTAAATTCTAAATTTAAATAATCATAATCCATTTTAAAATTAAACATAAAAAAAATGAGTTAAAACTTTAAAATTTTGATGAAGCTGAAATAATATTCTAATATTGCAATAAAAGTTAATGTAATTTGTTATCAGTCGATTGTAACCCACCCACCCGACCCGATCCCCACCCTTTAGAACCCAAATCTGGCCCAACACGAGGCACAAACAGTCGATTGTGGGCTTTCATTTTTAGAGTTAGATTGTAGTGAATTGAACTTTTAAGGTCCGAACCCGCCCATTGCCCACCCCTAGTTGTTAGGCTTAAAATTGTATTAAAGTCAGTGGGGGTTATTTTAGATTTATTAAAATTAATTCCCTTTCGATCTTCTCACTCCATAAAAGGGTAATTTGGCAATTGAAGGTAAAAGGGTGTATTTGAAAATGGAGGTAACAAAAAGGTTATGGGACAGTTGTTGGTCTTCTCTCCATGAAAACCCACTACTTCATTCTCTTTCCTCCTTAAGCCTTTTCACAAACGATTCTCATTCCTAAAGAAGGGAATATTCAAGAAGTGCTCCACCATCATAGACACAAGAAAAGGGAGTCAAAGAAGAGAAAAGATTTCAAGGGGAAGGAGAAGGACATTAAAGAACATTGCAATATGGATCCGGGTAAGTTCCTAAATTCCATTATAGATATTATAGGGTATAATAGTTGTGCAGAAATATGCTATCCAAGATCACTATATTTTAAAATATCAATATGTGTGTGTGTGTGTTAAATATTAATAATAATATATGTATGTTTAGAATACTTTATATTAAAATAATGATTCAGTATATAATTAGTAAAATATATTTCTTTGGTAAAATATAATTTAAAATAAATGACAATAATTTGGACCAAATATAAATAACTTGTTATAATAATAAGCTCAAATAAAAAAGATAATATAGTTCTGGTGGGCTTGGTGATACATCAACCCATTTAATATGTAAAATCCTAAATGCATAGGTTACTTTTGAACACAAATTGACACAGCCGTCAAAGAGGTTCTATTCATCCATCATGAAAAAGAAAACATGCTTCATCCATATATGTGTCGTGGTGGCCCTTCTTTTTTTTCCATTTCATCTATCCATCATTTCTTTCTTCTTCTTTCCATTTCACTTGTTCATCCATAACTTTGTTTCATTGTTGCTCAACTCTCTTGCAAGAACGGTGAGCCAATGAACTTGCAATGAAGCCACGCCATTAAAGCTCTGAAAAGACAATTTTTTAGCAAGCTTGTCCATTTTATGGTCAACCAACGACTCACCATTTTTTTTAAAACCGGCCGAGTCAAACCGAATTTTACCTAGTCATACCAAGTTAATTGCATTTCCGACCTAACAAACAAGGTTCTCTGGCCATATGTTTGGTTCTTGATGCAACCGATCTAACTGGCCAGTATGAGCCAATTTTTATAACATGGTTATATTGGTGTTGTAGTTATTACTTTATTATATTTGTGATTATCATCATCATCATCATCATTATTATTATTATTAATGTTGATTACAATTATTGTTATTGTGACTATTATTAGTATTGTGTTGTGTATCATTATTATTATCGTTGTTAAGCCTTAATACTAGATCAATAGGGATAGGATAGTAAGATAATAAGATAGTAACTAGAGCCCAATGCAGAACTAAGCCCACCAAGCCACAAACCTGCCTATGTATTATCAGAAATGGAGATAAAGAGAGATTAGGTTTTCAACTGTTAGAAGTTGAAGGGAGAAAATAGAGAGAGCAAAAAGAAGAGAAAGGTAGAGAGGAAGAAGAAAAAGAAAGGAAGAGAAAAGATTAGAGACTCAAGCCCCAAAACTCATCATCATGCTTTCCGCCAAGTGAGTGCTGCCCACCCCTTCCTACACCTTCCTTTCGTAGTTTACCTTATTTACCTTCATTTTCTCATCCTGCCTCTATTCTTAAGGTTAGGGTTTAGAAAGGGTTTGGAATGGATATTTGATTGTGGGCAGTGAGATTGACCCTAGACCCCAAATTAGTTGCTTATGTTTATGTTTGATCTCTTTATGTTTTAATTCAATTTGATGCGTTGTGAATACCCTGAAGCATTTGAATTCTGTTCATTTTTTTTATGGATTTCCAAATTAATTGTTTTTCCTTTAAATTGAGTGTTTGGTTTGATGCTTCTTGAAATTGGGAATTTAGAACTTGTGTATGATTAAATTCTGTAAATTGAGGTTTGGATGCATTACTTTCATACCTTGTGTTGTTTGCATGGAGTGAGTTTTGGACAGAAGTTTCAATGGTCTGCATGTTTGAAATAGAAAGTTTAAGGCATAGTGAAATTGTATTATAAATGCAATAATAAATTACCTGATTGAAAATTCAGTAGCTTTCACGTCTTTTTTTGGTTGTGCTTTCATGTAAGGTTATTTTGTAATTAAAAGTTCTTTTATAAACCTGCACTTGCATTTTGGTGGCTTTGTTGAAATTTTGTTTTTACAAAGAAACATTAATTTGGAATTGCACATTAAAGTGAGATTTGTTAATCTCCAAAGTGATCAAATCTATGAAATTTGTAAGTCCAAATAATTATATGGTTAACTGATATAATGATACAATGTGATTAATATGTTTGGATTGAATAAAATTGTTAATTATATGGAATTGATTTAATATTTTATTTCCATTTTATTCTTTACATTTAATGATAATTTGATATTTTTAATTACAATAATTTTTTACTTTTACAAAAAAAAAACACTTGATAAAGAAGTTAAATTAAAACATAAAAGACCAATGAGCAAATTATGGTAAAATAATTAAAAATAATTGAATTTTTAAACATTTCAAATTATTAAAGAAATCATAGTATTGTTTAATCAAATTTAATACTTTTGTCTCTTTTAAAAAACACCTATTAATTATTATTGCATGGAATTAACACGACAATTATTATACTATTTAAAGACACAATTCACACTAAATACCCTCATTCTAGAACATGGTTTCAGTGTCCAAGTTTAGTTTCCTGTTAGCACTGAACGTCTGAACAAAATTCCAAATCACAAATTCCAAAGAAAAAGAATAATAGTTATTATTATTTTGACTAATGGAATAAAACTTCATTGGAGCACCACCAAACACAGTGGTGTTTGATCAGATACTGGCGGAAGAACTAGAGAGCTTGATCCACCACCAGAGGCTTTCTCCGATGACACCTTCAGCGTCATCTACAACTTCGACAATCTACTCCCTTTCGACTTCAAACCTTTCGATTTCGACATGCTAAACTCTCCACCACCACCGCAAATCACTGCTGTAGTGTCCATAAATTCAATATCATTTGAGGAATCAAATGCGCAGGCCTTGAGTAACCTCGCCAGAGCTGATAACAGCACTAAGGGTGGCAGAGAGAACAAGGTGAAGCGGCATCGCCAACAGAAGAGACGAGTCACTCGGTGCACACCAAAGGCAGACCTATCAATCCAACCTAAGGTCCAACTACGAGCTTTTTAACTCCAACAACTTAAATATATGCTATTGGAGTTGGAATTACTGTGGCTACTTGCAATAGACTTGTCCTCTAATGGAATCTCGTTAAGGGATTTATATTGTACTTCTTCCAGTTACCAAACTCAATGAGCAATGATGCATCAACGGAAATGTTGTGTAGGTGATGCTGCTTCACCCTTTTCTCTCCGCCACCCTTACCACATCTGCCAGCTCCGACAAGGTTACCGGAGACCACAGACTTGCCACGGTCGAGTCCCATAGTGGGCCCTACCGGGCTGGACCTTGCGGCCCACGCGTTCGATTCCTTCGATGATATAGAATTGACGAACACTACGGCGATAGTTAGCGGCAGCAATGGAGAGTTCAGCATGTCAAAATCATAGGGTTTGAAGTCAAAATGGAGTAGATCGTCGAAGCTGTAGATGACGCAAGGATTTGAAGATCCTTTTGTACAACCTCTGGAAAAAGGCAATTCAGGGACATCCCTCCTTCCTGTTTTTTCAAGTTGCTGTTTTTGAGATTTGGAGGGAACTAAATGGAAATTTTGAGAGTTGCCACACCCTGCCTCTGTATTATCTGGGTTTGATATATCATCTGATTCGTTGTCAGTTATATCAGCCCAAGACTTGGACAAGGTTCTGATGTCATTCTGAAGTATTGGTTGCAAAGCATATTCATGTAAAGAAACATCAATTGAGATTCCAGCCTCTGAATTTGTAGCAACAACAGTACCTTGCACTTCTTCTAAGTTAATATGAGCAACTTCATTGCACTCATTGATTGCTTCCATAGCCTTAGAAGGTGTATTATCTTGTGTTTCATTGACTTGTTCTAAGATAATGACAATGTGGTCTGGGAACTTTTGTCAAACAACTGAGGGGTCGGTTTGAACTTGCTTGGCCCCAACAGTTTCTGGTTGAGCCCCAACAGACTCTGGATGATCCCCAAGAGAGCCATTTTGTTCATGCATTTTGTCAAACAGCTTGTCTGAAAGATCAATGTCAAGACAGTTCTTTTAATAATTTGAAATGTTTAAAAACAATTCAATGATTTTTAATTTTTACCATAATTTGGACATTTGTCTTTTTATTTTAATTTAACTTTATCAAGTTTTTTTTTGTAACAGTCAAAATTATCATAATTAAGAAAATCAAATTATCATTAAATGTAAAGAATAAAATTGAAATAAAAAATAAATTAAGATATAGTGTAAAGACTAAAGAGTATTGTGATTATTAGTTTGTCAAATCAAGTCAGCTAGATATAGTTACCAGAATTACAATTTATTACAGTTGGTTAGCCCAACTGAAACCAGTTATTACAATTGTATCAGTATCTCAGACTTGTTATTGTGAACAATAGAATATATATAGAATCAGATTAAGATCACTTTCTCTATCTTTCACCCTCTCTTTCTCTGATTTTATAAAATCATAAAATATTAATTATTCTTTGGGATACAAAATTCATAAAATTAAGGAATTGTTGATTCTTCTTTTTTCCATTAATTGCTTTCTTTTTACTCCCTGGTGCTCTGACCAGATGGAGACATCAGTTATCAAAATGAGAGTTTAGACTTCTTCATTACTTGAAAGTAAAATCTTTCACTAAATTTTGATAGTTAAATGTGCATGTTTGGTTCAACTTATTTTGAAGATTTGATTTTTTGTATATAGCTTTTTAAGTGAAACAGCAGGTTTAATAAAGTAACTTAAAGTGGCTAGATATCTTATGATCTACCATTGCAAAACTGCTTCTCTGAAGTTTCTTGAAAATTAAAGTAAAAATATGATCTGAAATTCTATCACAATTCCAGTGTGATCTATACTGGTGTATGTGCTAGGTACGTAAGAATTTGTCATAAAAAACTCGTTACAAATTATAGTAAAGAAGTCATTACAATCCGAGTGGCATAAATTCTCTTGACATGACAGGAATTGTTTTTGGAATAGAAGGCCTCAATACTAAAGTGGCATAATTTGTACAAAGGGATAAAGATTGTCGTGTCTGGTATGCTTATTGAATTGGACCCTTCAATCACATTGCGAAAGGTTATTTATGGATTACTAACTCCTAGATTTTGTATATACATTAAATTTGCAATGCTGTGCATTTTTATAAATTAATCTACCAGTAGCTCTTACAAATAGGTTCATCCATAAACCAATTTGAGAACCAAAAGGAAACAGAACCATAACCAACATGGAACTCAAAACCATCCTTTAAGAATATTAGCAAGGAAACAATTGTTCTTATTTAAGAAAGCAATTAATGTCTATGCCTGCTTTGCTATGTTTTTCCATCTTTAATTTATTTTGTTTCTCATTTCAACTCTTTTGCCTCCTTTGAGATTTTATGTTGTTTTATTGATTCTTAGCTTCTTTTGTGTTGCTAAACTTCACACATATGCAATGATTGGGAAGTTAAATAAAAAAAATGATGTCTATAGTTTTATTGTTGTTCTTCTTGAGCTTCTTATAGGAAGAAAACTTGTTGATCATACCATGCCTCAAGGACAATAGAGTCTTGTCACATGGATCAGTCTTCCTGCTAAAGTGAAGATATTTTGTTGTCTGAGATATATTTGTTCACATTGGTATTTTTTTGTAAGAGGCTCCAAGATTATGTGAAGATAAACTGAAACAGTGTGCAGACCCAAAACTGAAGGGTGAATACCCCTCAAAAGGAGTACGTAAGGTATCTATTTCTCTTTCTCTCTACCCTTGCACACCCACACATGCAAAGACTCTTGACTCACGAATAAAGTTCTGGTGCTTGGATCTTCCTTTTTTAGGCTAACATTAACAATGCTTATTATTGACCATACAGCTTGCAGTTGTTACAGCACTGTGCATGCAATATGAAGTTGAGCTTAGGCAAAAATAATAAATAAATATGAGCATTTTTGTTAATGCACTCCAACTACTTCTGAAGTCTCCTGCTCTTGCACCAAAAAGTTGAAGCAAATAAATTGAAGAAGTTCATAACATCACTTTGGATTCTGATCATGCAGGTTCTAATAGTGGTATAATTACAAGATGCAGATTCTTTATTTATATTTTCTATTTTATAACAATTTATATTGCATAAGGAAAAGATCCTTTTATTTCTAATAACATAAAAGGGAGAGTATTATGAATTGAACAAGTATTATGAAGGGAAACAGAGGCGTCAATTTTGTAATTTTAGAAATATGTCTTCTTAAGGAATTGTTGATCTCTCTTTCTCTCAAAGCCATCATTTCCCATTTTGCAATTTCAGACCTCTTTATATTGACATTCTTCATTCGCCTCTCTCTCACTCTTAACAGTGCCAATCTCTCTCTCACTCTAAGGTGCTCGTGAGTTTCTGCGTAGCATCCTCCGTTGGTCGAAGGTTCCAAGGCATTAGCTAATTTACACCGACCACCTCATGGTATGCTCCTCACTCGTGGGATTTTGGGTTTCAATTTTTATTTCAATTGCTGATTATTTTGGACAACCCTTATCACTCCAACCCTTATGCCCCTCCCCCAACCACCAAGCCACCTTATGACTCCCATTGCCAAGCCATATAACATAGTCTAAAAGTTGGTGCAATCAAAGTATGAACAAGTTGGTAAAAGTAAGTTCATACTTAAGGCACCCTCACTCTAAAACATTTTCTCATCGATAGATTTTAGAGGAACCACTAAATCTCAAATAATGGATGACAAAGGCACAAATAACGGAAAACATAGTCGAATTGTCCAAAATAATCAGCAATTGAAATAAAAATTGAAACCCAAAATTCCATGAGTGAGGAACATACCATGGGGAGGTGGTCGATGGAAATTAGCTAATGCCTGGGAGCCTTCGACACAGTGGAAGAGGCTATGCAGAAACTCACAACTCACAAGCACCTTAGAGAGAGAGAGAGAGAGAGAGAGAGAGAGAGAGATTGGCGCTGTTGAGAGTGAGAGAGAGGTGAATGAAGAATGTCAATATAAAGAGGTCTAAAATTGCAAAATGGGAAATGATGTTTCTGAGAGAAAGAGAGGTCAACAATTTGTTATAAAGACATAATATGTCTTCAGTTGCAAACTATAGGCTATCATTCTTCTAAATTTCAACGTCTATTGTTTCAAGGGATTTTACATTTTGACATGCAAAGTGTGTAACGACCCAATTTTTCCCACTTAGGAATTTAAATTGTTTGATATATTTTAAGAGATGTTATTATTTCTTAAAATAAAAATTTGATTAAAAGGAATTAGATGCGGGGTAAAATGCGGTTGATTCCTTAAGTATTTAAAGAAAAATGGGGGTTTTAAGAATTACTTATTTGTTATGAAATATAGGACATGATGTGTGATTAAATACTTCAAGCTTTGAGTGAATTTTAATTGCTTTGAATTGACTGAAATTGATTTGAATTGCTTAACTTGGTGTATTTTAGTTTGATGTTTGAAATTAATTAAATTAGCATATGGATGTAATTTTATGAAATTTAATTATTTGACTTAGTATGATAATTAAATAGACATGCTTTGAATTATATAAATATGGACCTAGAGAGATAAAATAAGAAATTGGGCCTAAGATTTAGAAAACCAAAAATCTGACAGGGGGTGTAGTCAGCGAAATGGGGGGTGCAGCCAGTAAAACTGGTCATTGCACTTTGAGGCCCAGGAAGCAAAATAGAGGTGCAAACAAGGATAGTTGGGCTGTTACATGTTTTTTTGGCCCAGAATGCTTAAAACAGAAAATAAATTGGGCCTTTTTGTTCTAAAACACCTAAACCCACCCAAAATGCAAATAAATTAGAAAAAAAATATGAGAGAGAGAGAGAAGTGACGTGGGGAGAGAGGGAGAGATTCTGAAAATTAAAAACACTATTCACACATGCATGAGTCATTTCAACCTCCTCCAACACTCCAAAATTCATAATTTGGTCAAGCCTTATTTTGCTCTAAGAAAAGCCATCCACTGGTCTCCATTGCCACCCCACATGCAAGAGTGTTCAGCCAAAGCATTCTAGGACCTTCATCCTTCACTTGAAGCTCACTTCACACCACAAACAACTAGCCTTCTAGTGCTAAGTTGAGAGAAAAGTTTGAAGAAAGTTTGGTGAGGTTTTGAGTGTTGGAAGAGAAGCTTGAGTTAGCTTCTCCCCCTTGGTGATTTCGGCAGCCCCTTGGAAGAGGAGAGGGAAAGAATTTCAAGCAACATTGTCTCCCTTGATCATCACAAAATTAAGGTATGGGGGGAGTGGGGTTTATTCTTTCAAATGTGATGTTTTTCCATGGTTTGGGTAGTGGTGGTTCTTGAAGAACCTCTTACTTCATGTTCATGTTTATATACTATATTGAATCTGAAATGCTAAGTTTTCTTGATGACTAAATGGTGTGTTGTGGCTGCCATAGTTTTATATGTATGCAAAATGTTAAGTTTGATGCATGAGACATGCAAGTTTATGGTGTAAATGTATTATTGGGCTGCTGCCATCTAAATTGCAACATGAATTGATGATGTTTGAGGCTGGAAATAAATCATGTAATTGGGCCTTGGTGTGACCATGAGAGAAATAGAAAAAAAAAATGGACTAAAGGGGGGTGTATGTAACAAAAGGGGGGTGTATGTAACGAAAGGAGGGGGGTGTGTTAGCAAATTTTATGATTTAATTGTGTGTGTGTGTGATGTGAATGTACGTGAGGAAATGGGAATGTGTTAACAAAATTTAATTTAAGTGGTTAAATAAGTATTAAGTGATAAAATAATTTTCTAATTATAATTATATAATTTTGTTAAATAATATTCCCTAAAAGGTTATTTATTTGTTGAATAATTGATTTTGAAATGATCATTTATTTTGTTAAATAATAAATATTCTCTAATAAGTTATTATTTTATGTGAGGGAAATAATAGTGTATGTGAAAAGTTACTACTCTATGTGAAGTAATATGATAAACTTTTGGAAGGATCTTTCTTTTTGAATGAATTCACTCAAATTATTAAAGTTAGATAATAAGTATTATTTCATGAGTAAAATGTAAAGGAATTATCATGAAAAATATTTTATGGACTTTTATAGAGTATCCGTATTTGAAATTAATTCTAAGAGAAAAAGTTATTATTTTATGTAGAAATATTTAATTTCTTGTGGATAGTCTTATTTTGAAGAAATATACAAGAAAAGAAATTAATCATGATATTGTCACTTCCGCGTATTAAGTTAATAATTACCTCATAAAAAAAATTGATATTTCAAATATTAATGATATTCTTTAATATGATGGTATGAGACTTAAATAAAAAATTTAGTGACAAGGCCATAATATATTTGACTAGAAAATGCTTAACTACGAATTAAGTTAAGTAATGGTTAAAGTGGGAAGTGTATCATTGATGTGTATTAATGCTTCTTGCACTATGTCCTTGTGAATGATTATTTATAATTAAAGTATGTTATAACTGTGGAAGGGTGAGAACGACCCTTGTAATGTTAGTGAGTACCTTAGAGCCTAAATGGCTTGTACTTAGCCAAGCTAGATGGAAGGTATGTTTGGACGTGGTGCGGGAAGCTACAGCGTGGTACCTTGTAGATGGTTTAGAGCGTGATCTTTTGTGGGTCTAAGCGGTGAATGGCGCAAGTGCGTGGAATCCTAGGGGTAGGCTAGCTACCTACGAGCCGGGATGAGCAATGCCAACTCGCACACCTCGATAAATGTCGGGCTATCTGTGATGGAGTGGAGGGTATATCTCTTGCGGGGTTTCGCCCGGAGGAATAACGCGTTATAAGATAAAATATGGATATTGATAACTGATGTGCCGGGATTGGTGTCAGTGTACCAAGGATTGAAGGATCAGAGATATACTTACTCCCCCTCGCTTCCCAAAGGATGAAATGTGATTGAAGGTTGATCAACCGAGAGTATGGATCCATACGATGACGATGATGAGGACGATGATGTTAGTAATGAGAATTAGACACGAATTAGGTCCCCCGTAAACATGTGTGCATGATTGATTGTTTGTTGGAGTGAGAAAATGTCACGACTCTTTCCATGGAAACGACATCGAAAGAATACAACCTCACTTCATATCTTTCTGTTTCTTTTGTATGTATGTACTCCGAAGATGGACCCAGCGTTTTGGCACTTGGAGGTGGAGTTCAGCCCGATGGGGCACTGGACTTGCTACCCTGAAGATCGTTGGTGCCGCTACCAAGGAAACATTATCGTTAGCTTCCAGCCCTTGCAAGGAGTACCACTAGCACCGCTGGTAGATTGGACATTTCGTGTTCACCTATTCTTCCCCGTGGATTGGGAGCAAGTTGGGTGATGAGAGGGAGGATCAGATTAGTATATTAGGTGCTGCTCTGCTAGGGTCATGGGTTCGGATGGTTAATGTTCTCATTGGTAGTTATGTTATTTATGTATTTCCTTCATTTCCATGTATTTTCATTTCAATTGTAATCTTTTCAAGTTGATGTACTAAACCTCTATGATGGTTATGTTAATGTTATGTTCCTGTGGTATTGATGTTTAAATTCGAAATGTTTGTCGCGAGAAAAATTTTCACAGTTTTTACAACGAAAGTAAATAAAGAGTATTATTAAAATTAATACAAGCTTCCAAATATGATTATTAATTAAATGAATATAAGGGGTGTTACAAAGTGATTAGACGGAATTGGAACATTTTCAATCCTTGTTGGTTCTTGGTCTCCTTTTATTTTCTTTGGAGAGAAAGTGTTATGATTTGTCTAGTTATACTTTCTTTCTCTCCTCTTTAATACAACTTCTTATACTAAGACATATTTATTTCTTGGTATCTTCTTATTAAGCAGGGTTATGTACTTATAGGTTGTATTTGTTGTAGAGGGAAGAGAATGAAGCACATGGGTGGACTCAACTAAAGCTTCCAGGTCAAGCACCTTCTCCCTGATGCGGCCATACAGTTACATATGGAGGACACTTTGTAATCTCATTTGTAAAATCCTTGTCTCTCTAATTTTACTATTTTTGTAGATTGCTTTTAGCATTTTACTGTCAAATATGTATTTTTATATTGTTCCTACCTTATTCTATAATAGAATGACCTGCAATTTGGGTTATGACTTGTGAGGTTAGTTTAGGGTTTGTTGCTACCAAAAACAAAATTAATCCTTATCCCACAAAATGGGGTTTACTAATTAGTATGAGTTTTAAGATAATTATTATAAAAATCAACAAAGGAACCATATGTAATGATTTGTGATTAGATGACAATCTAAAAATCTACATACGCTATTTACTCATATATCAGTACTCTTCTCTTATTTCCTTTAATATCTTCATGACAATGCCAATGTCTAAAAGATTTGTTCAGATACTGATAACTATGACATAAATTAGGGGTGCTTTAACCTGTATGAGCCAGTTTGGAAAACAAATATATCAAAAAAGTGAACAAACACTTAAATAAGAAAATAAAAAGAATTAAAAATAAAATAAATCAAACTCTACTCATAAATTAAAAACAGCTTATAAATTTCAATTTATAGAGAAGATAGATGTGAAAGTCTCAGAAAATCTTTGAGTATATTTTCAACTTACAAAAGAAATTTGATCCCTTTTACTCCCATAACTTTTTTCTCTTGTTAGTACCTACATATCTTTCTACAGAGACTGAGTTGTCATGATTTCTACAGACTACAGAGACTTTGAGTTGTCATGATTTCACATGTAACGTGAAAAATAAGATGGTAATCTGAGCATATGCAGAGTTCCAACTAAAAGTAAATCATTTTCATGCAGTAAAAATATATGTTGACACCTAGAAGATATACCAAGTTATTGTCATAAATTCATACGCAGATACTAAAAGTTCAATATAGTATAAATAAGAGTAAATTACACTAACCATCCTTAAAGTTTTGTGAAATTACACAAACTCTTCCTACCTTTTTAACATTTACATAGGATAGTACGGTGTAATGTTTTTCGAACAATTAAGAAGGGTTAGTGTAATATATAAAGGGGTGTAGTGTATATTTTTCAAACAAATAAGGGGTTAATGTAAGAGTAGATGAGGGTGTTTTCAAGCCTCAGACCATCACTGCACTCTAACAAAGCACAAGTCAGACCATCACCCCCTCCTTATCCCTTTTGAAGGATGAGGGTGTTTTCAAGCCTCAGTTCAAATTCATGAAGATGTGGTCCAATCACCATGATTGCTCTAGAATAATTTATGAAGTTTGGGGAACTCCTATTCTGGGATGTCCTATGTACATTCTAGCTCAGAAATTGAAATTACTCAAGAACAGGCTCTGTGTTTGGAACAAAGATGATTTTGGTAATGTTCACAAAAGAGTGGAAGAGGCTATGCTGAAAACTGACCGAATCCAATCTGAGATAAACCTGATGGGATACTCCGACTCCCTTATTGATAAGGAAAAAGAAGCCCAAACAGAGCTAGAAACAGCTCTGAATTTTCAAGAGCTTTTCTGGAAGGAAAAGTCAACTCTGAACTGGCATATGATGGGAGATAGAAACACTTCTTTTTTCCACAAGGTTACCAAAATTCGTCAAGCAAAGAATTGTATTAATTTACTTAAGAAAGATGACCTCATTTTTGAAAAAAGAGAAGAAATACAACAACATGCTCTCAATTATTTTACTGATTTGTTTGCCTCTAAAAATCAAACATCCCACAATTTGTTGATTGAGAAGGTCATTCCAAAGCTTGTTATTGTAGAAGACAACAACATGCTGACCAATTTGCCTTCAAATGATGAAGTAAAATAGGCAGTTTTCTCCACGAATGCCAATGGTGCCCCTGGTCCAGATGGATTCGGAGGGTACTTCTATCAGCATTATTGGAATATAGTTGGGCACGATGTAGTGAAGGCTACTCAACAATTTTTCTCTCAAGGTTGGCTCCTTCCAAACCTCAATTCAAACACGGTAGCCCTCATTCCTAAATCTCCTAATGCATATATAATAGACCATTATAGACCAATAGCCATGGCCAACTTCAGTTTCAAGATTATCACCAAGGTTCTTGCTGATAGATTATCTTCTGTGGCTTCCAAAGTGGTATCTGAAAACCAGAGAGGTTTCATTAAAGGGCATCATATTCAGGATTGTTTGTGTGTGGCCTCAGAGTCCATTAACATGTTGGATAGGAAGGTGTTTGGAGGCAACGTGGCTATGAAAATTGATATCAGAAAAGCATTTGACACTATGGATTGGGATTTCATCATTAAAGTTTTGCATCAATTTGGTTTCAATAATGTCTTCTGTGGTTGGATTGAAACAATTCTACTCTCTGCAAAGTTATCTATCTCCATTAATGGCCAATCAGTGGGGTTTTCTCTCTTGCAAAAGAGGGGTCAGACAGGGTGACCCTTTGTCCCCTCTCCTCTTTTGCCTGGCTGAAGATGTCTTAAGTAGAACTATTACCAAGCTGCTGAATGATGGTCTCCTCACTCCCATGTCTAGTCCATCGTCCATCCAAAACACAACCCATGTTTTCTATGCTGATGACATTCTCATCTTTTGTAGAGGTACAAAAAGCAACTTGAAAAACTTATGCCGATTATTCAGAGATTATGAACAAATATCTGGTCAAGTTATTAGTCTTAATAAATCCAGATTTTTCTGTGGAGGTATTAGTCGTGCTAGAACTGAAGGCTTAGCTGCTATCCTTGGGTTTTCTATGGGATCTCTTCCTTTTAACTATCTTGGTGTTCCTATTTTCAAAGGAAAACCGAAGAAATCCCATCTTCAAGCCATTGCTGACAGGATCAAAATCAAATTGGCTGCTTGGAAGGGAGCAATTCTATCCATAATGGGATGAGTGCAAATTGTGAAATCTATAAATCATGGAATGTTGCTGTATAGTTTTTTGGTATATGCTTGGCCTGTGGGGCTTTTAAATGATGTGGATCGTTGGATTAAAAACTTCATTTGGTCTGGAGATATTCTTAAAAGAAAGATTGTCACTGTTGCTTGGGGAAAGGTTTGTAAGCCAACAACTGAGGGGGGTTGGGCCTGCGTTCTATCAAGGTTATCAACAAGGCGGCTATGCTGAAGCTCACATGGGAAATGATAACCTCTGATCTTCATTGGGCATGACTTATGAAAGCTAGATTCATTAAAAATAGTAGAATGGTGTCTTACTATTCTGCATCTTCCATTTGGCCTGGTATAAAGCAGAATTTCAATAATGTCATGGAAAATTCAGTTTGGTGTATTGGTGATGGTACCACTATAAGCTTCTGGCATGATAAATGGCTATCTTATAATTTATCCAACCGTTTGGGAGTGCCTCAAGCTTTGCAACCTTCACTTTTAGCTATGGTTAGTGACTTTATCTCTCATGGTAACTGGATCATTCCTCCTGAGTTGGTAAATCACCCCCTGATATTATGAATGATATTCACAATGTGATCATTCCGATACAGCCTACAAAGGATACCCTTATGTGGAGTGGCACTGATACTGGAAATCTTTCCTTCAAGCAGGCATTTTTGCATTTATGCCCATCTCAAAACAATGTCAGTTGGGGCAAGTTGATTTGGGCTACATGTATTCCTCCCTCAAAAACATTCCTTCTTTGGCGGTTAATCCTAAACAAATTACCAACTGATGATAATCTGGTGAGCAAAGGTTGCCATGTAGTGTCCATGTGCAGTTTATGTGAGGCAAATTATGAGACTTCCACTCACCTTTTTCTTCATTGCTCGTTTGCTACCAAAATCTGGGACTAGCTACAAGCTAAATTTAAATGTCTAATCAATACAGCCTCCATATTATCTATTCTTGATTCTTGCTCAAAAGCCAACTCCTGTCAAGTGCATGACATTATGCTGGCTGCTATTACTTTCTCCATCGATGCAATCTGGCTCCAAAGAAACAAGCTACGTTTTGATAACACCAAACTGTCCCAGCAAGCAATCTTCTCCTGCATAGATTCCAAAGTGCGTCTTTCTGGTAACTTTTCATCAGGAACCATGTCTTCCTCTATTAATGATTTCAATGTTGTCAAAGCTTTTTCTGTAAATTGTCACCCTCTAAAAGCCCCTTCTATCAAGCAAGTTGATTGGTTCCCTCCTAAATGTGGTTGGGTAAAGTGTAATACCGATGGTGCTGCCAAAGGTTGTCCTGGTGTTGCAGGTTGTGGTGGTATTTTTAGGGATAGCAATGCTGCTGCTCTTGGGTGCTTTGCTTCTTACGTTGGTATTCAGACAGCCCTTTTTGCAGAATTATCAGGTGCAATGACTACAATCGAGATTGCTCATAGCCGAGGTTGGCATAAGCTCTGGCTAGAAACGGATTCTATTTTAGTGGTTCAGGCTTTTAACAATGACAATTTAATTCCTTAGCACCTTAAAAACAGATGGGCAAACTGCAAACTCTTTCTTTCTAACATGACTTTTGTAGTGGGTCATATTTTTCGTGAAGGTAACACTTGTGCAGATAGGCTAGCCTTGCACGGAACCTCTATACAGGATACTTGTTGGTGGGATACTATCCCCATCTTCATAGCTCGTGAGTTCTATAGGAACAGAATTTTGATGCCTTCTTATAGGTTTAGATGATCCTATTTTTGGCGGGTTTTGGTTCATGTCCCCCCGCTTTCTTGTTCCTTCTTCTTTTTTTAATATATCCTGGGTGTGCTGTTTGTGATTGAAAAAAAAAAATGTAAGAGTAGAAAAAGCAGGAAAAGTTTGTGTAATTTTACAAAACCTTAGGGGTAGTTAGTGTAATTTATTCTATAAATAATTAAACCCGTGTTTGTATGGGGAATTTTAACAATTCAAGGAAATTGAATACATGACATTTGAATTCTCTTCATTTTCCAAATGTTTTGTTTAGATATTTCCCTATCAGATTCCTTGTAATTTAATTTCCTTGTTTAGATAGAGCAATTCAATTTCCACTATGTGCAAAATTTTAATTTTAAATATTTATTTAAAAATGAAAATTTTAATTTTAACTTTACCAAAAACAAACATTAGCCAATATTTAAATGTTTAATAATTCAAAAATATTTTTAATATTTAATCATTCAAAAATAATACTAAACATTAATATTTAAAAAATATTTTAAGATTACATTAATATGAGCATTTACAATATGTTTAAAATGCCTTCAAAACGCTATTATTACCACAAGTCCTTCAATACACCAATCCATAATACAGAGCTCATTTTGAACTAAAAAAAAGAAGGGAATATTTAATTTTGATCACAAACTATTCAAAATAACAATATCACAAACTGTAACCATGGTAGAATCCTTCAATCAACTGCGCACACTTAGAAACACAAATTGGCGTATGCATAAAGGCCAATTATGCGAGAAACAAATTATGTTGCAGTTTATGTATTGGCACCTGCACTTAATATGACAGCACATTAGAAATCTAAATAAAAAAAAATGCTGAAATCAAGCATCAGAAAGACCTTATAAAGGACTAAGAAAATCAAGAAAAAAATCATCTTCATCTTTTAACCAATGGATAAAATTTCGGAGGTCTTCTTCCACTACACTCCATGAATATATAAATGTAGATTCAGTACATATTGAGCATCTATAAATTGTCTTTAAAATGGCAACCACAAGTCATTATCGACTTACCCTCTAAACTCCAAAGTAGCTTTGTGTTTTGTTCACTGTATGATTAAACTTTGAGTATATACAACTTTTTTTTTATAATTAATGTTGGACGGAAGTTTTCATGCAACTTTAATACCAAAGCAATTTCTTACTTCCCATCCGAAGGCATTAACACATGCAAGAGTAGCAGAAGAAATATGTAAGTGCATATATAACCTCAATATACTTACCAAAAATGTAAAAACCATTTAACAGAAAAACATAAGGTTCAAAACAATACACACTACCACCAAAACTATTTTGTTAAATTGCAAAGATCCTATGTGTCACTTAAAGCACCATTACTTACATACAAAACTAAGTAACTAACTATCTGTTTCTGTGTCAATAGGTTTTGCTTTCCAAATGATATCTTGTAGCCCAATAGATAGATCATTTTAATTTCAGTACAAATCAAATTCCACACACAGTATAGCAAATGCGATATCCCTACTGTAGAGCAAAAGCCTTGCTATAAAGGATAGGTTCCAATACATATTCAGTTGAATCAACACATACAAAAGAAGGGCTGCTTAGATTCAGGTTATTAAATTGAATTATTAAAATTAGTATATATAAAGGAAGCCAATTAAAAGCAAATAATTGAAGAAGAACAAATATTCACACATCAAAATATCCAAAACAACAAAGGTTCAAATCCTATCAATAATCTGTATCCAATGATCAGGTAGTAGAGGACATGAAGAAGACAGGACAATCAACCAACTCAAGTGAAATTCACAAATGAAATGATAGAAATAAATTTCAGTCAATTAATGGTCTGTTTAATTTTCTAAGTGACAACAAGTACTAGTTTGATTGAGTATGGCCCTCCTACTCTGGTCTCTCCCTCCCAAAACTAATTAACTAACTTAGAATTTACATACATTTGCTTCCTCTATATATATCCTAACTCCGCTACTATAGTTAGGGAGCTAACTAACTAACTATAAAAACTTCTATAACAATTTTAACTAACACGACCTAACTGAGGATGGCTCACTTGGCCCTTTGGATCATTCTTATTTATTCTAATGTATACTTTCCTAATAAGGGCATGCTGCTAAGAGCTAACATCTTCCAAAATTGCACTCTGTGTGAGTTCTTACAGCAGCAGAAAAAGAATTGGTTAAACGAACTAATAGCAAGTTTAATTTGGTTAATTCCTGGCAATTGTAATTGAACCAATTACTTGAAAATAAAGTGACAAACTTATTAACTAATCTAAGAAAGACATTGATTGACAATCTAAGAAAGACAAATCAATTAAATCCATGTCATGCCTTAAGCTTTAAATCTTAAAACATATGCCAGCAATCACTGGACTACTAGAACAACCATGTACATACCCGGTACCAAATGTTTGACCAAGAAAGAGGAATTAACAAGAAAGCTGTTGGCCAAGAATTTTGACATGTGATTATGAAGATGCTGATCACTGTAATGCACATGGCCACCACAAAGTTGAGAAACAAGGGGATAAATACATCAACATTGGTCTGATCAGTTGATGCTTGTAGAAGTTCAAGAAAAACATAGTCATTACATGTGGACTGGGAAGATAACAGTAACCTAGAAGTTTATGTCAATATGAATTTAATACTACAACAACAGAATACTAATCAAGGAGGTTTGAACTTGGATTTTCACCAACTCAAATGCATTGAAATCAACGATGGAATCAAATAAACACAAATGCAAATCCAACATAGTTTGGTGGAAATACAACAAACAAACTATATTATAGAGATGAAATATAAATCAATGAAATTAAAAATGAAATCAAAATCAAAACACAAATCAACGAAAACAAAAACGAAACACAAATTGAATCAACAAACCCTAGATTATAAAGAAGAGAGAGCGAGAGAGATAGACCTAGAATGAAAAACCTAGATAGAATGCTTTTGAACAGAGAGAGAGTGCTTCTGAACCGAGTGAGATTGAATGAGCGGAGCAAGAGAACAAGGGAGTGAGTGGAGCTAGCGTCGCTAGGGAGCAGCATCACGAGCGTCGTGAGAGAGCGTAGCGTTCACGACAGAGAATTTCGAATTCTATAGTTTTTGATGGAATTTCAAATTCTACTAGTTAGGTTAATTAAAATACCTCAAAAAATAACAAAAATTTCAATTGATTTTTAATTCTCCATCCAAACAGTCTATTTTACGATGGAGTATTTTAATTGCTTTTAAAAAATGAATTAAACTTCTAAATTTCCCCATCCAAACACAGGGTAAATCTCCTTTAAAATTCCCTAGATACAGAAAACCACAGTCAATGGCTCATGTTATTTATAATGATTAAAGAGTAAAGCCTTCTCCGGGAGAATCAAGAGTGCACCAATCTATTATATATATATATATATATATATATATATATATATATATAGGAGGGATCCACTTACTTGAGTAAGTATAAGAGACTTACTCTTCATCCTCACCATTCATTTTTTTGAAATCTAATGATTGTAATGAGTAACTAATCTCAACCATTAGATTTCAAGAAAATGAATGGTGAGGATGAAGAGTAACTCTCTTAGATTTACTCTTGGAGTAAGTGGATCCCTCCTCATGTATATATATATATATTTCATTCAGATCCTGAAAGGTAGCAAGCAAGAGTTCCCATAAAGGCCTTTTGAATAATAATGTGTCAAGAAATCTATCATAGTAATGTCCCTGTAGATTGGAGGGTTTTCTTCAGATAACAATTCCTTTATTGGACCATGAACCTTTGATGTACACTTGGACATAGTAAAATTCATAAAGAAGCTTACTACATAATCCTAGGGCCTATATGATACGTCAATTAACACTGATGAACATGTCATTTGTCATAAGCTGCACCAATATAAAGGAAATTGGTCAATGCAATCATAAAACTTGTGTTTCATAATGATAGACCTAAATATTTGAGTTTAGGTTGCTTCTAGGTTCTGTTACATCATTGTCATTTTAAGATTCATTTGGAAAGCAACATCTAATACATACTTCTTAAATCAAGCCTTATGTGTTGATCACTTCAAAGTATATAGAGCTCTGACAGACCATATTGAAAGGGAATCAGGACTTGGAAACAAGATAGATCAACCAAAAGATTAAGGGAAATGGTTACTAAGAACAAAAATAAATAAGGCTTAGACCCTAGTAATTTTGGAGAGGATATATTTAGATAGAAAATTTTCACAAATAATTACCTTACAAACTCCCATGCAATCCATTGTTAATTCTATTACTTTTTTTAATGGTCTGGATAAGCCTACCATGGAGTTTGTGACAATTCTGTGAGGACATATGGCCAGTATACATGTATAACAGTATATGCTTGGCCAGAATATTTTCTATTACATGGTTTTCATTTCTCTTTTCTGCTGAATTTTCTATTAAAATTCAAGTTGTCTATTTCTATTTTCTGTTTGCTTTCCAGAGAAAACAATAGTGACTGTGAGTACCACAAAAACAAAACAGAACAATGCTAATATGATTAATAAGCATGTGTACCTTTAATTGTCTAAGAATGTTGTTCAGTAAAATCTTGTGTCAAAATTATTAAAAAGTCCGCGATAAAGAATATCACAGCCATGGAAATTTTGATCATTCTTATATATGGAGGAAAAGCACATTTGAGAAGGATATGTAGATGCTCTTAACCATTGAATCAACATCAACAAAAGTAATACAGTGCATAAAAGGTTAGTTTCTTCTGAACCACTGATATAGTACTATTTCAAATTGTAGACCACATCACAATATCAGCGTGCATTAACAAACTGCAATATAACCATGACCACAACCAAAAACACAATGCGACCTCAACCGCAATTTTAAACCCAGGCTACAAACCTAAAAGTAAAGTACATACGCATAGTGGCAAACCATATGCCATGATTTACATCTATAAAATCCTAGTCATTTTTCACAAATTATTTTCTCTGGTGACTGGACTATGGACCTTTCTGCATCTAAGGCAAGATTCCAACTTTTTTTTTGGAAGGTGCTACTCCAACTTGCTCTC
Source organism: Pueraria montana var. lobata (assembly GCA_026413185.1). NCBI lineage: Eukaryota > Viridiplantae > Streptophyta > Magnoliopsida > Fabales > Fabaceae > Pueraria > Pueraria montana. The sequence continues at coordinate 70,557,090 of CM048648.1, forward strand.
TTGCACAACATACTTAAAGCTAAACACTGTAAAGTTTCTCTTATAACATTTTCATTGAATTAGTAATTTTTAAGCTATCTTAAGACCATTTATCTATAGAAAATATAAAATAACTATTATAATTATTACCTGTAAAAGATCTCCAATGTTAACAATAAGTGCTGCACAGGAGGAACATTAATCCATTGATTCTCATAATATAGTGCCCATTTTTTGGTTTCGACTTTGGCACTAATGGGAGTTTTCAAACCCCTGTAAGTGCCACTTTTCTACATTGGTTACACTGATAACCGATGTAGAAAAACACTTTCTACGTCAGTTGAAATAGTAACTGATGTAGAAAAGTGGTGTAACCCGTTAAATCACTTTTCTACATTGTTTACTATTTCAACAGATGTAGAAAGTGTTTTTCTACATTGGTTGAGGAACCGACGTAGAAAGTTGACTACTTTCTACGTCGGTCGATTCAACATCGATCACGAACCGATGTTGAATGCCCTCTACAACTGATGTAGAAGGTGCATCTTGTAGTAGTGTGATAATGGTTGCATGTTGTAGATTGACATTGTTGGCTCTATCCTCTATTAGTTTTTGATGACTCATGCGTGAATTGCATTGTTATGCATATGCAAGAATAATGATAATATCTTAATGGAGACAAAGGCACCTGTCTTTTGGGGGGAGGGTGTGTCTTATAAAATCTATTCTTAATTCTATTCCTCTCTTTTTTATGTCTTTCTTCAAGTTGCCTTTGGGGGTTGCTAAAAAACTTGCAGGTTTACAAAGAAAGTTTCTATGGGGTGGTGGGGATGACACTAACAAGATTGCATGGGTTAATTGGGAAAATGTGTGACTCCCAAGAAACCACGGAGGGTTGGGTGTAAAGGATTTGGTTATGTTTAATGAGGCTCTCTTGGGAAAGTGGAGGTAGAATCTCTTCCAACAAAGTGGCGAGCTGTGGGTTAAAGTCCTTGAATCTAAATACGGGGTGTGGAGAGCTTTGGGTAGTAGGGATACTTCATCTAATGAATCACTATGGTGGAGAGACTTGAGAAAAACATGTGGGTGTGAGAGTGATATACAGTGGTTTGATAGTATGGTTTCGTGGAGGGTGGGGATGGTTCTCGGATAAATTTTTGGCATGATAAGTGGCTAAATGGTGAATCACTGGCTGAGAAGTTCCCAAGATTATTTGTTAATTCTAAACAGTAGCAGAACAATCTAGCACAAATGGGGAGGTGGACAGCTTCGGGGTGGGAATGGTCATTTGAGTGGCAAAGAAACTGGTTTTAGTGGGAAGGTGTGCAGGTTAGAAGTTTGATGGAGGATCTTGGCCAAGTGGAGCTACATCAGCATGAAGGTGACTCGTGGAAATGGATACATCTAGCAGATGGGCAATACACTGCCAGAGATGCCTATGAAATGCTGCACAATATCAGGTTAGTATCACGAGTTGCCAGCATATTGTTCACTTTGGAAAATTAAAATTCCAAGCAAAATTGCCCATTTTATGTGGAGGCTATTGAGGGACAGGTTGCCAACCGGATCAAATCTCAAGCTAAGAAACATACCAGTGGGTGACTTAAACTACTTGTGTACTTTTTGCTCTCTGGTGGAGGAGTCGACATCACATGCATTCTTCTCGTGAAACATGATACAAAGCCAATGGTATAATTGCTACAACTGGATTGGGGTTCAAATTGTGCTGCCAAACTTACCTGCTGATCATTTCCAACAACATTGGTATTGCAAGTCTGGTTATGTCCATGGTCAATGGTGGATCATTTTGTGGGTAGCTCTAACTTGGAGTATTTGGCTTCGTAGAAACCAGTGTGTGTTCAGGGGGGGAAGCTTTGATAATAATAAAATCAGGGATGATGCTTTGTTCCATTCCTGGTCTTAGCTGAAAGGGATGGATCGCGACTTCAAATATTCACACCAATAGTGGGCTAATAATGTAAATGTCTGTGTTAGCAAAAGTTGATGTGAGTATTCCGAAGGTGTGTGGTGCAGGGTTAATTTTATTGGTGTCATCTATTGGAGTTATATTTAAATGTGTTATACAATGTTATCAAAACCGGACCGGACCGGCCGGTTCGACCAGTTCAACCAGGAACCGGTCCAAATACTCTATAAAACCGGAGGATTTTAGAACCGGTCAAACCGGTATAAAACCAACCAAAACCGGTTAAGAACCAGTGCTAAAAACCGGTATTTTTTTTTTTTATTTTCTTTGAAAATTTTAAATTTAATATAAAATATTTTAAAGATAAATAAAAACACATATTTAATAAATATTTCAAATAGATGCAAATTTCTTTTATCAATTATTATTAAATTTTTCTTGTTAAACATATAATTTGCTCATTTATACTTATTTAAATTTTTTTTATATCTTGATTTTTGATAATTTTATATTTTTATTAATTTGTCATATTTTTTGTTTATTCTAAATGTAAACTTGTTATTGTTAATGAAACATTATTGTATTTTATTAAAATTTGAACTTAAGTATTATGGTATATTTGATTAGGCTTTTATATATATTTTGAATGTTAAAAACTTGTAAAATGTTTTTTTAGGTTTTAATTTAGTTTTTAATGTTTTAAAGTTATGTGATATTATATTTATTTAATATTATTATATAAATTATTTAATTATTATTATTTTATTAATACTGGTTCGACCACGGTTCAACCACGATTGAACCATTGAACCTTGAACCAGTGTCTTGACCGGTTCAATGACCGGTTCAGTTTTAAAAACATTGGTGTTATATGCTGGTGTTGTACTTTTTGGGGGTCTAGAAGGTATATATATATAGGGGACTCGGATACATAGCAAGTGCTATAGTGCCGGTATAATGATGAATGATGTTGATGGCTTGTATCTTCTTTTATGCAGTTGAGCTGTATATACTAATATGCTTGCATGCAGGTCCACGTTGGTTATTATATTTGGTTGGATGGTTGTATCAGTTGTAAAGTAGAGTGATAGTAACATCATTCTAAAGAAAATGAAGTTTTAATAATAATAATAATCTCGCTAATTAATTTAATGAAACACAATAAGAAGAATAAAGTATAATATGAGATTATAATTGAAACGTAGTTAAGTTGAACTTTATCATAAAATTTAATATAATTGAGAATAAAATTATTCTTTCTAATCATTGAAGGATGAGTGAGGATGAGTGTTGATAAGGAGAGGTGGGATTAATATGCGTGAAATTTATCTTATATTTGATTTAAAATTTTGTTGATTTAAGTTGTGGTCGACCGAGAATAAATCACTACAATTTATTTATAATCAGTGGAGAGTACTACCACATACCTATTATCACAAAAGGCTGTTATCATTCCATCTTCAGTTGGTGAATCACCTAATGCTATTATCATGCTAGATTAGGTGAATACTACCACGTATCTGTTATCACAAAAGGTTGTTATCATTCCAGCTTCTGTTGGTGAATCACCTAATGTTATTACCATGCTAGATTAGGTGAATACTATTACATACCTGTTATTGCATACCGTTGTTACCATTCCAGCTTCTGTTGGAGAAATACCTAATGTTATTACCACGCTAGCATGAACTTCTGATTATGCTACTCTATTTTTAAAAAAAAATTCAAGGAGATGAGTTTGCATATGTACATTCTTTCATTACATTTGACAATTAGTTATCAGTGACGTGATATAAATTAACTTATATGCTTACTCTGTTAGGATTATTTTTTATTTTAAGCCTCTTGTTTATTTATCTTAAACATATTGATGCCTTAGTTAGAACCTCACTCCCTATTTTTCCTTTTTGGTGTATGTTTTCCTTCTTTTGTTTTTACTTTTAGATGACAGGTTTTTGATTCCTCTCAACATTGAGATCCTTCTATTAATTTTAAACCAACCAAGATGTTAGGTCCTTTTATTGTCTGTACTGAAGTTGACTTGTTGCGATTGTTTCTATCACTCCTTGCATGGAGTTACGCTACTGTTATAGTTGTTTTGGCCAGACTGGGGGGTTGCCTGTGTTAACCTATATTTTGATAAACTATGATGTAAATATCAAGTAAGATTTCCGTTTGTGTTTATTTTAGACTTCACTTGCATATTTTATACATTCTTCTAGCTAATATAGTAATATATATAGAGGAGGGATCCACTTACTCCAAGAGAAACTCTTTTAGGTTACTCCTCATCCTTACCATTCATTTTCTAAAAATCTAATGGATGTAAAAAGTAACTAATCTTAACCATTAGATTTAAAAAAAAAAATTAATGGTCAGGATGAAAGATTAAGTGGATCCCTCCTCATATATATATATATATATATATATATATATATATATATATATATATATATATATATAGTAAAAAAAAAAGTAGATGATAGCAAAGCACAAGTCTAAACTGGAAAATTTTGTACAAAGTAAAAAAAAATAATATACGTGTATTTTCTAATTCGATATTTTTATGTTTTAAATTGGTTATGAATTGATTATGGATTAAATTCAATATTAAATAATTTTATGAAAAATGGATTAATAGTCAAAGACAATTTATTTTAATTCCGCTTAAAACAAAGTATATAAACAAGTAATTTCCTTATAGAATTCAGGGCATTACAGTGGGAGTCATTTCCCCATTTGCCAATGAAATCGATTGGTCGTCGACGATTTCACAAGAAGGCGAGCAGCAACCTAACCTCAGCTTCACTTCAAGATTTAAAACTTTCACCATATTAAGGGCATTTTCAAATGATTCTCGAGTAGCCTGCCTAAACAATGCCCGCCATTCCACTTTCTTTTCGATGGCTTCCTCCAACTCCGCTTGCAAGCACTGGTTTTCTTCAGTAAGGCGTTGCTCTCTTTCCTCGGAAAGGTTCTTCTCATTCTCTAAGCCAACGTTGAGCTGAGTCACCTGGACCTGAAATTTCTTAAGATCTCTAAAGAGTTGCTTCGAAAGTGCCTGACTTTGATTAAGAGTTGTTTCTTTATCTACCATAACTTTAAGGGGGTTAGCATCTCCGCAAGACTTCTTCAGCTCAAGATACTTCCTATAGCCCGGGGTCTTATGAGTAAAGAATCATTCCAACCCCGCTAACACCGCCATCGAGGACTGAAGGTCCTTAAAACCACTTTTCTCCACTTCTGGCCATTCCTCTGACCCAATGACCCGGTCAATTTCTTCACCACAGGCCATCCAGGCCGGAACAAAAGATATTTGAGCAGTGGAGCTCGAGCTTGGGACCATGGCAGTTACACTGGATCCGCCCATATCCACCTTAGGTATTTTCAGAGGAGCAGGATTCGATGAAGTAGGCCTCTCATGGATCAGAACTCCCTTAGCCGGAGTTTCAGTTGAAGGTTTCTTGTTTTTTCCACCCCTGGCCACCTTCTTCATGGTCTCCGCTTCCTCAACTGCGAAAATGGTGATTAGAGATGGTTCTCTCCTTGCACGCCCCATTAGTTCTTTTGCAGAAAAAGGAAAATATAATAAGTTGTTGTACGTCGGACACAAAAATTATGACAGTGAAAGTGACAGTATAAACATAATGATTGACACAACTAATTCAACTTCCCACTGTTCAGCTTCTAAAAGTAAAAAAAAGAACATTGAATAACTAGAGGAAAATGAATTTTTAAATTAATTACAAAAAAATAGATGGACAAATAAAAGACTACCATATAATAATAGTCATTTTTCTTCTTAAATGTTGTTTTCGCTTGCTAGCAAAATGTAAGGGTAGAAAGACAAAAAAAATTGATATTTTTATGCTAAAACAGTTTGTTTTCATAAAATTTAAGAAATTGAAGCTTTTTTTATTATTCATTATTGATTATTTCCCAAATCACAACTTTGACAGAAAAAACACTCCTTTGCAATCCAAAAATCAATTCTTACACAATCCAAATCAACTTATTTTCTTGAAATCACTTTTGGATCAATAAATAAATCAAAACATGAAATTAATGTTAGCATAAGGTTTTAGTCATATTTTTAAAAAATCAATTATACATATTTTGCCACCCAAATTCAGAAGTTCATAGTGGTTATCTCCAAACAAAATGCATAGTGGAGATGTTTTGTAAGTATCTAATATGAAATGAATTTGTACAGTGGGACATGCGGTTAAAAAGGATAAAAATTATATTAAAAAAATTGCCAATGATAATAGGAATATATTGTTTTGGATGTTTGAGGCATGCTCAGTATAATGCAAATTGCAAATTTCAAACTAAGAAGAAATATTTAACCACAATTTATAAACAAAGATAAAAAGAAAATTAATTAGCAGATAAGATATACCTGCAGCAGAACATGATTCTTGGTTTTCCATAATTTGATCATCTTCCGAAGGATATTCAGGGAATGAAAGTAGATGATTAGTGAAGGCACCCATTTGGTGTAGCTTCTTACATGCTTCAAAGCATGCAAGATGCCTAGCCAAACGAATATCTGTTCCTGAATGACCAGTTAGTGTTTGGAAAGCAGCATTGGAGGGTAATTTTATTGTGCATTGAAAACCCATTAACACAGGCATAAATGAAAAACTAGGCTTTTCTCATGACAACTTTTTACAATATCGATCTACAAGACTAGCACTAGAATCTAAAGTGTTAGACACTCCAGTAGAGTCAATGTTGGAATTCATGGTAGTGGTTTTGAAGCTTGTAACACAGAACAGAACAAAAACTGAGAAGCGTTGATCAGAGCAGTGAAGTGAAGTGAAGTAGTGAAGTGAGTTTGAAGGTGAGGTGGGACAAGTATATATAGGAGATAGGAGAGAGGGCAACATCGTCATCATTCCTAGCATCAGTGACTTCATTGACTCCTTCAACGACACCTTCAACAGTGGTGGCATCGTCGTCACCAATGGAACTTACTACAGCAACATCCGTGGTTTTACTCATAAAGAAACCATTTGCCATTCGTTGGTCTTGCTCATCGGCTTCCCTGGTGTCAACACTTCTCAACATTCCAGATATTGTGGGAGTCATTTCCCCATTTACCAATGAATTCCATTGATCATCGATGATTTCACAAGAAGGCGAGCAGCAACCCAGCCTCAGCTTCGCTTCAGGATTTAAAATTTTCCCCATATTAAGGGCATTTTCAAATGATTCCTGAGTAGCCACCATTCCTCTTTCTTTTCAATGGCTTTCTCCAACTCCGCCTGCAAGCGTTGGTTTTCTTCAGTAAGGCGTTGCTCTCTTTCCTTGGAAAGGTTCTTCTCATTTTCTAAGTCAATGTTGACCTGAGTCACCTGGGCCTGAAATTTCTTAAGATCTTTAGAGAGTTGCATCGAAAGTGTCCGACTTTGATTAAGAGTTGTTTCTTTATCTGCCATAACTTTAAGGGGGTTAGCATCTCTGCAAGACTTCTTCAGCTCAAGATACTTCCTATAGCCCGGGGTCTTATGAGTAAAGAATCGCTCCAACCCCACTAACACCGCCATCGAGCACTAAAGGTCCTTCAAACCACTTTTCTCCACTTCTGGCCATTCCTCTGACCCAATGACCCGGTCAATTTCTTCACTGCAGGCCATCTAGGCCGGAACAACAGATATTTGCACAGTGGAGCTCGAGCTTGGGACCATGGCAGTTACACTGGATCCGCCCATATCCACCTTAGGTCTTTTCAGAGGAGCAGGATGCGATGAAGTAGGCCTCTCATGGATCAGAACTCCCTTAGCCGGAGTTTCAGTTGAAGGTTTCTTGTTTTTACCACCCCTGGCCACCGTCTTCATGGTCTCCGCTTCCTTATCTACGAAAATGGCGATTAGAGATAGTTGTCTCCTTGCACGCCCCATTAGTTCTTTTGCAGAAAAAGAAAAATACGATAAGTTCTTGTACGTCAGACACAAAAATTTTGACAGTGAAAGTGACAGTATAAACATAACGATTCACTCAACTAATTCAACTTCCCACTGTTCAGCTTCTAAAAGGAAAAAAAGAACATTGAATAACTAGAGGAAAATGAATTTTTAAATTAATTACAAAAAAATAAATGGACAAATAAAAGACTACCATATAATAATAGTCATTTTTCTTCTTAAATGTTGTTTTCACTTGCTAGCAAAATGTTAGGGTAGAAAGACAAAAAGTTGAAATGTTTATGCTAAAACAAATTTTTTCATAAAATTTATGAAATTGAAGCTTTTTTTTTTATTATTCATTATTGATTATTTCACAAATCACAACTTTGACACAAAAAACACTCCTTTACAATCCAAAAATCAATTCTTACACAATCCAAATCAACTTATTTTCTTGAAATCACTTTTCGATCAATAAATAAATCAAAACATGAAACTAATGTTAGCATAAGGTTTAAGTCATATTTTTAAAAAATCAATTATACATATTTTTCCACCCAGATTCAGAAGTTCATAGTGGTTATTTCCAAACAAAATGCACAGTGGAGATGTTTTGTAAGTATCTAATATGAAATGAATTTGTGCAATGCAACATGCGGTTAAAAGGTTTAAAAATTGTATTAAAAAAATTGCCAATGATAATAGGAATATATTGTTTTGGATGTTTGAGGCATGCTCTGTATAATGCAAATTGCAAATTTCAAACTAAGAAGAAATATTTAACCACAATTTATAAACAAAGATAAAAAGAAAATTAATTAGCAGATAAGATATACCTGCAGCAGAACATGATTCTTGGTTTTCCATAATACGATCATCTTCTGAAGGATATTCAGGGAATGAAATTAGATGATTAGTGAAGGCACCCATTTGGTGCAGCTTCTTACATGCTTCAAAGCATGCAAGATGCCTAGCCAAACGAATATTTGTTCCTGAATGACCAGTTATTGTTTGGAAAGCGGCATTGGAGGGTAATTTTATTGTGCATTCGAAACCCCTAACATAAGCATAAATGAAAAACTAGGCTTTTCTCGTGACAACTTTTTACAATATCAGTCTACAAGACTAGCACTAGAATCTAAAGTGTTAGACACTATAGTAGAGTCAATGTTGGAATTCATGGTAGTGGTTTTGAAGCTTGTAGCACAGAACAGAACAAAAACTGAGAAGCGTTGATCAGAGCAGTGAAGTGAAGTGAAGTAGTGAAGTGAGTTTGAAGGTGAGGTGGGACAAGTATATATAGGAGACAGGAGAGAGGGTAAAGTAAGGAGAGAGAGCAACATCGTCATCATTCCTGGCATCATTGACTCCTTCAATGACACCTTTAGCAGTGGTGGTATCGTCATCACCAATGACACTCACTACAGAAACACCCGCGGTTTGACTCACAAAGAAACCATCCGCTATTCGTTGGTCTTGCTCGTCGGCTTCCCTGGTGTCAACACTCACTATGCCAAAATTGTTAATTTATAGTGCTATTTATATAGCGCTTATTAATTAAGCGCTTTATATAAAAATGCGGAGGATATATATAGCGGTTTTTCACATTAGTGCTATATTATTGATTAATATATATAGCACTAATTGTAATTAGCACTATGTTTTTATTTTGTAAAAAATTAAAAAATAACAATAAAAATGGGTATAGCGCTTGTGCAAATAGACGCTGTGATTTTTCAGAATAAAAATTGCAGATCGGCGAGTTCCCAAAATTCTCCAGCAAGTCCTTGTCGAAGTGCTCCTTCGGAACTGTGCCTTCGAATTCGTTGAACCTCAGATCTAGAAACTTGAGCTGTGGCAAATGAGCACCACATCAGGGAACTTCCCAGTGAAGCAGTTGTTGCTGAAACGGTTGGTGTTGATGTGGAGCAGCTCATGGTCGGTGACTAAACCTAGCTCCTCCGGTAGGTATCCAGCAATGTCACCGTGGTTGAGGTCGATTTCGTCGACGGTGCGGATCTTAGGGTTATCCAGCGCCGGAGCGCAGAAAATGTAGCATTTCTCAAACACTATGTATGCATTTCTCAAATGGTCATTTTCGAAGACGAAGGAGGGATCCACGATTACTTTTTCTCCTCTGTCACCGAACTCGTCCTTGTAATAGAGAAGTTGTCTCTGCTTGATGTAGGAGACTTCTGCATTTGTGAGAGGTCCATTGTGAGATATTGCAATATCATATATCCATAAAGACTAATTTGTATTTAATTTTTATCTTTGTTTAGGTTTTGTAGTTCGTGGAGCTTAAACTCGTGAAGGATAACATTACAGAGGAAAAGAAGGGCACACAATGTGTTTGTTGAAAGTCCTGACTGAAAACTGAGATAAATCATATATCCAACCAGCAAAATTTGGTAAGCCACGAGGATCTGATTGTCATATATTGTGTTCATTAGTTCATTATTTCTTTGACCTGTGACCAACATGATTGCATTGCTATTGTTATTATTTAATTATCTGTTAGGGATTGTATTATTTTATTATAGTGTTCTTTTTGGTTGGGAAGATGATGATGGTTAAGCATTGTGCACTTTTTCTCTTTCTCTAGCCAGATATGGAATAAGTAATTATTGTTTTCTTCATATCTTGTGTCCGAGAGATAGAGGCAGAAAGTGTTATGGGCGGTTCTTAATTGGTAATGTTGTTATTCTATTATACTCTATATTCTTCTATGAAGAAAGTTAATCAAGGAAGCATGAACAAGTGTATGTTAATTATTTATTTATTCTTTTTCTTGTTTTATGAAGCCTTTATAAACCAAGTTATAAATTATTTGTTAGGTATTTCCACTAATTTATGATATGTTGTTTCAGGTATATAGATGGCCAAGAATTGGAGGTCATCGATTAATAGGCATGAGATCTCAAGCTCAAAGGCTGCCTAGAAAGTGTGAAGTTATAGCTATTCTTGTTCTCTATGGTCTTCCAAGGTAAATATATATCATGAACTAGATACTGAATTATTTTCTGAGTGATTCTGAGATTCCAACCACTTGAGAGCTTTTCCTGGTATAGGATACTGAGATGGGTTCGATAAGAAGAGCAAGTAAAAGCAAACAATGAGAGTACATTGAAGTGCATAATTTTGGACATAACAGGTACGTATTTTATCTGACTTGAAGTTTTTTAACCAAGTTTTGAGATATTTTTTACTGAAAAATAGTTTCTTTTTTTTCTTTCCCCAGCTGTTACAGCCATAGACACAAGTGGAATCGATACTCTATGTGAACTCAGAAATGTGTTGGACAAAAGATCACTTCAGGTATAGATACTAATTGTAACATTTCAGAAGGCATAAAGACTTCCTTCAGTTTTATTTCTAATCTTTATATTCATAATTGGTTGGTGCAGCTTGTGTTGGCAAATTTTGTTGGAAATGTGATGGAAAATAAAATAAGTTAGCAAACAACAGTAGCAATTTCTAATATAATTGTGCTCCACCTTTTAATTGAATTCATTCTAAATACATATTTTTATATAGTGGTAATCATTGTTGCAGGTCCACTTGCATTTAAAAATGAGGAATACAATGGGAGCCTTCCCAATTTGGTCTAGAGGCCACACTCATGGACACAGATGGGGTGTATGCATCCAAAAACTATGAATTAATTACAGTGAGAATTTATTCCAGGCCCTATGTCGAGGTTATCCAATAGAATTTGCAATAGCATGTGTCTTGAAATTATTTACTTGAGTTTAACTATCTTCTAATTACCTCTTGATATGTCTGGGGTTTTTCTATATTTCATGTCTCTCACAGGAGGGGAAGAAGGGCAACCTGCTTTGGTTTCAGTGCAGAATGTCCTGGCCCATTTTAAATATTTTAAGTTTCTAAAAGCAAAAAAAAAAAAAATAATCACTACAAAATGTGTTATTAAGGATGTTCTGAGTTTTCTAGAGGACATGGTTCTTTTTCCAAAATCAGATAACTGTGAATAAGTGACAATGGAATGTGTTTATTTGAATGCTTTTCTATTCACCTAATATGTGCCTGCTGGTTTTTAGGACAATGAACCACTGATGAAAGCACTGTCAAAACTCATCTACCTTAACAATCCAGATCTAGTCTTATTTGTTGGAGAAGCACTAGTTGGTCACGATGCAGTTGATCATCTTTCAAAAATCAAGTGCCAAATCCACCTAAGCTTTGTGATGGGCTTCTTTAGATAAATTAGATGCTATGTATGTTTTAGGAAAATTGTTGAATAGCATTAGAAATTATTAGAAGTCGAAAGTTAAATCTTGTGTCAATAGCAACACGAAAATAACTCTTTGTAAAAAGAGATCTGTATTTTGTGGCATTCTGTGTTAATAGGTTTGAGAGCAAGAAGAACTAGAGAAAAAAAATAAAAATAAAATAAATACTATAAATAGCGCTTACTTAAGAAAGTGCTATCTATAGTCCAGCCTATATATAAATAGCGCTTTTCCAAAGAACGCTGTCTATAGTCCACCCTATATATACCGCTTTCCCACCCATGCTATATGTTAATGTATAGCGGCGACAGACATAGCGCTATCTAATGTAAAAAAATCACTATCTATGAGCATTTTTGGCATAGTGACTTCTCAACATTCCAGAAATTGTGGGAGTCATTTCCCCATTTACCAATGAATTCCATTGGTCGTCGATGATTTCACAAGAAGGTGAGCACCAACCCAACCTCAGCTTCGCTTCAGGATTTAAAACTTTCCCCATATTAAGGGCATTTTCAAATGATTCCTGAGTAGCCCGCCTAAACAATTCCCGCCATTCCTCTTTCTTTTCAATGGCTTCCTACAACTCCGTATGCAAGCGCTGGTTTTCTTCAGTAAGGCGTTGCTCTCTTTCCTTGGAAAGGTTATTCTCATTCCCTAACTCAACGTTGAGCTGAGTCACCTGGGCCTGGAATTTCTTAAGATCTTCAAAGAGTTGCTTCGAAAGTGTCCGACTTTGATTAAGAGCTGTTTCTTTATCTGCCATAACTTTAAGGGGGTTAGCATGCCCGCAAGACTTCTTCAGCTCAAGATACTTCCTATAGCCCAGGGTCTTATGAGTAAAGAATCGCTCCAACCCCACAAACACCACCATCGAGGACTGACGGTCCTTCAAACAACTTTTCTCCACTTCTGGCCAATACTCTGACCCAATGACCCGGTCAATTCTTCACCATAGGCCATCCAGGCCAGAACAACAGTTATTTGAGCAGTGGAGCTTGAGCTTAGGACCATGGTGGTTACACTGGATCCGCCCATATCCACCTTAGGTCTTTTTGGAGGAGCAGGATGCGATGAAGTAGACCTCTCATGGATCAGAACTCCCTTAGCCAGAGTTTCAGTTGAAGGTTTCTTGTTTTTTCCACCCCTGGCCACCTTCCTCAACTGCGAAAATGGCGATTAGAGATAGTTGTCTCCTTTCACGCCTCGTTAGTTCTTTTGCAGAAAAAGAAAAATATGATAAGTTCTTGTACGTCGAACACAAAAATTATGACAGTGAAAGTGACAATATAAACATAACGATTCACACAACTAATTCAACTTCCCACTGTTCAGCTTCTAAAAGTAAAAAAAAAAAAGAACATTGAATAAATAGAGGAAAATCAATTTTTAAATTAATTACAAAAAAATAGATGGACAAATAAAAGACTACCATATAATAATAGTCATTTTTCTTCTTAAATTTTGTTTTCACTTGCTAGCAAAATGTTAGGGTAGACAGACAAAAAGTTGATATTTTTATGCAGAAACAGTTTTTTTCATAAAATTTATGGAATTGAAGCTTTTTTTTTTTTATTCATTATTGATTATTTCACAAATCACAACTTTGACACAAAAAACACTCCTTTACAATCCAAAAATCAATTCTGACTCAATCCAAATGAACTTATTGTCTTGAAATCACTTTTCGATCAACAAATAAATCAAAACATGAAACTAATGTTAGCATAAGGTTTTAGTCATATTTTTAAAAAGTCAATTATACATATTTTGCCAACCAGATTCAGAAGTTCATAGTGGTTATTTCCAAACAAAATTCACAATGGGGATATTTTGTAAGTATCTAATATGAAATCAATTTGTGCAGTGGGACATGCGGTTAAAAAGGATAAAAATTGTATTAAAAAAATTGCCAATGATAACAGGAATATATTGTTTTGGATGTTTGAGGCATGCTCAATATAATGCAAATTGCAAATTTCAAACTAAGAAGAAATATTTAACCACAATTTAAAACAAAGATAAAAATAGAAAATTAATTAGCAGATAAGATATACCTGCAGCAGAACATGATTCTTGGTTTTCCATAAAACGATCATCTTCTGAAGGATATTCAGGGAATGAAAGTAGATGATTAGTGAAGGCACCCATTCGGTGTAGCTTATTACATGCTTCAAAGTATACAAGATGCCTAGGCAAACGAATATCTGTTCCTGAAGGAACAATTATGGTTTGGAAAGTGGCATTGGAGGGTAATTTTATTGTGCATTCGAAACCCCTAACATAAGCATAAATGAAAAACTAGGCTTTTCTCCTGACAACTTTTTACAATATCGGTCTACAAGACTACCACTAGAATCTAAAGTGTTAGTCGACACTCTAGTGGAGTCAATGTTGGAATTCTTGGTAGTGGTTTTGAAGCTTGTAACACAGAATAGAACAAAAATGAGAAGCGTTGATCAGTGCAGTGAAGTGAGTTTGAAGGTGAGGTGGGACAAGTATATATAGGAGATAGGAGAAAGGGTAAAGTAAGAAGAGAGGGCAACAATGTCATCATTCCTGGCATCAGTGACTTCATTGACTCCTTCAATGACACCTTCAGCAATGGTGGCATCATCGTCACCAATGACACTCACTACATCAACATCCACGGTTTGACTCACAAAGAAACCATCTGCCATTCGTTGGTCTTGCTCGTCGGCTTCCCTGGTGTCAACACTTCTTAACATTCCAGAAATTGTGGGAGTGATTTCCCCATTTACCAATGAATTCCATTGGTCGTCGATGATTTCACAAGAAGGCGAGCAGCAACCCAACATCAGCTTCGCTTCAGGATTTAAAACTTTCCCCATATTAAGGGCATTTTCAAATGATTCCTGAGTAACCCGCCTAAACAATGCCCACCATTCCTCTTTCTTTTCAATGGCTTCCTCCAACTCCGCCTGCAAGCGTTGGTTTTCTTCAGTAAGGCGTTGCTCTCTTTCCTTGGAAAGGTTCTTCTCATTCTCTAAGTTAACGTTGAGCTGAGTCACCTGGGCCTAAAATTTCTTAAGATTTTCAGAGAGTTGCTTCGAAAGTGCCCGACTTTGATTAAGAGTTGTTTCTTTATCTGCCATAACTTTAAGGGGGTTAGCATCTCCGCAAGACTTCTTCAGCTCAAGATACTTCCTATAGCCCAGGGTCTTATGAGTAAAGAATTGCTCCAACCCCACAACAACCGCCATCGAGGACTGGCGGTCCTTCAAACAACTTTTCTCCACTTTTGGCCATTACTCTGACCCAATGACTCGGTCAATTCTTCACCGTAGGCCATCCAGGCCAGAACAACAGTTATTTGAGCAGTGGAGCTTGAGCTTGGGACCATGGCGGTTACACTGGATCTGCCTATATCCACCTTAGGTCTTTTTGGAGGAGTAGGATGCGATGAAGTAGGCCTCTCATGGATCAGAACTCCCTTAGCCGGAGTTTCAGTTGAAGGTTTCTTGTTTATTCCACCCCTTGCCACCTTCTTCATGGTCTCCGCTTCCTCAATTGCGAAAATGGCGATTAGAGATAGTTGTCTCCCTTCACGCCCCATTAGTTCTTTTGCAGAAAAAGAAAAATATGATAAGTTCTTGTACGTCGGACATAAAAATTATGACAGTGAAAGTGACAATATAAACATAACGATTCACACAACTAATTCAACTTCCCACTGTTCAGCTTCTAAAAGTAAAAAAAAAAATAGAACATTGAATAAATAGAGGAAAATGAATTTTTAAATTAATTACAAAAAAATAGATGGACAAATAAAAGACTACCATATAATAATAGTCATTTTTCTTCTTAAATTTTGTTTTCACTTGCTAGCAAAATGTTAGGGTAGATAGACAAAAAGTTGATATTTTTATGCAAAAACAGTTTTTTTCATAAAATTTATGGAATTGAAGCTTTTTTTTTTATTATTCATTATTGATTATTTCACAAATCACAACTTTGACACAAAAAACACTCCTTTACAATCCAAAAATAAGTTCTTACACAATCCAAATGAACTTATTGTCTTGAAATCACTTTTCGATCAATAAATAAATCGAAACATGAAACTAATGTTAGCATAAGGTTTTTGTCATATTTTAAAAAAATCAATTATACATATTTTGCAACCGAGATTCAGAAGTTCATAGTGGTTATTTCCAAACAAAAATTCACAATGGAGATGTTTTGTAAGTATTTAATATGAAATGAATTTGTGTAGTGTGACATGCAGTTAAAAAGGATAAAAATTGTATTAAAAAAATGGCCAATGATTGTAGGAATATATTGTTTTGGATGTTTGAGGCATGCTCAGTATAATGCAAATTCCAAATTTCAAACGAAGAAGAAATATTTAACCATAATTTTTTAAAAAAGATAAAAAGAAAATTAATTAGCAGATAAGATATACCTGCAGCAGAACATGATTCTTGGTTTTCCATAATACGATCTTCTTCTGAAGGATATTCAGGGAATGAAAGCAAATGATTAGTGAAGGCACCCATTTGGTGCAGCTTCTTACATGCTTCAAAGCATACAAGATGCCTAGCCAAACGGATATCTGTTCCTGAAGGACCAGTTATAGTTTGGAAGGCGGCATTGGAGGGTAATTTTATTGTGCATTCGAAACCCCCTAACACTGGCATAAATGAAAAACTAGGCTTTTCTCCTGACAACTTTTTAAAATACCGGTCTACAAGACTCACAGTAGAATCTAAAGTGTTAGACACTCCAGTAGAGTCATTGTTGGAATTCATGGTAGTGGTTTTGAAGCTTGTAACGCAGAACAGAACAAAAATTGAGAAGCGTTGATCAGAGCCGTGAAGTGAAGTAGTGAAGTGAGTTTGAAGGTGAGGTGGGACAAGTATATATAGGAGATAGGAGAGAGGGAAAAGCAAGGAGAGAGGGCAACATTGTCATCATTCCTGGCATCAGTGACTTCATTGACTCCTTCAACGACAGCTTCAGCAGTGGTGGCATCGTCGTCACCAATGACACACTACAGTAACATCCGCGATTTGACTCACAAAGAAACCATCCGCCATTTGTAGGTCTTGCTCGTCGGCTTCCCTGGTGTCAACATTTCTCAACATCCCAATAATTGTGGGAGTGATTTCCCTATTTACCAATGAATTCCATTGGTCGTCGATGATTTCACAAGAAGGCGAGCATCAACCCAACCTCAGCTTCGCTTCAGGATTTAAAACTTTCCCCATATTAAGGCCATTTTCAAATGATTCCTAAGTAGCTCCCCTAAACAATACCCGCCATTCCTCTTTCTTTTCAATGGCTTCCACCAATTCCGCCTGCAAGCGCTGGTTTTCTTCAGTTAGGTGTTGCTCTCTTTCCTTGGAAAGGTTCTTCTCATTCTCTAAGTCAACATTGAGCTGAGTCACCTGGGCTTGAAATTTCTTAAGATCTTCAGAGAGTTGCTTCGAAAGTGCCCGACTTGATTAAGAGATGTTTCTTTATCTGCAATAACTTTAAGGGGGTTAGCATCTCCGCAAGACTTATTTAGCTCAAGATACTTTCTATAGCCTGGGGTCTTAAGAATAAAGAATCGCTCCAACCCCACTAACACCGCCATCGAGGGCTGAAGGTCCTTCAAACCACTTTTCTCCACTTCTGGCCATTCCTCTGACCCAATGACCCGGTCAATTTCTTCACCGTAGGCCATCTAGGCCGAAACAATAGATATTTGAGATGTGGAGCTCAAGCTTGGGACCATGACGGTTACACTGGATCTGCCCATATCCACCTTAGGTCTTTTCGGAGGTGCAGGATACGATGAAGTAGGCCTCACATGGACCAGAACTCCCTTAGCTTGGGTTTCAGTTGAAGGTTTCTTGTTTTTTCCACCCTTGACCACCTTCTTCATGGTCTCCGCTTCCTCAACTGCGTAAATGGCGATTAGAGATGGTTGTCTCCTTGCATGCCCCATTAGTTCTCTTGCAGAATAAGAAAAATATGATAAGTTCTTGTACGCCAGACACAAAAATTATGAGAGTGAAAGTGACAGTATAAACACAACGATTCGCATAACTAATTCAACTTCCCACTGTTCAGCTTCTAAAAGTAAAAAAAAGAACATTGAATAACTAGATGAAAATGAATTTTTAAATTAATTACAAAAAATAGATGGACAAATAAAAGACTACCATATAATAATAGTCAATTTTCTTCTTAAATGTTGTTTTCACTTGCTAGCAAAATGTTAAGGTAGAAAGACAAAAAGTTGATATTTTTATGCTAAAACAGTTTTTTTCATCAAATTTATGAAATTGAAGCTTTTTTTTATTATTGATTATTGATTATTTCACAAATCACAACTTTGACACAAAAAACACTCCTTTACAATCCAAAAATCAATTATCCAAATGAACTTATTGTCTTGAAATCACTTTTCGATCAATAAATAAATCGAAACATGAAACTAATGTTAGCATAAGGTTTTAGTCATATTTTTAAAAAATCAATTATACATATTTTGCCGCCCAGATTCAGAAGTTCATAGTGGTTATTTCCAAACAAAATGCACAGTGGAGATGTTTTGTAAGTATTTAATATCAAATGAATTTGTGCAGTGGGACATGCGATTAAAAAGGATAAAAATTGTATTAAAAAATTGCCAATGATAGTAGGAATATATTGTTTTGGATGCTTGAGGCATGCTCAGTATAATGCAAATTGAAAATTTCAAACTAAGAAGAAATATTTAACCACAATTTATTAAAAAGATAAAAAAGAAAATTAATTAGCAGATAAGATATAGGCACCCATTTGGTGAAGCTTCTTACATGGTTCAAAGCATTGCAAGATGCCTAGCCAAATGGATATCTGTTCTTGAAGGACCAGTTATAGTATGGAAAGCGGCATTGGAGGGTAATTTTATTGTGCATTCGAAACCCCCTAACACAGGCATAAATGAAAAACTAGGCTTTTCTCCTGACAACTTTTTAAAATATCGGTCGACAAGACTAGCAGTAGAATCTAAAGTGTTAGACACTCCAGTAGAGTCATTGTTGGAATTCATGGCAGCGGTTTTGAAGCCTGTAACACAGAACAGAACAAAAACTGAGAAGCGTTGATCAGAGCAGTGAAGTGAAGTGAAGTAGTGAAGTGAGTTTTAAGGTGAGGTGGGACAAGTATATATAGGAGATAGGAGAGAGGGAAAAGTAAGGAGAGAGGGCAACATTGTCATCATTCCTAGAATCAGTGACTTCATTGACTCCTTCAACGACACCTTCAGCAGTGGTGGCATCGTCATCACCAATCACACTCACTATGGCAACATCCGCGGTTTGACTCACAAAGAAACCATCCGCCATTTGTTGGTCTTGCTCGTCGGCTTCCCTGGTGTCAACACTTCTCAACATCCCAAAAATTGTGGGAGTCATTTCCCCATTTACCAATGAATTCCATTGGTCGTCGATGATTTCACAAGAAGGCGAGCATCAACCCAACCTCAGCTTCGCTTCAGGATTTAAAACTTTCCCCATATTAAGGGCATTTTCAAATGATTCCTGAGTAGCCCGCCTAAACAATACCCGCCATTCCTCTTTCTTTTCAATGGCTTCCTCCAACTCCGCCTGCAAGCGCTGGTTTGCTTCAGTAAGGTGTTGCTCTCTTTCCTTGGAAAGGTTCTTCTCATTCTCTAAGTCAACATTAAGCTGAGTCACCTGGGCCTGAAATTTCTTAAGATCTTCAGAGAGTCGCTTCGAAAGTTCCCGACTTGATTAAGAGTTGTTTCTTATCTGCCATAACTTTAAGGGGGTTAGCATCTCCGTAAGACTTCTTTAGCTCAAGATACTTCTTATAGCCCGGGGTGGATCTTATGAGTAAAGAATCGCTCCAACCCCACTAACACCGCAATCGAGGGCTGAAGGTCCTTCAAACCACTTTTCTCCACTTCTGGCCATTTCTCTGACCCAATGACCCGGTCAATTTCTTCACCGCAGGCTATCCATGCCGGAACAACAGATATTTGAAATGTGGAGCTCAAGCTTGGGACCATGACGGTTACACTGGATCCACCCAAATCAACCTTAGGTCTTTTCGGAGGAGCAAGATGCGATGAAGTAGGCCTCACATGGATCAAAACTGCCTTAGCCTGGGTTTCAGTTGAAGGTTTCTTGTTTTTTCCACCCCTAACCACCGTCTTCATGGTCTCCGCTTCCTCAACTGTGAAATGGCGATTAGAGATGGTTGTCTCCTTGCACGCCACATTAGTTCTTTTGCAGAAAAAGAAAAATATGATAAGTTCTTGTACGTCGGACACAAAAATAATGACAGTGAAAGTGACAGTATAAACACAACGATTCACATAACTAATTCAACTTCCCACTGTTCAGCTTCTAAAAGTAAAAAAGAGAACATTGAATAACTTGATGAAAATGAATTTTTTAATTAATTACAAAAAAATAGATGGACAAATAAAAGACTACCATATAATAATAGTAATTTTTCTTCTTAAATGTTGTTTTCACTAGCTAGCAAAATGTTAAGGTAGAAAGACAAAAAGTTAATATTATTATGCTAAACAGTTTTTTTCATAAAATTTAAGACATTAAAGCTTTTTTTTTATTGATTATTGATTATTTCAAAAATCAAAACTTTGACACAAAAAACACTACTTTACAATCCAAAAATCAATTCTTACACAATCCAAATGAACTTATTGTCTTGAAATCACTTTTCGATCAATAAATAAATCGAAACATGAAACTAATGTTAGCATATGGTTTTAGTCATATTTTTAAAAATCAATTATACATATTTTGCCACCCAGATTCAGAAGTTCATAGTGGTTATTTCCAAACAAAATGCACAATGGAGATGTTTTGTACGTATTTAATATGAAATGAATTTGTGCAGTGGGACATGCGGTTAAAAAGGATAAAAATTGTATTAAAAAAATTGCCAATGATAGTAGGAATATATTGTTTTGGATGATTGAGGCATGCTCAGTATAATGCAAATTGCAAATTTCAAACTAAGAAGAAATATTTAACAATAATTTATTAAAAAAGATAAAAAAGAAAATTAATTAGCAGATAAGATATAGGCACCCATTTGGTGCAGCTTCTTACATGGTTCAAAGCATGCAAGATGCCTAGCCAAATGGATATCTGTTCCTGAAGGACCAATTATAGTTTGGAAAGCGGCATTGAGGGTAATTTTATTGTGCATTCGAAATCCCTTAACACAGGCATAAATGAAAAACTAGGCTTTTCTCCTAACAACTTTTTAAAATATCTGTCTACAAGACTCACAGTAGAATCTAAAGTGTTAGACACTCCAGTAGAGTCATTGTTGGAATTCATGGCAGTGGTTTTGAGGCTTGTAACACAGAATAGAACAAAAACTGAGAAGCGTTGATCAGAGCAGTGAAGTGAAGTGAAGTAGTGAAGTGAGTTTGAAGGTGAGGTGGGACAAGTATATATAGGAGATAGGAGAGAGGGAAAAGTAAGGAGAGAGGGCAACATTGTCATCATTCCTGGCATCAGTGACTTCATTGACTCCTTCAACGACACCTTCAGCAGTGGTGGCATCGTCGTCACCAATCACACTCACTACAGCAACATCCGCGGTTTGATTGTCAAAGAAACCATCCACTATTTGTTGGTCTTGCTAGTTGGCTTCCCTGGTGTCAACACTTCTCAACATCCCAAAAATTGTGGGAGTCATTTCCCCATTTACCAATGAATTCCATTGGTCGTCGATGATTTCACAAGAAGGCGAGCATCAACCCAAACTCAGCTTCGCTTCAGGATTTAAAACTTTCCCCATATTAAGGGCATTTTCAAATGATTCCTGAGTAGCCCGCCTAAACAATACCCGCCATTCCTCTTTCTTTTCAATGGCTTCCTCCAACTCCGCCTGCAAGCCCTGGTTTGCTTCAGTAAGGTGTTGCTCTCTTTCCTTGGAAAGGTTCTTCTCATTCTCTAAGTCAACATTGAGCTGAGTCACCTGGGCCTGAAATTTCTTAAGATCTTCAGAGAGTTGCTTCGAAAGTGCCCGACTTGATTAAGAGTTGTTTCTTTATCTGCCATAACTTTAAGGGGGTTAGCATCTCCGCAAGACTTCTTCAGCTCAAGATACTTCCTATAGCCCGGGGTCTTACGAGTAAAGAATCACTCCAACCCCACTAACACCGCCGTCGAGGGCTGAAGGTCCTTCAAACCATTTTTCTCCACTTCTGGCCATTCCTCTGACCCAATGACCTGGTCAATTTCTTCACCGCTAGCCATCCAGGCCAGAACAACAGATATTTGAGATGTGGAGCTCAAGCTTGGGACCATGGCGGTTACACTAGATCCGTCCATATCCACCTTAGGTCTTTTTGGAGGAGCAGGATGCGATGAAGTAGGCCTCACATGGATCAAAACTCCCTTAGCCTGGGTTTCAGTTGAAGGTTTCTTGTTTTTTCCACCCCTGACCACCTTCTTCATGGTCTCCGCTTCCTCAACTATGAAAATGGCGATTAGAGATGGTTGTCTCCTTGCACGCCCCATTAGTTCTTTGGGTACTAATGTTTTCGCAGTCAATGTTGCACCATTTGAATTGTTGGAAAAAAAAACCTGACCCCACTCATTACCCTGGATCGTCCAATCAACCTGCCAATGAGCACCCCAAAATCATCTTTAACTAAAAGTGGTTGCTTTACACGAAAATGGAACATGCAATGGTGAAAATCACATCTTTAGTGGCTCCAAAAGTTAATCTACCAAATTAGATCAGCAAAAAGGAAAGAAACTCTCTTCTTCAGTGCCGACGAGATCTTTGTGTCACTGTCGTAACACCTCTCGAAGCGACGCATTGCGCACACTTTCAACCCAAGCTGGGAGAGGCAAGAGGATAAGGTTTCAACGCTAACAGAGTTGAGCCTATCAGATGCAGAGATTCAGTGGTTGATACCGGCGGGGCTGGGGATGAGGCAGAAGCTAAGGGTCGAAAAAGTGGGCATCATGGAAGGGACCATGAACGAGATTCACGAACGGTGGTGGAGTTCACAAGTGATTCATTTACTTCAATTTCGGCATGTGAGGTCAACACTAAAAACTTGATAGTCAACATTTCAATTTGGAGTGAAGGATTAAAATTGCTAATTTTCAAAAATTGGGGGACTAAATGTCTCAATTTGAAAATAGGGGACTAAAATTGCATTTTAGCCAAAAAAAAAAAACTTTATATGTGGATCAGCATCTATTTGACTTAAGAAAATTTGAAATGAAGATAAGGAAAAAAGTTAATTGACTTTAATGACTGTTTATATTTTCTGCAACACATTTGTATTTTTCTGTCTCAACTTTCGTCCATATCATTCGTCTTTGTAATAATTTCAACAAAAAAAATATTTATGTTGCAATAAGCAATAATTTCACCAAAAAATATATTCATGTTTGCAATAAGAATATTGACTTTAGTATTGTGCTTTATTACATTATAAATGTCATGGGCTACTCGCTTTTATCTTCTTAGCTCTCAATTAGTTATTGTCTTTAATTCCTACAACTTTTTTTTCTATGTTCCAATTTTTTCTTGAAAATATCACCTAAAAGAAATTCATTACCAAAAAAAAAAAAATTCAAGGCACTACTTTGATGCGTTTTTCCTTGGTTAAAGTTTTACTATTAAAATAAGAGAAAATAAACCATGCACTGACAGTGTAAAGCTGACATCCAATCACAAACTAAGATGTATGATAAGTTTATTGACTTTTACAATAACTACCTCAAAAGTCATACCAACAATGATTTTGTATCGATTGACAGTGTAAAACAACATTACACTATCAGTGCATGACCATTAAACTCTTATAATAATCTTACGTTGTTAAATCATATTTATTTATTTTTTAAATAGAGGATTGTAGAGTGCAAAACCTCAAAATAGGACAAAGACATCCCAACTATGTTGGCACCCCCTTGCCTATCAATCATCAGCCAGAAAACCACAATATAAAATAATAAAGAAAAAATAGAATCCAACAGAAAAACATGGGGGGACTAGACCAAAACCCATGAAACAAAGTCAACAAAAATGGAAAGAAGGCAATCCACAACGATTGCGAAAAAAGCAAAGACTAAGAAAATGTGGAAGTGACTCCCACCAAGTAACTTCCAGACAATGATCAACTCCATAATTAGCCAACCTATCAGCACACTGATTTCCTTCTCTGAATATATGAGATGATTGAAACTGCATTTGAGAAGTCAATCTAAGGCACCGCTTCCACCTGCTTCTATACTCCCAAGGAACAATATTCTCATTAGTAAAAGCAGCTAAAACCAATTTTGAGTCACATTCCAACCACAGCCTAGTCCATCCCACCAAAGATGCGTGTTCTATTGCCATCATGACAGCAAAAAGCTCCGCATGCAAAGCCGACTTGACACCTATATAAACAGAAAAACAACCACGAAATGCACCAAAGCTGTCCCTGAAGATTCCTCCACTAGCTGCATGACCAGGAGACCCTCTAGAGGCCCCATCCATATTGCACTTTATAAAACCACAGGCTGGCGGATACCAAACAACTTGCTTAGCCTCAACATGCTTTGCATACTTAGCTTTTACCATAAAAGTCTGCAAAAGGGAGAAATCGTATATAGAATTCCGAGCAAATCCCTTGGACAGATATCCAGTTAATGAAGTAGCTGAGAAGATCATAGAAATAGCCTGATGCAAAGAAATACGAGTATTTCTAAACCTCAAACTATTTCTACAAAGCCAAATTACCCAAAAAACAAGTACCACTGCCGATATCAGAACTTCTTTAACTTAACCGATTTCCTTATCCAAAGAAGACAACACAGACAAGCAGGTGGACAAATCAAATCTGAGTTTAATGATTGATTGCAACCACATCCAAATATCACAAGCAAAACCACATCTCAGGAAAAGATGATATGATGTCTCATCCGAAGCACCACAAAGACTACAAACAGAAACCACCACACAGCCTCTAGCACGAAGACACTCATCCGTGGGCATCTTATTATGAATGAGCCTCCAAAGAATAAAACTGCGAGAAGGAGGAATAAAGTTAAGCCATAATACCTTAGACCAAGAACAGAGCTGTCCAGGGGGAGAAATATATGAAACAGCAGCTTTAAAAGATAAAAGACCATCAACAGAATGCCTCCAAATGGCTTGATCAGCATCCATATCACTAGACGAAGGAACAATAATATTAGACAACATATCATGCAAATGAGAAAGTTTCTGCAGCACTACTACTGCCAAATTCCACTGATCATTAATCACAAAACAATTTACAGTGGACTGTAAAAATCTCCTATACTGATTCGGAATGCTAAGCGCATCAGCCAAAGATGTATCAAGACACCAAACATCTGTCAAAAAATTAACTCTGTCACCAGAATTGACAACCCATCTTGTATTTTCAACAACCTGCTGTCATTTATGCTTCATTGAAATCCAAACTGAAGATGATTTATAACTGACCATAGGCTTCCCATGCTTTAAGACTCTAGCTCTCATAAAAACAGCCCAATCCGAATCAGAATGCACAAAGTTCCACATCAACATTAACATGGACGCCTCATTAAGCACAACCAAAGATCTTAAGCCTAAGCCACCCTCATTTAAAGGTCTGCAAACTTTACTCCAAGCTACCGTAACTAGCTTGCGAGAGTTAATATCCCCAGACCATAGAAAATTCCGCAAGCAACATTCAATAGATTTCAGTAAAGATGATGGCCAAGAATACACCTGAAAACTAAACAAGACCATACTTGAAATAACATAGTTAATCAGTTGAGCTCGCCCCATAATAGAGAGAAGAAAGCCTTTTCAGGAAACAAGTTTTACTTTGATTTTATCCGTAATTGGACTAAGATACCGAGCTCTTGGTTTGTCAACAAAGATAGGAACTCCAAGATATATAAAAGGCAAAGAACCAGCTCCAAAATCCAAACATTGACGAAGACTGTTAAGTCTTCCACAAGGAATAGATCCTGAAAAGAACTTACACTTTTCCGGACTAATATGTTGTCCCGAGGCATCACCATAAAATTTTAGCAGCAACATCAAGTTCTTGAGATTCTTAATGGTTCCCCTGCAAAAAACCATAATATCATCCGCGTATAGTGCATGCGTAGGAGATGAAAAACCTTTGGGACTTGCCATAGGTAACAAATAATGATTTTCAGCCAAATAAGTAATCCCTCTACTAAGAACATCCTCAGCCAAACAGAATAAAAGAGGGGACAAGGGATCACCTTGACGCACTCCTCTCTTACATGAAATATAACCAACTGGAGAGCCATTAACCCCAAAAGAAAGTTTAGTTGACTGTAAAATAATCTTAATCCAATTACAGAAAACACTATTAAGACCAAAAGAGTTTAGGACCTCCAAAAGAAAGCCCCAATCCAGAGTATCAAAGGCTTTCTTAATATCAAATTTAATGGCTAAATTACCACCAAAAACTCTTTTATTCAGCATGTTCATAGCCTCTGATGTGGTACAGATACAATCTGTAATGTGTCTTCCTTTTATAAAACCTTTCTGCTGACTAGAAATAATCTTGGGAGCAATCTTAGCCAACCTATCAGCCAACTTCTTTGGAAAATTGAAATCTTGGGATCTTCAATTTTATCAGCACCAGAAAACTTAGGGATAAGAGAAATCAAATTAGAATTCAAACCAGGTAAGATCCAACTTTGTAGGAAAAACTGCAAGACCGAATTAAAAACATCTCTGCCAATAATATCCTAGAATGTATGATAGAAACAACCCCCAAAACCGTCAGGGCCAGGGGAACTAGAACTGTTCAAAGCAAATACTGCAGCCTTCACTTCATCAAAAGAAGGAATATTAGTGAGCATCGAGTTATCCTCGGCAGAAACTAAAGAAGGAATAACTGTCTTGATCAAATCATTTGGCATGCAAGCATACTCTGAGGCATATAAAGATGAATAAAACTGCAAAATGTGCTGACTAATCTCCTTATGAGTATCCAAAATCCTATCCCCATCTCTGAGGGAAGACATACTCTTGGTCGTTCTTCTATAGTTGGCCATCTTATGGAAAAAAGAGGTATTACAATCCCCATTCACGAACCATTTAATCCTAGACTTATCTTTCCAAAAAGCTTCTTCAAAAGCTAAAGCCTTTTGCAATTCCACCTGGGCTTTATCCTCCAAACCCCTTACTTCATCATAACAACCAGACTCATAAAGTTTTTGAATGTCCTCAACAGCCTTAGTTGCTTTCTTCACGTTCTCATGCACATCGCCAAAAACTTCACGATTCCAAGTTCTCAAAGCTGCCTTAAGATTCTTCAGCTTTTGTTTAAGAATAAACATTGGACAACCAGAAATAGGTACATCCCAAACCTCCTTCACAAGTCTTCTGCAATCATGATGCTCTGCCCATATAGATAAGAATTTAAAAGGAGAAGGATGAGCTGAAATACCTTTCTTAAGAGAGACCAAGAGAGGAAAGTGGTCTGATTGGCTACGTAACAAAGTGCAGCAGGAAATAGAATCACACAAATCCAACATGTCCTGATTACAAATAGATCTATCAAGCCTCATTGCAATATGCCGTCGCCCTGAGCGCCCATTGGACCATGTAAAAGCGTTGCCTTTAGTCTGAATATGTATTAAATTATTAGCATTTGTCCATTCTATAAAATCTGTACACGAAGCTGCCAAAGGTAAGTTCCCTCCACTCTTCTCATGCGCCCCAATAACAGCATTAAAATCGCCTATAAACATCCAAGGACCCGTATAATTTTGTTGTAACTGAGAAAGATTCGCCCAAAGACTGTGACGTTTGACATAGGTAGTGGCTCCATAAATAGCAGTAACAAAAATAGTTTGATTGAAACAATCAACAGAAAAGGAAATGAACTGGTCAGACACTGAAAGAATATTTGGAGATAAGTAAGAAGCACATATACCCCAAATATTGGGCGCCGAAGAATTCCTATTATTAACTGCAAAAACCTTTAAACCAAGGGAGGACCAAAAAGAAGCTGGAATTCTATCCAGTAATGTCCAAGGTTCTGAAAGAAACAATAGCATAGGATTATGCGAAACACACAGATTGCGTAACACCCGCCTAGTCTCATCATTGGCCAGGCCTCTAGCATTCCAAAAGAGGATCTTCATCAAGCCAAAGATTTAGGACCCCATCTAAGGTTATACGACCTAGCACCACTACCTTTGTTTTTCTGGCGCAATTTTTTCTTCTGAGATTTAGACATAACCTTCTCAAAAGGTTGATCCTCCTGCTGTAAAATTGGCCTGGGTGACTCTGGGATAGACTCTTCTTCCACACGATCCCCCCAAAGCTGGGACACCAAGTTAATCTCTTTCTGGACAAAAGGTGGATATTGTTGTCTAGCATCATTTAAATCCTCCAGAGAATTGGATGAATCTGACACACAAGAAGGAGTATTATTTCCTTCCATACCAGACTTAGCAAGAACCAACTCCTTCTTGTTGTGATTTATCATCTGAATATCAAGATCCTTGGCAGAAGATCTAGAAGAGTCAACTGCGTCCTCCACTAAACCTTCCCTATAAACACCTTCATCTGTTTCTTTCGATCTATCCAGCTCTGCATTTGCAGCTACTACAGGCGCAGCAACATCCGTGCTAAAGTGACTCGTACCTACATTTGCACCAGCAACATCTTCTTTAGCACTAGCACCAGCAACAACTATGTTAACGTGACTTGTATCATCATCTCCTCCAAAATGCTTCTTGGGAACATATTTTGCCACTGCTTTCCCTTTTGTTTCCAAGGTTTTATCAACCTTCTTAATTGTTTCATGACGATTAAAATGTCTGCAATTAGCAATTCTATGCCCAACTATTTTACAGGCATCACAAAAGGCACGCAAATGTTCATATACAAGCTCCATAAAAAAAGCGAAACCATCACACTCAACAAGAATTTGATCCCGCAGTTCTTGTTTAAGATCCAGATCTACCAGAACTCGTGCAAAATGTCCAAAAGTTCTTGAGGCCATTGCTTCATCAATTGCTAGAGGAACCCCAATCCCTCTAGCAATAGAGAAAATAATTCTTTGATGCCAATATTCCTGCGGCAAACCCAGAATACGCACCCAACACTAACCATTGGACTGTCTTACCAAACTAGGATTAAAATCCGGAGTCCATGAGAAAAGACGAAGAACCCCCGGTGCAAGATTCCAAGAACCTCCGGCAAGAGCACGTCTCAAATCCTCAATGGATGAAAAAGAAAACTCAAAGAACCCCTTCCCCAGAGAAACCATCCGCCAATGTCTCAAAGGGTTCCATAATTTGCACAACTTTATACGCAGATCTTGAAGCTTCGGAGGAGTTTCTCCCTTAGATAAAACCAAACGACCATGCAGGTTATTTTTACAACTCTCTAAACCCGCTAAGTATTCGTCTTCTGGAATCTTCACAGCAACAGCATCTCCCTTTAAACATGGCACCGGGAGTTGACTCACAGGGATATCACATGTATGCTTGAGAGTTTGAGCAAAAGACCGCTTTTCCACTTCATGATTCTTATCCGCAACAGATGGAGTGGCTAAATCCACAGCAAGAAAAGTCCATGGGATCAGAGGTTCCCCCATGACTGCATGAAAAGCACGTAAAAAACCTAGGATGCAAAAACCCTAGCAGAGCACCTCATTCCCCCCCATTTTTCCGTTGTTAAATCTTATGTTAATATCTTACTTAATAAAATTTTCAATTTTATTAACTAAAAATCACTTTGTTAATTTTATCTTACTAATATAAATTTTAAAAAATATATTGTAATTAAATCCATTAAATTATATATATATATATATATATATATATATATATATATATATATTTGTGTAAGTGATTATAACTCAATAAATAATTAATAACTCTTTTCTTGTTTTGACTAATTGTCATTAATTACACTAAACTAATCCCCTGGCCTATGTATCCATTATATCCATTATATATATATATATATATATATATATATATATATATATATATATGTAGTCGGTGAAAAACAAGTCAAATTTAACTGTTTAATATTTATAATGTGCGGTTTTGCACTGTCAGTTACTTCAACGTTGGATGCATAGAAGACCCGATGACAAATGTTTGCAAGTATGTGGCATCCATGAACAAAAGTAACCGAACACAATTCAAGGTGAATGATGGTATTTGACCAAAACCAGCAACAAAACATTATATTGTGAAGCTTAATAAATAGGACAGTTATATAAAAACTAAAGGAGTCCCCCTCTTGTTCAATATTCTCACTTTCATCTATTGCCCTCTCTGTCCTCTCTTGCATCTTCAATTGTTTCTTTTATTTCTCTTGTCTGCTTAGCTTTCAACAGAGATATCAATGGCAACTAAGAAATGGTTGAACATAGTTGTAGATGGAAACTCAGCCTTGGGTCCTTATTGGTGTAAAATTGTTTCAGATTATCTGGAAAAGATTGTCAGGTTCGAAAATTCTTGCTACACATAAATCATGCCCAATAATTTTCTTTATATCATGTTTATTATTCATCATTTGCATGACCTTAACTATGGCATTCATTTTAAGAGATAAAAGTTTTACATTTATGTGTTTCACAAAACTATATTGTACCTTTTAAGATTTGTTTAAAGTTAGATCTATAAACTCGTGAATAGTTTTTTCCCAGGCTGTAAGCCCAAAGTCCCACAATAACAGTTCAAATTAGAGCATCTCCTGACTTGCTACCCCAAAAGTTAAAAAAAATAGAATAGAGAGAGAAAATCAAATAATGGAGAAATAAAAAGAAATTAAAGAAAGATAGAGAGAGCGGAGAGAGATGGAGAAAAATCTAGATGCGAAGGATCGGGTGTGTAAAAGTAGTTACTTTTTAATTAATTTTTTATAAGGAGCAATTATTACTTTGACCATGATAAGTGAAATATAACCTAAAGAATAAGAGAAAAAGCTTGAGTGAATTTCATATTTTCAAACAAGAACTGCGGGATGAGGTGCTCTGCTAGGGTTTTTGCATCCTAGGTTTTTTATGTGCTTTTCATGCAGTCATGGGGGAACCTCTGATCCCATGGAGTTTTCTTGCTGTGGACTTAGCCACTCCATCTGTTGCGGATAAGAATCATGAAGTGGAAAAGCGGTCTTTTGCTCAAACTCTCAAGCATACATGTGATATGCCTGTGAGTCAACTCCTGGTGCCATGTTTAAAGGGAGATGCTGTTGCTGTGAAGATTCCAGAAGACGAATACTTAGCGGGTTTAGAGAGTTGTAAAAATAACCTGCATGGTCGTTTGGTTTTATCTAAGGGAGAACCTCCTCCGAAGCTTCAAGATCTGCGTATAAAGTTGTGCAAATTATGGAACCCTTTGAGACACTGGTGGATGGTTTCTCTGGGGAAGGGGTTCTTTGAGTTTTCTTTTTCATCCATTGAGGATTTGATACGTGCTCTTGCTGGAGGTTCTTGGAATCTTGCACCGGGGGTTCTTCGTCTTTTCTCATGGACTCCGGATTTTAATCCTAGTTTGGTAAGACAGTCCAATGCTCAGTGTTGGGTGCATATTCTGGGTTTGCCGCAGGAATATTGGCGTCAAAGAATTATTTTCTCTATTGCTAGAGGGATTGGGGTTCCTCTAGCAATTGATGAAGCAACGACCTCAAGAACTTTTGGGCATTTTGCACGAGTTCTGGTAGATCTGGATCTTAAACAAGAACTGCGGGATCAAATTCTTGTTGAGCGTCATGGTTTCACTTTTTTTGTGGAGCTTGTATATGAACGTTTGCCTGCCTTTTGTGATGCCTGTAAAATAGTTGGGCATACAATTGCTAATTGCAGACATTTTAATCGTCATGAAACAATTAAGAAGGTTGATAAAACCTTGGAAACAAAAGGGAAAGCAGTGGCGAAATATGTTCCCAAGAAGCATTCTGGAGGAGATGATGATACAAGTCACGTTAACATAGTTGTTGCTGGTGCTAGTGCTAAAGAAGATGTTGCTGGTGCAAATGTAGGTACGAGTCACTTTAGCACGGATGTTGCTGAGCCGGTAGTAGCTGCAAATGCAGAGCTGGATAGATCGAAAGAAACAGATGAAGGTGTTTATAGGGAAGGCTTAGTGGAAGACGCAGATGACTCTTCTAGATCTTCTGCAGAGGATCTTGATATTCAGATGATAAATCACAACAAGAAGGAGTTGGTTCTTGCTAAGTCTGGTATGGAAGGAAATAATACTCCTTCTCGTGTGTCAGATTCATCCAATTCTCTGGAGGATTTAAATGATGCTAGACAACAATATCCACCTTCTGTCCAGAAAGCGATTAACTTGGTGTCCCAGCTTTGGGGGGATCGTGTGGAAGAAGAGTCTATCCCAGAGTCACCCAGGCCAATTTTACAGCAGGAGGGTCAACCTTTTGAGAAGGTTATGTCTAAATCTCAGAAGAAAAAATTGCGCCAGAAAAACAGAGGTAGTGGTGCTAGGTCGTATAACCTTAGAGGGGGTCCTAAATCTTTGGCTTGATGAAGATCCTCTTTTGGAATGCTAGAGGCCTGACCAATGATGAGACTAGGCGGGTGTTATGCAATCTTTGTGTTTCACATAATCCTATGCTGTTGTTTCTTTCAGAACCTTGGACATTACTGGATAGAATTCCAGCTTCTTTTTGGTCCTCCCTTGGTTTAAAGGTTTTTGCAGTTAATAATAGGAATTCTTCGGTGCCCAATATTTGGGGTATATGTGCTTCTTACTTATCTCCAAATATTCTTTCAGTGTCTGACCAGTTCATTTCCTTTTCTGTTGATTGTTTCAATCAAACTATTTTTGTTGCTGCTATTTATGGAGCCACTACCTATGTCAAACGTCG
The DNA here is from genome assembly GCA_026413185.1 of Pueraria montana var. lobata. Taxonomy (NCBI): domain Eukaryota; kingdom Viridiplantae; phylum Streptophyta; class Magnoliopsida; order Fabales; family Fabaceae; genus Pueraria; species Pueraria montana. The sequence goes on from CM048648.1 coordinate 70,590,032, forward strand.
CAGTCTTTGGGCGAATCTTTCTCAGTTATAACAAAATTATACGGGTCCTTGGATGTTTATAGGCGATTTGAATGTTGTTATTGGGGTGCATGAGAAGAGTGGAGGGAACTTACCTTTGGCAGCTTCGTGTACAGATTTTATAGACTGGACAAATGCTAATAATTTAATACATATTCAGACTAAAGGCAACGCTTTTACATGGTCCAATGGGCGCACAGGGCGACAGCATATTGTAATGAGGCTTGATAGATCTATTTGTAATCAGGACATGTTGGGTTTGTGTGATTCTATTTCCTGCTGCACTTTGTTACGTAGCCAATGAGACCATTTTCCTCTCTTGGTCTCTCTTAAGAAAGGTATTTCAGCTCGTCCTTCTCCTTTTAAATTCTTATCTGTGTGGGCAGAGCATCATGATTGCAGAAGACTTGTGAAGGAGGTTTGGGATGTACCTGTTTCTGGTTGTCCAATGTTTATTCTTAAACAAAAGCTGAAGAATCTTAAGGCAGCTTTGAGAACTTGGAATCGTGAAGTTTTTGGCGATGTGCATGAGAACGTGAAGAAAGCAACTGAGACTGTTGAGGACATTCAAAAACTTTATGAGTCTGGTTGTTATGATGAAGTAAGGGGTTTGGAGGATAAAGCCCAGGTGGAATTGCAAAAGGCTTTAGCTTTTGAAGAAGCTTTTTGGAAAGATAAGTCTAGGATTAAATGGTTCGTGAATGGGGATCGTAATACCTCTTTTTTCCATAAGATGGCCAATTATAGAAGAACGACCAAGAGTATGTCTTCCCTCAGAGATGGGTACAGGATTTTGGATACTCATGAGGAGATAAGTCAGCACATTTTGCAGTTTTATTCATCTTTATATGCCTCAGAGTATGCTTGCATGCCAAATGATTTCATCAAGACAGTTATTCCTTCTTTAGTTTCTGCCGAGGATAACTCGATGCTCACTAATATTCCTTCTTTTGATGAAGTGAAGGCTACAGTATTTGCTTTGAACAGTTCTAGTGCCCCTGGCCCTGACGGTTTTGGGGGTTGTTTCTATCATACTTTCTGGGATATTATTGGCAGAGATGTTTTTAATTCAGTCTTGCAGTTTTTCCTGCAAAGTTGGATCTTACCTGGTGTGAATTCTAATTTGATTTCTCTTTTCCCTAAGTTTTCTGGTGCTGATAAAATTGAAGATTTTCGTCCAATTGCGCTGGCAAATTTTCAATTTAAAATCATCACTAAAGTGTTGGCTGATAGGTTGGCTGAGATTGCTCCCAAGATTGTTTCTAGTCAGCAGAGAGGTTTTATAAAAGGGAGACACATTACAGATTGTATCTGTACCACATCAGAGGCTATTAACATGCTGAATAAAAGAGTTTTTGGTGGTAATTTAGCCATTAAATTTGATATTTAGAAAGCCTTTGATACTCTGGATTGGGGCTTTCTTTTGGAGGTCCTAAACTCTTTTGGTTTTAACAGTGTTTTCTGTAATTGGATTAAGATTATATTACAGTCAGCTAAACATTCTTTTGGGGTTAATGGCTCTCCAGTTGGTTATATTTCTTGTTAGAGAGGAGTGCGTCAAGGTGATCCCTTGTCCCCTCTTTTATTCTGTTTGGCTGAGGATGTTCTTAGTAGAGGGATTACTTATTTGGCTGAAAATCATTATTTGTTACCTATGGCAAGTCCCAAAGGTTTTTCATCTCCTACACATGCACTATACGCGGATGATATTATGGTTTTTTGCAGGGGAACCATTAAGAACCTCAAGAACTTGATGTTGCTGCTAAAATTTTATGGTGATGCCTCGGGACAACATATTAGTCCGGAAAAGTGTAAGTTCTTTTCAGGATCTATGCCTTGTGGTAGACTTAACAGTCTTCGTCAATGTTTGGGTTTTGGAGCTGGTTCTTTGCCTTTTATATATCTTGGAGTTCCTATCTTTGTTGACAAACCAAGAGCTCGGTATCTTAGTCCAATTGCTGATAAAATCAAAGCAAAACTTGTTTCCTGGAAAGGCTTTCTTCTCTCTTTTATGGGGCGAGCTCAACTGATTAACTCTGTTATTTCGGGTATGGTCTTGTTTAGTTTTCAGGTGTATTCTTGGCCATCATGTTTATTGAAATCTATTGAATGTTGGTTGCAGAATTTTCTATGGTCTGGGGATATTAACTCTCGCAAGCTAGTTACGGTAGCTTGGAGTAAAGTTTGCAGACCTTTAAATGAGGGTGGCTTAGGCTTAAGATCTTTGGTTGTGCTTAATGAGGCGTCCATGTTAATGTTGATGTGGAACTTTGTGCATTCTGATTCGGATTGGGCTGTTTTTATGAGGGCTAGATTCTTAAAGCATGGGAAGCCTATGGTCAGTTATAAATCATCTTCAGTTTGGATTTCAATGAAGCATAAATGGCAGCAGGTTGTTGAAAATACAAGATGGGTTGTCAATTCTGGTGATAGAGTTAAGTTTTGGACAGATGTTTGGTGTCTTGATACATCTTTGGCTGATGCGCTTAGCATTTCGAATCAGTATAGGAGATTTTTACACTCCACTGTAAATTGTTTTGTGATTAATGATCAGTGGAATTTTCCTGTAGTAGTGCTGCAGAAACTTCCTCATTTGCATGATATGCTGTCTAATATTATTGTTCCTTCGTCTAGTGATATGGATGCTGATCAAGCCATTTGGAGGCATTCTGTTGATGGTCTTTTATCTTTTAAAGCTGCTGTTTCATATATTTCTCCCCCTGGACAGCTCTGCTCTTGGTCTAAGGTACTATGGCTTAACTCTATTCCTCCTTCTCGCAGTTTTATTCTTTGGAGGCTCATTCATAATAAGATGCCCACGGATGAGTGTCTTCGTGCTAGAGGCTGTGTGGTGGTTTCTGTTTGTAGTCTTTGTGGTGCTTCGGATGAGACATCAGATCATCTTTTCGTGAGATGTGGTTTTGCTTATGATATTTGGATGTGGTTGCAATCAATCATTAAACTCATATTTGATTTGTCCACCTGCTTCTCTGTGTTGTCTTCTTTGGATAAGGAAATCGGTCAAGTTAAAGAAGTTTTGATATCGGCAGTGGTACATGTTTTTTTGGGTAATTTGGCTTTGTAGAAATAGTTTGAGGTTTAGAAATACTCGTATTTCTTTGCATCAGGCTATTTCTATGATCTTCTCTGCTGCTTCATTAACTAGATATCTGTCAAAGGGATTTGCTCGGAATTCTATATACGATTTCTCCCTTTTGCAGACTTTTATGGTAAAAGCTAAGTATACAAAGCATGTTGAGGCTAAGCAAGTTGTTTGGTATCCACCAGCTTGTGGTTTTATAAAGTGCAATACGGATGGGGCCTCTAGAGGGTCTCCTGGTCATGCAGCTAGTGGAGGAATCTTCAGGGACAACTTTGGTGCATTTCGTGGTTGTTTTTCTATTTATATAGGTGTCAAGTCGGCTTTGCATGCGGAGCTTTTTGCTGTCATGATGGCAATAGAACACGCATCTTTGGTGGGATGGACTAGGCTGTGGTTGGAATGTGATTCAAAATTGGTTTTAGCTGCTTTTACTAATGAGAATATTGTTCCTTGGGAGTATAGAAGCAGGTGGAAGCGGTGCCTTAGATTGACTTCTCAAATGCAGTTTCAATCATCTCATATATTCAGAGAAGGAAATCAGTGTGCTGATAGGTTGGCTAATTATGGAGTTGATCATTGTCTGGAAGTTACTTGGTGGGAGTCACTTCCACATTTTCATAGTCTTTGCTTTTTTCGCAATCGTTGTGGATTGCCTTCTTTCCGTTTTTGTTGACTTTGTTTCATGGGTTTTGGTCTAGTCCCCCATGTTTTTCTGTTGGATTCTATTTTTTCTTTGTTATATTATATTGTGGTTTGCTGGCTGATGATTGATAGGCAAGGGGGTGCCAACATAGTTGGGATGTCTTTGTCCTATTTTGAGGTTTTGCACTCTACAACCCTCTATTTAAAAAAATTTCATGTTTTCAAACAAAACTGATGTAAATTAAATAGTAGGTCTAACTTGTTTTTACCAAAATTCAAGGTCTGTTTACTTTGAGAAAACATTTTTATTTTCATTTTCTATTTTTAGTTTTAATGATAAAATTGGCGCATTATTTTCAATTTGTTTACCATTTTCAAAGATTTATATAGGAAACACTGAAAATTCTTTTTTTTCGTTTTCCCTATTTCTTATACAAATCTTTAAAAACAGAAAACAAATGAAAAACAAGGTGACAATTTTGTAATTATATGTGAAAACAAAAAATGAAAACAAGATACGAAAACAAAAACAAACAAGCACTTATGCTTCTTTGAGAAAACAAAAAGAGCCAATAGTATTGAAAAATTCAAGATCATCTGTTTCAAGAAAATATTTTTTTATTATTTTCAATATAAAAGTGTTATTTTATTTTTAATTTACTTTTTGTTGTTAAAAGTTCATCTAAAACATATTAAAAATAACAAAAAGTTACTTTTTACTATTTTTATACAATTTTTTAAAATAAAACTTAAAACAAAAATAATGTGACATTTTTCAAATTAAAATTATTTTCAAACTAAATAATACTTTGTTTCTCTATATCTCTTTTCTCTGAATCACGAAGATGTAAGAATGTAAAAATGTTGGGTAACATTACATGCAGGACCCAAAAATAGCTTTGCTCTCCCACCTCTGCTTGTTTCAATTCTATGTAAATTAGATTCAATGTCTCACTGCTGAGTAGTGTGCTCTATTTTTCCATTTTATAATTCAAAAGAAGAGTGAATAATCACTTTTTTTATAGACTAAATAATCACTTAATAACAACTCCAAAGTGGAAGGTTTTGTCATAGCCACTTTAGATGGAGAGAGGGGAATGAGGTGCTCTGCTAGGGTTTTTGCATCCTAGGTTTTTTACGTGTTTTTCATGCAGTCATGGGGGAACCTCTGATCCCATGGAGTTTTCTTGCTATGGACTTAGACACTCCACCTGTTGCGAATACGAATAATGAAGTGGAAAAGCGATCTTTTGCTCAAGCTCTCAAAGATACATGTGATATTCCTGTGAGTCAACTCCCGGTGCCATGCTTAAAGGGAGATGCTATTGCTGTGAAGATTCCAGAAGAGGAATACTTAGCGGGTTTAGAGAGTTGTAAAAATAACCTGCATGGGCGTTTGGTTTTATCTAAGGGAGAAACTCCTCCGAAGCTTCAAGATCTGAGCTTAAAGTTGTGCAAATTATGGAACCCTTTGAGGCATTGGCGGATGATTTCTCTGGGGAAGGGGTTCTTTGAGTTTTCTTTTTCATCCATTGAGGATTTGAGACGGGCTCTTGCTGGAGGTTCTTGGAATCTTGCACCGGGGGTTCTTCGTCTTTTCTCATGGACTCCGGATTTTAATCCTAGTTTGGTAAGACAGTCCAATGCATAGTGTTGGGTGCGTATTCTAGGTTTGCCGTAGGAATATTGGCATCAAAGAATTATTTTCTCTATTGCTAGGGGGATTGGGGTTCCTCTAGCAATTGATGAAGCAACGGCCTCAAGAACTTTTGGGCACTTTGCACGAGTTCTGGTAGATCTGGATCTTAAACAAGAACTGCGGGATCAAGTTCTTGTTGAGCGTGATGGTTTCGCTTTTTTTGTGGAGCTTGTATATGAACGTTTGCCTGCTTTTTGTGATGCCTGTAAAATAGTTGGGCATACAATTGCTAATTGCAGACATTCTAATTGTCATGAAACAGTTAAGAAGGTTGATAAAACCTTGGAAACAAAAGGGAAATCAGTGGCGAAATATGTTCCCAAGAAGCAGTCTGGAGGAGATGCTGATACAAGTCACGTTAACTTAGTAGTTGCTGGTACTAGTGCTAAAGCTGATGTTGCTGGTGCAAATCGCTTTAGCACGGATGTTCCTGCGCCAGTAGTAGCTGTTAATCCAGAGCTGGATAGATCGAAAGAAATAGATGAAGGTGTATATAAGGAAGGTTTGGTGGAGGACGCAGATGACTCTTCGAGATCTTCTGCAGAGGATCTTGATCTTCAGATGATAAATCACAACAAGAAGGAGTTGGTTCTTGCTAAGTCTGGTATGGAAGGAAATAATACTCCTTCTCAAGTGTCAGATTCTTTATCCAATTCTCTGGAGGATTTAAATGATGCTAGATAGCAATATCCGCCTTCTGTCCAGAGAGAGATTAATTTGGTGTCCCAGCTTTGGGGGGATCGTGTGGAAGAAGAGTCTATCCCAGAGTCACCCAGGCCAAATTTACAGCAGGAAGATCAACCTTTTGAGAAGGTTATGTCTAAATCCCAGAAGAAAAAATTGCGCCAGAAAAATAAAGGTAGTGGTGCTAGGTCGTATAACCTTAGAAGGGGTCCTAAAGCTTTGGCCTGATGAAGATCCTCTTTTGGAATGCTAGAGGCCTGGCCAATGATGAGACTAGGCGGGTGTTACGCAATCTCTGTGTTTCGCATAATCCTATGTTGTTGTTTCTTTCAGAACCTTGGACATTGCTGGATAGATTTCCAGCTTCTTTTTGGTCCTCCATTGGTTTAAAGGTTTTTGCAGTTAATAAAAGGAACTCTTTGGCGCCTAATATTTGGTGTATATGTGCTTCTTACTTATCTCCAAATATTATTTCAGTGTCTGATCGGTTCATTTCTTTTTCTGTTGATTGTTTCAATCAAACAATTTTTGTTGCTGCTATTTATGGAGCCACTTCCTATGTCAAACGTCGCAGACTTTGGGCGGATCTTTCACAGTTACAACAAAATTATACGGGTCCTTAGATGTTTATAGGCGATTTTGATGCTGTTATTGGGGCGCATGAGAAGAGTGGAGGGAACTTACCTTTGGCAGCTTCGTGTACAGATTTTATCGACTGGACAAATGCTAATAATTTAATACATATTCAGACTAAAGGCAACGCTTTTACATGGTCCAATGGGCGCACAGGGAGACAACATATTGCAATGAGGCTTGATAGATCTATCTGTAATCAGGACATGTTGGATTTGTGTGATTCTATTTCCTGTTGCACTTTGATACGTAGCCAATCAGGCCATTTTCCTCTCTTGGTCTCTCTTCAGAAAGGTATTTCAGCTCGTCCTTCTCCTTTTAAATTCTTATCCATGTGGGCAGAGCATCATGATTGCAGAAGACTTGTGAAGGAGGTTTGGGATGTACCTGTTTCTGGTTGTCCAATGTTTATTCTTAAACAAAAGCTGAAGAATCTTAAGGCAGCTTTGAGAACTTGGAACCGTGAAGTTTTTGGCGATGTGCATGCGAATGTGAAGAAAGCAACTGAGGCTGTTGAGGACATTCAAAAACTTTATGAGTCTGGTTGTTATGATGAATTAAGGGGTTTGAAGGATAAAGCTAGGTGGATTTGCAAAAGGCTTTAGCTTTTGAAGAAGCTTTTTGGAAAGATAAGTCTAGGATTAAATGGTTCGTGAATGGGGATCGAAATACCTCTTTTTTCCATAAGATGGCCAATTATCGAAGAACGACTAAGAGTATGTCTACCCTCAGAGATGGGGAAAGGATTTTGGATACTCATGAGGAGATTAGTCAGCACGTTTTGCAGTTTTATTCTTCTTTATTGCCTCAGATTATGCTTGCATGCCAAATGATCTGATCAAGACCGTTATTCCCTCTTTAGTTTCTGTCGAGGATAACTCGATGCTCACTAATATTCCTTCTTTTGATGAGGTGAAGGCTGCAGTATTTGCTTTGAACAGTTCTAGTGCCCCTGGCCCTGATGGTTTTGGGGGTTGTTTCTATCATACTTTCTGGGATATTATTGGCAGGGATGTTTTTAATTCGGTCTTGCAGTTTTTCCTGCAAAGTTGGATCTTACCAGGTGTGAATTCCAATTTGATTTCTCTTATCCCTAAGTTTTCTGGTGCTCATAAAATTGAAGATTTTCGTCCAATTGCGCTGGCAAATTTTCAATTTAAAATCATCACTAAAGTGTTGGCAGACAGGTTCGCAGAGATCGCTCCTAAGATTGTTTCTAGTCAGCAGAGAGGTTTTATAAAAGGGAGACACATTACAGATTGTATCTGTACCACATCAGAGGCTATTAACATGCTGAATAAAAGAGTATTTGGTGGTAATTTAGCCATTAAATTTGATATTAAGAAAGCCTTTGATACCCTGGATTGGGGCTTTCTTTTGGAGGTCCTAAACTCTTTTGGTTTTAACAGTGTTTTCTACAATTGGATTAAGATTATTTTACAGTCAGCTAAACTTTCTTTTGGGGTTAATGGCTCTCCAGTTGGTTATATTTCTTGTAAGAGAGGAGTGCGTCAAGGCGATCCCTTGTCCCCTCTTTTATTCTGTTTGGCTAAGGATGTTCTTAGTAGAGGGATTTCTTATTTGGCTGCAAATCATTATTTGTTACCTATGGCAAGTCCCAAAGGTTTTTCATCTCCTACACATGCACTATACGCGGATGATATTATGGTTTTTTGCAGGGGAACCACTAAGAATCTCAATAACTTGATGTTGCTGCTAAAATTTTATTGTGATGCCTCGGGATAACATATTAGTCCGGAAAAGTGTAAGTTCTTTTCAGGATCTATGCCTTGTGGTAGACTTAATAGTCTTCGTCAATGTTTGGGTTTTGGAGCTGGTTCTTTGCCATTTATATATCTTGGAGTTCCTATCTTTGTTGGCAAACCAAGAGCTCGATATCTTAGTCCAATTGCAGATAAAATCAAAGCAAAACTTGTCTCCTGGAAAGGCTTACTCCTCTCTATTATGGGGCGAGCTCAATTGATTAACTCTGTTATTTCAGGTATGGTCTTGTTTAGTTTTCAGGTGTATTCTTGGCCATCATCTTTGCTGAAATCTATTGAATGTTGGTTGCGGAATTTTCTATGGTCTGGGGATATTAACTCTCGCAAGCTAGTTACTGTAGCTTGGAGCAAAGTTTGCAGACCATTAAATGAGGGTGGATTAGGCTTAAGATCTTTGGTTGTGCTTAATGAGGCGTCCATGTTAATGTTGATGTCGAACTTTGTGCACTCATATTCAGATTGGGCTATTTTTATGAGAGCTAGATTTTTAAAGCATGGGAAGCCTATGGTCAGTTATAAATCATCTTCAGTTTGGATTTCAATGAAGCATAAATGGCAGCAGGTTGTTGAAAATACAAGATGGGTTGTCAATTCTGGTGATAGAGTTAATTTTTGGACAGATGTATGGTGTCTTGATACATCTTTGGCTGATGCGCTTAACATTCCAAATCAATATAGGAGATTTTTACAGTCCACTGTCAATTGTTTTACGATTAATGATCAGTGGAATTTGCCAGCAGTAGTGCTGCAGAAACTTCCTCATTTGCATGATATGCTGTCTAATATTATTGTTCCTTCGTCTAGTGACATGGATGCTGATCAAGCCGTTTGGAGGCATTCTGTAGATGGACTTTTATCTTTTAAAGCCGCTGTTTCATATTTTTTTCCTCCTGGACGGCTCTGTTCTTGGTCTAAGGTACTTTGGCTCAACTCTATTCCTCCTTCTCGCAGTTTTATTCTTTGGAGGCTCATACATAATAAGATGCCCATAGATGAGTGTCTTCGTGCTAGAGGCTGTGTGGTGGTTTCTGTTTGTAGTCTTTGTGGTGCTTCGGATGAGACATCAGATCATCTGTTCCTGAGATGTGGTTTTCTTGTAATATTTGGATGTGGTTGCAATCAATCATTAAAATCAATTTTGATTTGTCCACCTGCTTGTCTGTATTGACTTCTTTGGATAAGGAAATCAGGCAAGTTAAAGAAGTTATGCTATCGGCAGTGGTACATGTTTTTTGGGTAATTTGGCTTTGTAGAAATAGTTTGAGGTTTAGAAATACTCGTATTTCTTTGCATCCGGCTATTTCTATGATCTTCTCTGCTGCTTCACTAACCGGATATCTGTCCAAGGGATTTGCTCGGAATACTATATACGATTTCTCCCTTTTGCAGAATTTTTTGGTAAAAGCTAAGTATAAAAAGCATGTGGAGGCTAAGCAAGTTGTCTGGTATCCGCCAGCCTATGGTTTTATAAAGTGCAATACGGATGGGGCCTCTAGAGGGTCTCCTGGTCATGCAGCCAGTGGAGGAATCTTCAGGGACAACTTTGGTGCATTTCGTGGTTGCTTTTCAGTATATATAGGTGTCAAGTCTGCTTTGCATGCAGAGCTTTTTGCTGTCATGATGGCAATTGAACACGCATATTTGGTGGGATGGACTCGGCTATGGTTGGAATGTGATTCTACATTGGTTTTAGCTGCTTTTACTAATGAGAATATTGTTCCTTGGGAGTATCGAAGCAGGTGGAAGCGATGCCTTAGATTGACTTCTCAAATGCACTTTCAATCGTCTCATATATACAGAGAAGGAAATCAGTGTGCTGATAGGTTGGCAAATTACGGAGTTGAACATGGTCTGGAAGCTACTTGGTGGGAGTCAATTCCACAATTCATTAGTCTTTGCTTTTTTCGCAATCGTTGTGGATTGCCTTCTTTCCGTTTTTGTTGACTTTGTTTCATGGGTTTTGGTCTAGTCCCCCCATGTTTTTCTGTTGGATTCTATTTTTTCTTTGTTATATTATTTTGTGGTTTGCTGGCTGATGATTGATAGGCAAGGGGGTGTCAACATAGTTGGGATGTCTTTGTCCTATTTTGAGGCTTTGCACTCTACAACCCTTTATTTAAAAACAACTCCAAAGTCATAAATGTTAATTAATAAATTGGTGTTAAGAGTCCTTATTTTATTTATTACTATTCAAATGTCAATATTTAAAGAAAATGTATCTAGAGATTAAACATTTCAAGCCTAATTAAAAAACTGTGGGCATTACATTTTATCAAATCCACTACTCCCTCCGGCTTCAAATATAAGCAAAAAATTGACTTGAGGTTTGGATTTAAATATAAGCAAATCTCAACTAATTTTAGTTCATTTAATGAGACTATCTCCAAAATACCCTTCATTTAATGAGGGTTTTAATTCCAATGACTCTTTTGTAATATTGATATCAAATTCCAATGAAGGATAGTTTAGGAAAACAAGTTATTTTTTAATTGAGATTGGTGCAATTAAATGTTGTTAACCAAGTTTCTTAGTTAACGTGAAATAGTTCTTTTTGCTTATATTTGGAGCCGGAGGGAGTATTAGTTCAGTTTTTTTTCCACCAAAAATTCACTATTAGTTTATATAAAAAGCCAACCTTTTTATGATTGAAATTAACCTTGGATGGCTTAATGTGCTCAATCTAACATTTAAATATGCAACCCCTAGTTTGTGAATTGAATTTATTCTCGTGAATTAATTTTTCCCTATTTATTATGCAGGTCCTTCTTTGGCAACTCAAGAGGAGAGGTAATTTATAGTTTTTATATCTGTATTTGAATTTCTGATGTTAAAATCTTGTAAACTTGCACAAGTTACAGAAATTGATTGATTTCAAAATTAAAATTTAAGGTTTCTTGTTTCCTTTATACATCATATCATTTATCCAATACTTCACTAGAAATAAAAATTCCAATCATATATTATTTCTATATTAACATGTTTTGGTGTGAAGGTATGAAAATATAGTATGGTTTCCAATCCATAGATAAAGTCAATGATAATATCATTATTAGGAAAATAATTGACTTGAAGCAAAGATATCAGGAGGGAAAGAAGAAAATTAAGTACCTAGCTTTCATCAAGAGGGTAAATTATAGAGAAAATCTTTTCAGGTTTTTAACTAATGGTTGCTGGAATCAGAGTTCTGTAATAGTGGAAAAGGTGTGGTGTTTTTTTTTTTAGTGGAAAGGTGAGCAAAGGAACCAATACTATTTGCAATCCCAACTAGGTTGGCACTACAACCAATATCAATCCTATGCCACACACTTGGAATTCATAAAATAAAGAAAGAAAAGAGTTACAAAACATGGGGGGGCATCAACCAAACCCATGAGAGTTCAATCATTTGAACCTAAAGTACGAAAGACCGAACCTATTCCGAAAGAAATCTACCCGGATAAAATTCGGGAGAAGATCCCACAAAAAAAAACCCTGTATCCTAAGACCATGAGAAGCCAGTCTATCAGCACAAAAGTTGCCTTCACGGTATATATGGGAGCATCGAAAGTTCATCCTACTAGTGATGTCTATACAATTTAACCACCTATTTCTAATTCTCCAAGGAACTAGACTAGGAGATTTAAAAGCCTTTATAACAAGCAAAGAATCACATTCTAACCAAAGGTTAAGCCAACCTTTCTGGTTGGCAAGTTCTATAGCTGTCATAGCGCCAATTAGTTTAGCATTAAGAGCAAAGTTGATACCAAGGTTGACAGAGAAACAGCCCATAATAGCAGCACTTCTATCTCTGAATATACCCCCATAAGCAGCAGCTCTTGGCGCTCCTTTAGCAGCTCCATCAGTGTTACATTTAACCCAACTACACTTAGGTGGATGCCAATCAACGTGGTGTGAGGAGGGGATTAATGTGTAGAAAAGGAGAAGTTTAAAATACTAAAGAGCAGGTGAAGAAAGGGAATTTGGTATGTAGTTGATAAATTGAAAGAATTAAACAAGAAAGATGATGAAGGAATTAACAATAGGGTTTTGGTGACTATTAAGAACATTTTAATATATCCTTTATGAGAAGTGTCATATTGTAGGAAATGTGTTTTTCCAAGAAGAAGATAAAACATTGGATCGATCACATTTATTTTACATGTAATGGGTCTTATAGCAATGGTATGCATGGCTACGATTAAATTAATGAAATAATGTCAAAGGATTGTCAGACTCATTTTATCCAACATGTAGGCTTCAGTCTGAGTAAGAAAGGAAAAATTGCTTGGTATGCCATTTAGTTTGCTTGTATTAATTTTTTCTTTGTTAATTGTTTTTAGAAATATGACCTTCGATGGAAAACATATATATTCTGAATTTGCTCAAAATTAAAGCCTGGGTATACTATATGGTGTAAGGCTAGAGTAGAAGGGTTTGACTTTTAGTGGGACAAAGGTGTTTCATGTGATTGATATACTAGTAACTCTAATTTTTATTTATCTTTTGCATTATTTTATAAAAGTAAAGATATTTTATCTCACCGTGTACCATTTGTTGTTTACAGGGAGTTAATCCTTCTTGTGAAGTTGGTTTAATAATCTACAACTTCAATTCAAGCTTAGGTACTATTTTATGTTTTGCATTTTTTAGTTCAAGTTTACTAAATATCTTTACTTGTGTACTTATTATTATTACTTGGGAAGCACACATTATACACTGGAACCATTTCATAGGAAAGACCTTCACCTATAAAGAGTTATTTGGGTGATAATAATCATTATGAAAAATGAAAATGATAAATATAGACTATTAAATCTTATATGAATAATAAAGATAGATGGTAAATGTATATAACTTTTTTAAGTAGTTATGTGACAATAAATTATAACATTTAATCTTAATTATTCATGTATAATTGTATAATCTGCATTTATCATTCACACATTCTTAAAATGAGAATTATCATTATATATATCTCCTATACACACACACATTATCTTGAGAAAAATCCTAAATTTTTTAATTTCTTTTGCACAGGTAGTAACGTTCAATATATGAATTGGACAAAAGATGTTGAACAATTTTTAGGCATTCTGCCGTATTTACCTTTTAACGGAGATAATTTAAAACAGCATACCATTGTCGAATGTTTGGCAGATGCTTTAGTGGTATGTTAACATATATTACCTTTTGCCCATATTCCGTTATTGAATTAATTATCTTACATATGAATTGTACATGCAATTACTATAACAATATTGGAAATAACAATATGAACCTTGGACTAAGCAGATGTTCCCAAAAGATAGAATGACAGAAACTGAATACTTTGAGTGTGAAAGACATTGTATTCTTGTGGCAACGGGTGACCCTGTTGCTAGGAGAATGCTAGTGTCCTTACCTATGGTTCAAGAAGGAAGATTTATTTTAGGACAATTCATAACTTTAGATGCCAACTTTTTACAGGTGGCTAAAATGTTTGTCCCGGTAATATCTTGGAACTCTATTCTTACTTTTTCCTTAATCATAGCCTTCTATTTATATTGACTATATCCATGATACAACACGCAGCTAAGGGTATCTCTTTCGGTAATTACTCCGAATTGTCATCCGTTGTTTATATCAATTTTCAATTTGGTAAGAGTTTATTTCTTACATATAACTTCCTTACATGGATAACTTATTTGTTGGCTTTCCATAAGACATTTATCTTCATACTCATTGTATGAGAGACTATGTACTCACTAAAAACATCCAATGGCATGATCATGGTCACAAAATACCTAATAGCTATTTAATACTACCTCCAGTCCCTATTTATAAGAAACAAGTTATAGTGTATTTGGTCCTATTTATAAGAAACAAATTATAGTGTAAAATACACTATAACTTGTTTCTAATAAATAGGACTAGAGGTAGTATAATGCTAGTATCAATAATGGAAGTGTTAGTGAACCCTTTTGGTTAGACTAAACCAAGATCTTAAATTGCAACTATGCAATTATCATACTTCCAAAAGTGCATTTCATTCATAGTTATTGCCATATTTTTTTTCCTGATATTGATGGCCATAAAGAGGGCATGGATTGAAGCTTGAGAGCAAGAACTGACGATACCCATGTTAAGAATCAACTATCTCAAAAACTTAAATTCATAGGTGAAAATATATGAATAATTTTATGTCTATCACAACCCAAATGAATCAAGACATTCCAAGCTAGGTTTTCTATATTTTCATTAAAAATAAAGCAAAAATGAACAAGTTCAGTAATTCATCAAGTTACCCAAGCAATTTAATTATATGAAGGTGTTTAATAAGTTTTTCTACACACACAAATAAGATTAATCGCATTAAAACTAAATTTTCCAACGAATAATAATCTATCAGTAGTGTGTATTCTTATATGTTTTGGTTAGTATATAATTTTTTCCCCTTCTTTTGTAGGGGAATTGTCTAAAGGAAGACACTCCCATCACCAACTATGGAAATCATCAGCTAACTATTTTCTTGTCAAGAAATTTTAAAGAGGCACACTATGCGCATTACAACAAAGGAATAGTGGGTTCAGCCTCAAAAGCAAGTGTAGAAGCAGAATCAATGAACACAATAACTAATGCTACCCTTCCCATGACATTCACTAGCAATCGTCAAGGTTCTCTCTCTCTCTCTCTCTCTCTAAATATGTGTGTGTTTGTCATCAATTTTTATCCTTTTCTTCTCATCATCTTTCCCTAGTTATATATCCTGTGTTGCTTTTTTATTCTTATAAACTTTGCCTCTACTTATTTTGTATCTCTTGCCATTTAGATAGTAGTGGAGAATAGCTGGACAAGCCTGAAAATATTTAATTTAACATTTACTCTAATTGTTTAAAAAAATTCTCTGTTGTTCATCTTTTCTTTTTGTTTAATATTTTCAGAAAACCTATTCTCAGCTAGTAGTAGCATGACCATTGGACAGCAAAGCAATGAGGGTGTCCAAAATGTTGGACATGTACGTATAGCCTTATTGTTTGTTTTTTTAAAATAATGTTTAATTGGTTTAATAATTCGAGTTATTTTTCTCATTTTATTTTCGTGGAGTTAAAATTCTTTTATAGTGTTTTCCATATATTTTGTGTTCATTATTTATTTATTTTTCAACATGAAACACTTTCTTGTTTAGGTGTCTACAAGCACACTTGGCCCAATTATCCCACAGGCAACAACATCGGGAGATGACTCTTTAACACACCTTTTACAACAAGAGCAGCCAATGTCATTAGATGAAATTCTTGGACAAGTGCTGAGGTCAGCCACTTTCACAGCTGGAGAAGGGTCATTGCCTTAAAACAATCCAGATTTATTGCCTGAGGGATCAAATGCATGGTATCCTCCAGGAGATGGTGCTTCCTCATTTGGTTTCCCTAATACAGCAGGAAACTCACTCAATCAATTTCAATCACCAAGCTTCCCAGAACATCCTTATGGTAGTGCTGGTGCTGGTGCTGGTCCTAGTGCTAGTGTTGATGTTGGTGCTCTTATTGGTGCTAGTGCTCTTGTTGCTGCTAGTTATGGCGGTATTGCTAGTGCTAGTGCTAGTACTGATGTTGATGTTGTTGCTAGTGCTAATGCCTGTGCTAGTCCTTATTATGGTAGTCATCATCAACAATTTCCAAGGCACAATCGGTTTGAAATGAGTGAGATCAATCCTGCTGCAATGGGAGCAAACACTTTGGCTTCTCCAACGCCAATGATGCCTCAATATAATCAGGCACCTTTTTGGCCTAAACCACCAATGGATTTTAACGACTTCGTGCAAGCATGGGAGGTACACTAACATGGCTCATTGTTTCATAAATCACAAACATAATATGCTAATCCTATGATAATTACAATATGCACTTTAACTGCATCAATATATCAATTTATTTGTTACAAAATGGCTTCTTAGTACTTGATTGAAGCCCTGTTTAAAATTACTTAAGAAAACCAAACAATTTAAGAGATAAACCCTAAACCATATCTGCCTTTACATTTGTTTGGATAACAAGATCTGTACAGACACTGTTAACATTAATTATATATAACTTTTTTTAACCTATTTTTATACTGTTTTCTTTCCAATTGCAAGATTTATTTCGATAGCTCTTTTACTTGTAAAGAATTTATCTTATGTTGTTAGTATATATATCATGTACCTTCTAAATGTAGAAGTGCTTTTCAAACTCTAGCATTGCACGTAGAATTAATTAACCAACATGGTTTAATTAAATACAAATATAAATATATAAAAGAATTAATTAGATCGATTGTGATTGTGATAAGATAACATTAAGCACAATTCTTTCTAACCATATTAAGATAAATAAATATATATGAGACACATATATCGTAATAAATATTTGAATTAATATAGCTGCTTATGCTTTTATATACTTACATATTATCACTAGTGCTTAAGTAAATTTTATATATTAAACTTAGTGTTAGTTTAGCAGTAAAGGAACATGCTATGTGATATGTGCACTATTTATTTTGAATTTTGTTGCGTTGGTCCTTAAAATTGCACTATTTTATCACTATTAAATATCTTATTAGGTAAAAGATAGAATACATGGTTAGAAATATATACTACTTTAATGTTAAATTTGGTAATATCGGTTTATATGGTTTATAGAGATGCTTTTACGATTAATATATTCTCTTGTGCATTTAGGGATGTGTGATTGGAAGAATTCACTCGCATAGTGTATCCCTTAATCAAGCAAAGGTATGATATACTTGATTTATTGTAGAAGAAATCTTTCTTGGCTAGAATATCTAATTTGTTAGATGAGATATATCAGAAGGGGCTTCTATTCCTATTTTTTATTTGAGCAACCTGCATTGTAACAATTATGAGAATTGAGTATAAAGTTACTAATTTATTTCCTTGTGAAACAGGCCTTGAGGAAACTAACATCACCTGTCATGTAAGTGGATGCTCTATTGTCCAATCCCAAATTTTCTTAATTGTCCTTGGTTTTAATTACAAAAACAAACATTTGCCAGATGCTAAGGGGAAAATAAAGATGTCAGTGGGTTGGGGTCTTGTAACCCCAACTTCTTATAAATAGAATAAGGCATCAGATTAATGCTAGCACCCAAATCACATAATGCTCTATCAAATTGCAAATTGCCAATAGTACAAGGAATTGAAAAACTCCCTGGATCCTTAAGCTTAGGAGGCAATTTCTTTAAAATCACAGCAGAGCATTCTTCGTTGAGGCCAATTGTAGCAAAGTCCGCCAACTTTCCTTTATTTGAAAGAATTTCTTTTAAATGCTTGGCGTACTTTGGCATTTGAGCAATTGCCTCAGAGAAGGGGATATTAATATGCAAACTTTTCAGCATCTCTACAAATCTAGCAAGATACCTATCCTCACTCTTGTCTTTCAACCTTTGGGGGAAAGGAACACTTACCTGAGGAGGTGTCAGTACCTCCTTTTCCTTCTCTTTCTCAATAGTTGGGTTCTCTTCAGTAAGAACCTCCTCTTTTGGAGTTGGAGCTGACTCTTCCTTCTTCTTCTGCTCCTTTTTAGCCTTCTTGCTCCTAATCATAACATCATTTGCCTCCTCCTTCTTAGGAATAGTTCAGTTTGAGAAGGAAGGGTACCAGGAGCTCTCTGGGATAGCAAAGCTTGCATGCTAGAAAGCTGAGACTCCATAGTCTTCATGCGCTCATCACTCTTGGCTATATATTGCATCATGACATCCTCCAATGATGACATTCTCTCTTCTTGTCTTGACCTCTGATTTTGCATATATGGAGGCCGATACACATTTTGATTCTGCTCCTGCCTGGGACCTTGGCCCCTCTGGTCTCTCCAAGAAAGGTTAGGATGATCCCTCCATCCTTGGTTGAATATGCTGGAGTAGGGATCATATTCTGCTCTCTTCCCACCGGTATAATTTACCTCCTCCATAGCTTGAGCAAGTGCATTACTCACAGGGCATTCTCCTCTATGGGCTTCCCCACACTTATCACAAGTGGGTGGTGGAAGAACTGCAGTCAGAAGCTGTACCTGTGCTTTCATCACGGTCTTCATCTGCTTAGATAACTTCTCCAGCTTTTGATCAATGCTTGAACTAGATGTTCCAGCTTCCACTTGGTTCACAGGTTTAATCAGAATACGCCTATCTGCAGTGTGGTTGTAGGCATTGAAGGCCATGGCTTCAATGATTCTATTTGCCTCTGCTGGTGAGTTAGCCATCAAGGAACCTCCACAAGCAGTCTCGAGGCTAGTCCTGTTATGGCTAGACACACCTCCATAGAAAATTTGGATGATTCTCTGCTGGCTAAACCCATGATGTGGGCAACTCTGAAGCAGCTCTTGAAATCTGTCCCAGGCTTCTGACAGGCTCTTTTGCTCTCTCTGAGCAAAATTGCCTATCTCTATCTGCATATGGTCTGTCTTCACTACGGAATAGTACTTCCGGAGGAATTTGTTGGTGCACATCTCCCAGGTAGTGATGCTCTTGGACGGAAGTGAGCACAACCAACTGAGAGCTTTCCCGTTGAGTGAGAATGGGAAAGTAGCCAGTCTATTATATTCAGCAGACACCCGAGGATATTTTACAGTGCTGGCCATCCTCATGAATCTTCTCAGATGCTCCACCGGGTCCTCAGTAGCCAGCCCATTGAACTGGTTACTCTCTATCATCTGGAGGAAGCCATGTTTCAATTCAAAATTGACAACCCCCAGTGCTGGCAATAAGATGTTGTTAGCTACCCCAACTTGAGGAGTGAGATAATCTAACAGAGATTGCTCCACCGGTGGGTCATTTTCTTCAGCCATTACTCTTCTTCTTTGTTCCGCTCTGTTCTTTCGAGCAAGTTTTTCGATTTTAGGTTCGTTCACAAGCTCTGGCCTCTGGGACCTGGTTAGCATAAACTGTCAACATAGAAAAAAGGATTAAAACGCAACTGGCAAAAGAGAATGAATAATTAAAATAAACAGAGTTTTTTTTCTTTTTTTTTTAATAAAATAAAAATTCAGAAATTAAACAAACAAAAACAAAACAAACAAAAAATTAAAATAAAATAGATAAAATAGAAAATTAAAAGGAACTGAAACTGTGCACCATATGAACAAGAATTGCTTAATTTTCACAAAATAAATTATCTAGGAACTACACAACTAGTCCCCGGCAACGGCGCCGGAAACTTGATGCGTAAAATGCGTTCACAAAGGGGCAAGCGTACCCTACGCAGTAGTAACAGTGGACTCTAGGAGTCTAGATATCGAACCCAAAAGACTAGTCGCATTCCCAAATAATTAATTTTGCAAATAATCAAACAATCCAGAATTTAAAACCAAATTGAGGGGAATGGTGTCAATTATTCTTTTCAAAAGAAAGAGAATCAGAGTAAAAAGATAATGTGAGAACAATAATAATAAAGAAGTATAGGATTGTGATTTCACATGTACCCCTTTTTCCCTCAATTCTGATCTCAATAAAATCCCTAAATGAATTACTTGCCAACGACCTCTTAAATTTGTTAATTAACAATTGATCATAGTCAATAACGCTATTTCCCCTAATTTAATTCCCAATTGATCATAGGTGAATTAATTTAGAGCAAATGATGAATCTCAAAGAGGTTGATTGACAGGTTAATCTACTGGAAATTCATACAATAGGTTTGATCATGCAAATTGTATGAATCCAACCACTTCACAGTTCAGTTAATTGCAAGCAATTGGTCATAGACAAGAGATTAACTTATGTTTAGACTGATCAGTCTTAAAAAGCAATAAAAGCAGTGAAGAGATATAATTAATTAAAAAAAATCGAGGTTTTATTAAAATCAGAATCGGGGAACAAAGGTACAGTTACATCACAATCCGGGGCTAAGAGAAACTAGCCACTCATGTTCATGATTAAGCCAGAAAACTCAAAAGAAGACATAAATATTACAAAAGGGAAGAAACTTTACAGTTGTGATCACCAATGGTGCTCTCTACGTCCTCCCACAACTCAGAGTCTCTCACAGGACACCTCTTTCTCACCCAGAACCCTCAGTTTTCAAAATAGAACAAAAGATAAAATAAAAGGGTTTCTCAGCTCCTATTTATAATAATTCAAAATTCAAATGGGCTGATAGCACAACTTACCACGACCCTGGTAAAATGACCACGATCGTGGTCCTTGCATGGTACTCAAGGTCCAATTCTGCTATGCAACCAGCATGGCCATGGTAAATTTACCATGGCTATGGTCCTTGCATTACTTCAATTCTGGTCTTTTTTTCTTGGTCCACCAGACAGTGACATTTTTGCTCCAAAAAGTGCAATTTTCAATTCTTTTCCTCATGAAGCCTCTTGAGTACCTGTCTTGCATCAACTAACACCAGACAATGAGTTTTGCCAATAAAATATATTCAAAATGTATGAAAATGACATCTAAACTCACATCAAAATACAATCAAAATCCGGTTTATCATCTAACAATTGGATAATGATCAATAGCCATCCAAGGTCCTTCAAACAACGCCACCTTATAATCCTTTTCACTGTTAAAGACCACTTGATAAAACCATAATGTAAATTAATAATCTAAATCTTCCCATGCTTCGTCCAACTTCTTTGTAATTTTGCCTTTAATGTATGAAACCACCAAAGTATTCTTCCAAGGAGTTGGCCAACTAATCAATTTCTCATCAGATATTTAGAGGAATCATTGGTACATTTGCATTACTCTCACACTTTTCCTCCCTTTTTCTTTGGACAATCCTCAAACAAACAAATATCTAGGCTTGTCTCCTGAATCCCTTTACCAAAATCGCCACCTCCAATAGTTTTCAACAAAGAATCTTTGTAATTGTAAGTAGACTCCCCTATAGCCACTATGACACCCTTCTTCACTAGAATAAACACGTCCAACTCAACTTTTTTCTCTTACTCTTGTGCAAGAGATTCTCTTCCTGGCTAGATGTTACCCTACTAGCTTTGCCTTTTTCCAAAACCATAGCAGAGCTCACCATGTCTTAATTCAAATGCAGGAAAATTGATGAAAAACAAAAGAAAACACTTAAGTTGGTGACAACCTAGAACAACTTCCAGCTTACTACTTATCACAAAATCAAACACGGTGATAATAAATCTGGTAGATGTATTAAAATGAGTTAAGAAGAACTAATATACTATCAATTTCTATTTGTCTTTATGATCAACATTTTTTTTATCTTGTGTGTATTTATAAAAGCTTTGATAACTTTGACACAGCTATACTTATATAATATAGTATAAATAAAACTAAAATATATTAATGATTATATATAAAAATTAAATTCAGTAATAGATAACAGAATTAATAAATAAGTTCAAATAGTATATATTTTATATATTAGTGTATATTTTTATTTTGATTTATTTATGATCAATATATGCAATAGTATACATATTTTTTTTATTTAACAAAAACTAAGGTACTATCAATTGCTATTTTTCTTTAAAATTTAGCAATTTCTTTTATATAAAAAATGGTTGTGTGTGTGTGTGAATACTTTGCATAATGAAAGAAAAAGTTGAAAGCTATTTTTCTTTAAAATTTAGCAATTTCTTTTTCTTAATTTCTTTTCGTACTTTTTATTTTCCACTGGGTTTATTTTTCCCCCTTTTTCTTTAGTGCGGTCATTATATTTTGAAAATTTGTCTTTGTGAATGTGTAGTTTGGAATTCCCATGCAGTTATAATTTGTTGGGTGTTTGTTTGCTGTGTGATACTATAGTTATAATCTTTCTTCTTCTTTTTATTGTTCTTTTAATTTGTTTTAGGAAAATGGTTAATTTTTGGGGTGTTGATGGAAGTGAGATGTTGAATGGAAGAACAGAGGAAGAGAGTGATAGTGATAGATGTGACAAGTGATTGATGAAAAATGGAGAAACAGGAAGAAAAATGATGTGAAAATGTGACGAAAGAAAAATGAATATATGATAAGGATAATAACTCTTTGTTTTAAGGGATTCTTGTGGTTGTTTTTGTTTTTCAAATCAGAAAGAGCATGGATGGTCATTAAATAACGCATGAATGATCATGGAGTAGGAAAAGTGGTAGTAGAACTTTTTTTTTTTAAATTCTGTTGTTATTTCGCAACTATGGACATCAATTTGATATATTTGTAGAATTAGCTGTGTGCTTTCTGATATGTTACGTGTAATTTGTGAGTGTCAGTGGATATTGACAAAATTGTAGATTTTATATGAGGCTAATGTTGCTAAGATGCACTGTTGTTAAATAGCCGTTATAGCGGCACTATAGTGCTATTGCATTGGGGAAATCCTTGGATCCATTATTGTGACTCTGTCCGCTATTGCGGCCCCTATGGGTGTCGCGGTTGTGGCATGCATGAGTCTCCAACCAATTGAACTTTTGAATTAAAATTAGGCCATTTTTTATGCATTTGACTTTTATTTGCATACAACATAAACTTTTTATACATATATAATTGATAATTGATATATCTTATATTTCAACTGCTAAGCGATTTCTGCTATTTGCCCACAACGCTATCCACTATATGATATTTAGTGGATTATTGGCTTTCTGCCATTGTTTGCAATCCGCAATTCATAGCACTGCTAAGATGCAAGGTGGGTTTGAAGGTTTGTCTCATCATGGCCTGGGTAGGCATAGCAGTAGCACTGTAGCACTTGTTTTTGGAGAGTATGAGATCAATATTGGTGGTTGAATACTTGAATTATTTTAAAAAACTTGACTAAGGAGGTCTGCACATGTGGTGATTGTTCTTGTCCTTGTAAAAGTGGCCCTTCATAACCCTTACAATATTTTGTTTAAAGGAAGAGGATTACATGGGTGGGTGTGGTGGAACTCATTAAGAGTTTCAGGTTGGTAGCAACTGTTCTATTTGCAACATTTTGAATTTGTCTCTGTGTTGTGAAGTTCATTTGAAACTTTGCAAAATCTGAATGGTGTGTCAGCCGTGTTTAGAGTTTTAGATGCATGGCAATTTAATCAGGGAGATCATTTTGTTTGGTCAGTTGGAGGGCGTGATGTCTAGTTAGCAGTTATATTTTGTTTGGCTTATGATGAGTATATTTCCTTAATGGTGGTATGCACTATAGGACTGAATTTTAGAATAAGTTGTCACAGTCCATGATGTATGCAAGAGAGGCTAAGAACATGTATAATGTTGGATAATAAACCTTGATGAGCCTTGACAAAATGTTTTCTATCTTGATGGTAACAGTGAAGGGGATTGCATGTGAAACTTCTTCTGTGAGAAGTAGAGGTTGTTTAAAAATTTATGAAGCACCAAATTTACTAAAATGAACAGAATGTTGGGTATTCTATAAAAGGTGGTAAGTAGTTTTGGAAGTGTCAGTATTTGTGTTGGGACTCTAATTATGGTGATAGTGATAATATTTCAACCTTTTTCTGTATTAAACCTGAATGTTTTTCAAAATCGGGATTAAGTTGAGAATTCAATATGGTTTGACTGATTTAGTCTGGTTTTGAGTCATTGGATTACTCAAATGGTTCAATGGGTTGATGCTGATTGCAAGCAACTCCAGGTGGTAGTGTAACTAGGGAGACTAGAGTGTTCAGTTTGGTTTCTAAACCAATGGAGGCCTAAGAATGTTTATGTATCTCTAACCCCTCGCTTAATCTCATACATGAATGCTGTAGCCATATCAATTTATGCACTGCTTCATGTTTGAAGGTTTAATCGCGGATTGGGAGGTTTCAAAATAGAAATGACTGGAATGATATATCGTTTAGAGCTTGCAGTCAGAGCCAGTTTAACTACCATGACCAATTTCCTCATCATGGTTGGGATTTCCGCTATGCTGGTGGTACGTATGTACCTGATCAAACCTTTGGACCAACTATTCCCGCTGTAGGACTATTACACCAGCCACAACCAGTGGCATATTGTAAAATTTGTGAGGATAAGTTGGGCAGTTACAAAAATGTGGAAGCACATAATAGTGGAAAGAAGCATTGAAAATGTTGAATCTACATGAGGAATTAGAGAGACTAAGAATTTCAAATGGACAGATTCCAAATTCTCAAGTAAATTTAGTAGTTCAACCTAAGAAAGTTCTGAAATCTGGGAAAAATGGATGCCCAGAAAAAAAAAATGTGAGTTCTGAAGCTACTGTTGCCATACCACCAACAGCTGTGGGATCAAGTTTTGAATCACATGTTATAACAGAACCCCAATTATCAAAAGTCACAGCAGATTGTGAGAGCCAAAATTGTACTGATGAGAAAAACAATAAGCTGTTGCCATCAGTTGTAGTGGAGTTCAATTCCCCTTCAGGTTCCAGTACTAACACCCTAACTGCAGATGGATGTTCTAAAGCTGAACAAAAGATGGATATTCTCACCCATCAGTCAGGGACAACTCAGTTGTCTAAGGTGTTTCTCATATGCTAATTTTCTGTGAATCTAACAAACAATATAGTGGTTGCTTAAGAGATTTTGTGTACAAATTTGGCTATAATTTTATTGTTTGGTGTTAGTGAACTAAATTATCAGTGTTACTATTACCATAACAGGAATGATTCTGCTTAACCTACCCATTATGATTAATTTAGACTTGTCAATTGAACAAATCTACAATTCTACTAGTTAATAATTGCTGCTTGAATAACCATTTTAGATATTTTCTTTTTTCGGGTAGTGTCTCATCTCCATAAAATGACATAAACTTGATCAAAACTTGAATTGATCAGAGGAAATAATTGTTTTTTTTTTTTTATCAGCAAAGAAAAGAAGTATTAATAATTGGTACAAGGGGTACCTAAAACCCTTTTACAAAAAGTTCAGAATACAACACCCTGATACAATTGATGGTTAGTATATATTTATAAGCTCCTGCCAGCAATAAATAAAAACTAACCATCTGTAATTTCCAACATCATTGCAGGCCCGTATGAAGAAAACAAAGTATACAACATTTATACCAAAAAGTTCCTCCCTGTACACGCAACATGCTCTTCTATTTTCATGGTCCACGAAAAAGCCAAGACCGCATAGCTTTGGTAAGGTCAGTTTGCGAACCATACACCGAAGAGAAATATAACCAAAATGGCATAGTATTCCAGTTTCAGAGATACCCTTTTACCAAAGCATGTGAAATTCATAAAAGCTAGTGCACACATTAATCCCCTCCAAATCACCACTCATCACAGCATTAAAATTGCCATATCATTTGTCCCCCTTCACACCATAAACACGTCATTTATCCCCCTGCACCCAATACATGCATCATCCACCACCAGCTGCTGCTAAGCATAGTTTCGGTTGTGTCAACCACTCATAATATGTTGCTTTGAATCCATTCAACTTAGCTTTCAACCATGACCATGACTCAAAAATGATATTATCTATAACTCTATCTATGTCAAGAACTCCCCCTCTGAAGATAATGTTATTTCGATGTCTCCACAAAATCCATACTGCTGCCACCCAAACAGATTGACATGCATAGACAATTGCTACATTTCCCATACCTTGGCCATGTTGCATAAAATGTGAGGATGGTGTTTGCGGAAAGACCCCATAAACAAATTGCCACTGGTTCAACTTCATCCACACCGAGTAAGAGAACTTACAAGAAAACAATAAGTGCTCAGTGTCTTCTTCATGTTGGTTGCAGAAGGGGCAAAGAAAGTTAGAATCTTCTACTGCAAATCCCCTATTTCTAAGATTGACTTTTGTTTGAATCCTTCCCAAAAATAGTCTCGAACAGAAAGCCAGAGCTTTTGATGGTGCCAACGTTTTCCACAGCCTATTCCAGACAATAGGTTCCAAAAGCTGTTCATTTCCATTTTCAGCTGACAACAGCATATAGTATACCTTTTTTACAGAGTAGCCAAGCAAATTGCTTCCCATCCACTTCCAGCCATCTTGTCCTTGTGCCTTGGGTTTGATACTGTGGATAGTCTCCATAAAGATACGAAGGATTTCCTCTTCCCACATGAACCAGTTTCGCCTCCAATGGAAAGTCCATGACCACGTGTCCCCAATCCAAACTCCCATCTCTGCAATCTGACCTTCCTTTTGTAATGAATTAGCATATATCCTTGGAAGTTCTGATTTTAAGTTTGAACGGCCAACCCAAGAATCCTCCCAAAAGCTTATGGTGATGCCATCACCTACTTCCCTATTTAAATTACTGATAAACCACCCTTGCTCACTCCCCATATTACAAATTTTATTCAAATCCCTCCACCATAAAGACCCCCTTACAATCCTGTCCCCATAGATAGCTTTTCCCAAATCACCATATTTCGCCCTCAACACTTTGACCCACAAATGATCCTTCTCTGCCAACATTCTCCACCCCCACTTCCCAACAAGAGCAACATTAAAAAGATTCACATTTTTAATACCCAGCCCCCCTTCGTCTTTTGAGGAACACACTCGATCCCAACTCACCCATGCCATTTTCCTCTCCTCCTCACTTCCCCCCCATAGAAAATTTCTTTGGAGACTAATCACTTTTTGTGCCACTTTTCTAGGAATTTTAAAGAAAGATAAGAAGTACAAAGGTATAGATGATAATACCGATCTAATGAGACAAATGCGTCCACCAAAGGAGAGATGTTTGTTCCTCCAAGAAGTAAGCTTTGCTTTGATCTTTGCTATCACCGGAGCCCAAGTAGCTTCTCTTCTAGGATTAGCACCCACCGGTAATCCCAAATATGAAAATGGGATTTGCATGATTTTGCAATTTAACACACTAGCCAACCTTCTTAACCTATTATCCTCCAAAGCCACTCCACCTATCTTGCTTTTATAAAAGTTCACCTTCATCCCCGCCACCACTTCAAAGCATCTTAAAACACTTTTTAAGGTTGTAACATTTTGAATGGATGGCTCACCAAAAAACAGTGTATCGTCCGCATATTGTAGTAAGGAAAGGTGTATTTCCTCCACTCCCACATCAACACCAACAAATTTTCTTCTCCTAACCGCCTCTCTCATAAGTCCTCCAATACCTTCTGCAACTATTAGAAAAAGAAACGGTGCCAACGGCTCACCTTGTCTAATGCCCCTTTGGACCGAAAATTCCTCCGTTGGGCTTCCATTGACTAAAATAGATGTTGTCACGGTCTCAATGCAACTCCTCATCCATCCTACCCATTTGTCACAAAAGCCCATCCTTCCCATCATATAATACAAGAACTCCCACCTTACGGAGTCATAAGCCTTCTCAAAGTCTACTTTAAAAACAAAAGTAGGTTTCTTCTTCCTCTTGACTTCATCAATCACTTCATTAGCTATTAATACCCCATCAAGAATGTTCCTTCCTCCCACAAAGGCGGATTGACCGTCATGTATTAGTTGTCCCATCACCTTTGACAATCTCCTAGATAGAACTTTGGCCATAATCTTGTATACACATCCAATAAGAGAAATGGGCCTAAAGTCCCCGAGGCCTTGTGGATTATCTTTCTTTGGGATTAGTGTTATGAAAGATGCATTTGAGCCTCTTGGAATCTTCCCATGTTCATGAAATTCTTGCAACACCCTTAGAAAATCCTTTTTTAGTACCTCCCAAAAATGCTTGACAAACATAAAATTATACCCATCCGGCCCTGGACTCTTGTTTCCATCACACTCCCAAATTGCTTCCCTCACCTCCTCTTCTGAGAACAAAGCGGTTAACATATTATTCTCTTCCCTTCCAATGGTATTGAATTGAACCCCATCTAAGTGCATATGTATGGCACCTCTTTCCTTGAATCTTTCACAGAAGTACTCCTTAACTTCCTTCTTCACCTCTTTTGGATCTTCCACCCACCTCCCTCCAATTGACAAACCATGCATGGCATTCCTTCTCCTTCTCCACTTCACCACCGAGTGAAAGTATCTAGAATTATCATCACCCTCTTTGAGCCATTGTATCCTTGATTTTTGATGAAGTAAGGATTCATGCTTGGTTGCCACTTTCCAAAACTCATCCATAAGATTCCTCCTTTGCTGTATTTCTTCTTGGGATAAGTCTGCAAGTTCCTGTTTATCATCCATATCTCCTATTTTTTTCACAATTTTATCGCATTCCACTTCCAAGTTACCAAAACATTCCTTATTCTAGAACTTGATCTCCTTTTTCAGAATTTTCAATTTCTCTTTTAACTGAAAAGCTTCCCAACCATGTACCTGAATTGCCGCATATTTTTCTTCCACCATCTTAGAGAAATCAGGTTCCATGAGCCATGCATTTATCACTTTGAACGGTTTGGGACCCCAATCCTTCTGTAGATGTTTCATAAGTAGTGGGCAATGGTCAGAAATGTCTCTATTAAGAACATGTTGTGTAGAAGCTGGCCAAAACTCCAACCATTCTGTCGAGACCACCATTCTGTCAAGTCTACTTCTAGCTGTCCCCGTTGCTCTAAACCATGTGAATTTTTTGCCTGTCATCGGGATGTCCAAAAGCTCCATATTTTCCAAAAAGGCACTAAATTCCTCCATCTCTCTAGATGCAACTTGTTCTCCACTTCTCCTTCCTTTCCTCTCTTCTATTGATCTCACTGCATTAAAGTCCCCCACCAAGCACCACACTTTATCTCTCAGAGATGCTCTCTTCTGTAAAAGCTCTTCCCATAACCTCCGCTTCTCTGATAAATCACATGAGGAATAAACATTAATTATCACTATCGGTTCTTGCATATCTTTCCAAATTCCTCTTAGTCCCAAAAAACCTGATCCAGAAAAAGTCTCCAATACATTAAATTCCCCTTTGCCCCAAATGCATAACAGCCCTCCCGCCATACCAATAGCAGGAATTTCTGCCCACTGTAGTTCATGATCCCCCCATATAGCTGAACATATTTTTTCCCCCACTTGTTGTGCTTTTGTCTCTTGAATACAAACTAAGTCAACCCCTTCTTGCATAATAAGTCTTCTCATTTTCCTCCACTTAATTTCCCCCCCCCCCAGGCCTCTGATATTGTAAGAAAGAATCTTCATAAATTATCATGTTGAACCCCTCCAGACCTCTGAATATCTTCCTTTAGATTCTCATCATTGTCTCTTTTCTCCATTTCCATGAACCCCTTCAGCACAGTTTCTTCATCTTCTATTGATCCTACTCCAATTGATTTCCCTATCTCCCATAATTGTCTTGCTTCTAGAGCTGCATCCTTCAAGCACACAACATTGCTATTCTTCGGTTGGCCACTGTTATTGGAAGCACTTGTATTTTGCCGAAAATGCTTGGAGTCTTTTTTAAAAGAAATATTGCTCTGTCCCTCCTTCCTACTTTTGGCTCCTTCCATGTGCAGACTCCCTCCTTGTGTATTATCATCCCTACCGTCAGTCCCACATACCTTTTCTTTGCTTTGTCTCCCATTTTTAACGAGATCCATCTTCCTTGATTTCTTGAGCATACAATTATATCTGGCACCACCAACTTTCCCAAGCCTCCATGGCAGCAAGGCAAACTCTTTATTCCCAGACTTTTTGCTTCGTAAAGATTTGTTTGTACTCTGGGAATCTTCTGTTGTAATGTTGATGACGTTCCTTTCTGCTTTCTCCCTCTCTATCTGTTTACCGGCTTCACTATTATTTGCTCCTTTTTGCTTTGACTGTGTTCCTTCTATGTTGACTGTATGTGTATTTTTTTCGTTGCTCCACTTATCACTTATGACTCCCATTGTCTCTTGTTGGGTCAACTGACCCAATGTTACAACTTCTTTCTGCACCCCGTCTATCCTGTCCTCCATATGTTGTTCCTTATACCCTTTATCCTTAACATCTATATTGTTACTTCCTACATCATTGGGCTTCTTTACCATGTTGTTTTTGTTGGAACAATTGGGCCCTAGCCCAACTTGAGACTCCAACGGACTAATCCGCTTTTCCTTATGCCCGTTCTCACCCTCACCTACTCCACTTTGTTTAAAATTCAAAATCCCACAATTCTGCATTGGCCTCAAATCTTCAGATTTCGTACTGTCCCTCTGTATCAACTCCTTATTATGCGCTGAATCACTCCTTTTTTTTATTGGAATTGTTGCCATAGATGACCCTCGCATTTCTTCTTCATTTTGATTCTTCCCCATCTGTTGATGCTCCTGTGATGTGATTTGCCTCTGCTCCTCCCTGCTTCTCCATCTTAAGTACAGACTATCGGACCCCACCTCGTTTGTCTCTTGTACTTTAGTGTTTTCAAATGTTTCTCCTTTGCTTTTATCCTTGACCAGGGAGGCCAAGGACCGTTGGGCTAAGCCCATCATCTGCTGTTCCTCACTGTTCACCAGAAGAAACTCCCCCCATCCCACTTCACCTTCTTCCACCCCATCTCCGTCAGCCAGCCATTCATCCATGTAAGAACCATCCCTTCTACCTTCAAAAGTTGCTATAGACGAATCATCATCAATTTCCACCTTGACTCCTCCTTTGCACCATATTGACAACGACGAACATGAACATAATTCTTCCATAACCGTAACAGTAACATATTGACCATTGATTCTCATTTTCCAATTTTCTTGGATTGGCTTAGAACCAGACGTTTGGATTAGACATCTAGCAACCTCCAGGTTCTTCATGGCTTTTGTCTCTTCTGCAGCAGTAATGAAAATTCCAGTCATTGCTGTGATCTTCCTGAAGCACTCGTCATTCCACAACTGTAGGGGTAAGCCCCATATTTTTACCCACACCATTCTGTTCCCATTTTTAGAATTTGGATTCCATTCCTCGAAGGATTTAAACCACTCTTTCAGCCAGTCTTCTTCCTCCTTCAGTATTTCAGCTAGATCCTCATCCCCTTCCCCTGTTAATAATACCATATTTCCCCCTAGATATTTAACAGTGATAGCGTGATACCCCTGGAGAATAAACATTTCTTGAAAATTCTGCAGCTTGTGTGGTTTGTGTATTCTTGCTATTAAACTCTTTTTAAGCCATTCCATATTTGTCTCCTCAACCCTGAATTCGATGCCCTTCCAAGCCTGTTGCTGTTGTTGCTTTGGCTCCTTTCTCACCCACTGTCTGCGATTTCCCGGTGTTGTTTTCCTCAGCGCCTGTGCATAAGAGATGCCTTCTTGTCTGAAGCTATTATTTGCGAAACCCCTCACAGCGCCCCTATCATCTGCCTGTGTTCTTCTACCCCCTGTATCTTGTACAATTGGCATATTTTTCATTTTCTGAACAGTCGAGTATTGAGTTCGACGTTGTCCTCCGGTTGGATTTGCTTTTGCTTTTCCATATTTTGCAAGGTTAACTCTCAATTTCAAATTTCCTATGTGTATTTGGTCCAAATGTTTCTCTAGTCCTCCAATTTCCCTGATCCCCTGGAATCTCGCGAAACCGTATCTCTTCCCTTCTCTATTGTGCCGCTTTGCAATAAATACCTCCTTGACTTTTCCCCATCGTTGGAACACTTGCCACATCGCTTCTTCTCCAAAATCATCCGGGAAGTGAGTGAAGTAATACGTTACAATGTCCCCCATAAAGCGCAGCCCCAAAAGCTCAACCTAACAGATCTGATTGATGAAAGATACCAGACAGTGATGTATAACAAAAGGTGGATGGGATAGAAAAATGGGGTGGTTTGAGGACGAATAACGTGGTAAAACGAGGTGAGAGATGTTCGGAAAGGTTTGCTAGATCGGTGAAGGTGGTGATCGGAGGGGATGAGATGGTTTGGCTCGATGACAGTGGCTATACGGAAAGGGAAACGGTGAAGACATTTTGTATTCCTATTCTGAATCTACTATTGTGAAAGATACTATTGTGAAGACATTTTGTATTCCTATTCTGAATCTGCTAGATCGGTAAAAGGGTTCATTGTTAATGATTTGCAACATCTAACACAAATCTTTTTATCATGACCTTTAACAAGAATATTGATTGCAAATGTAACAAGTTTTATGACTTTTATCCACATTTTGAAAAAAAAATTTGTTAACTCAAAAACCTACTAGGTTTTGCTCGCATATGTCTGTTACAGTATTTTGTGGAAGAGTATGTGTTTCTTTTGAGTTATGAATCTGCTTTTATGAATCACTGATGTAAAACTCTGTACAATTGTTGTTGCAGGTAGCTATTTGTCTTAATTGTGGCGATGTAGGGTTTCCAGAGGCACTTGTCTTTTGCAACATGTGTCAAGTTTATGCACTTCATAGGTACTTCTATTTACTCTCTGTCTACTTGCTTTAATGTACTTGTAGAAATATTTCATGATCGTGCTTGACTCAGATGCTGCCACTTCTATGCCATAGGGACATTCTTTAAATTTCCATTAATACTAATAGTATGGTGGGAGTATTCCCAATTTTATTTGCTGAATCCAAAGAATATTGAATTGATACACATGCTTGGTATTTGTACCCTGAACCTGTGCATATGCATTTGGATTTCTATCTTTTAATTTTTTTTCCTACCATATAAAAAGCAGGAATGATTTGACTTCAGTAAAATTGCTTGCCGAAATTATGATTTTAGTAGGTTTTCATCACCACACTTAGCTGCATATGCATGCATTTTTATTGCCATATGGACATTATTTAAGTTACTCTTAGTATTGAAGGCGGGCGGAATATTTGTTTGTATTCTAAAATAAAGGTAATATGTATCTTAAATACGATTTAGATTTGGGGATTGTAGTTTTTATTAGAAAATTTTATTTAATATACATTCTGTAAATTATAGAAAACCATCTTGTAAATACCACCGAGTTGATGCGCACAATACAATTGTATTAATACCATGAACTTCCTTTTCAGCCTCAGAAGCATAGTGATTTTAGTATGCTATTCAATTTTCCTCCCAGCATTTTCTAAACCAGAAGCTTTTGCATCGTATGAAGTATGAAGTTATAGTTTCACATTCTTAAATGCATATTGACCTTGTACTCCTCAACTCTCCCTTTTCAGGTATTGTTTAGACGGGCCTGTGATTTTTACTGATGAAGTTACTTGGTTTTGCGATGATTGTGAACCAAAGGTAGCAGAGACATGTTTCAATGATAATTGTACTCTTTTCCTATCTGGAAAAAATGTCTCTCTAAATTCGGGAAATGATGCATCGCAAGCCAGAATAGAGCCAAAAAATGGTGCAGCTATAACAATGGTGCTGTTATCTGATGATAATCACAGTTTGTCTCATCATGTGTTGTCTCAATGCAGTAACAACACTAAAAAGGAAAATAAGTTTGAGAAAGAGTGTCAACCAGTTCCAAAAGATGAAGCTAATACTGGTGAGGGGTCATTGAATGCTACTGTTCCACATCCTATTGCTGATCCAGTCTGGAGGTAAGAAATTTGTTTTTCTACCCTTTTAGAAGCTGATGAATTTTCTAGCGGCTATGATGAATCTAAAGTTGAATTTTCTGGTCAATAGGGGAAGTTTGCGCCTCTTCGACCCAAGTTTTGGTACTGTCATTGGGTTTCTGGTCCATATGTCCACTTTAGCATGCCCCCAAGTTCTGGAGGAGACAAGACTTTTCCCTGATGTGCTTTGCCCGGAATTGCTCCCAAGACCTAAGGTGTGGCCGAAGTCTTTCATGAAAGTGGACCAAATGTGGATAGCATTGCTCTTTATTTCTTCCCTGATAGTGAAAGGTGATTTTTTAGACAAACTAACATGATCTGATTCTTCTCTCTTTAATTCAGTACTAAATATGTCATGCTTTTACGGTGTTGATAGGGCCTATGGCAAGCTGGTTGATGACATGATTTACTTTGACCTTTCCATAATAGCTGTGGTTGAAAATGCTGAGCTTCTAGTTTTTCCTTCTATATTACTCCCTATCCAATGCCGAAGTGAGTCGCATTTATATTTTATACTACTTTTTTTCAATGGCACATTTCAAATTTGTTGTTTGTAAAACAAAATTGTGTTTTGAATTACTTGTGCAGGATTTCAAGAAAAGTACTATTTGTGGGGGGTCTTCAGAGTAAAAATAATTTGGTATGTGGTGGAGAGGTTACTAGTATTGAGAAGCCCTTAACCCTTTACAAACAGAGTCCCGTCAAGACAGAGGACTTGTGGTAGTTCTATTACAAGTTATAGACAGTAATTCAGTGTCTATACTCTATACCCATTGTTTATATAATGTGAATTAGTACACTGATAGTTGGCACCCATTTGTTTAATCTGTTTGATTAAACTTTTGTTTAGATGCAAGTACTTTTTTAATTAAAATATGTGCGTAAAAATATAGTGATAATTGATTTTTTTAATTTTTTTCAAATTAATTGTTAAGTCGTTTCTTAAAAAATAGGGGAGCTTACGGGAAAATAATTAAAAAACTATTCTGAATGTTTTTCTAGCAAGCTTATTTAAATATATTATGTATTTGAAAGAAAAAAAAAAATTGACAGCATATTGGGATTGATGACCGCTGGTTTACATTCATGCGTATGCATATTTCGATGACCACAAAATGTCACAATAAATTAAAATTCCAAAATATGGAAAAGGTGGCCTGACGAACGAGTCTGACGTGGATTTTGGAGAGGTTCCAACAATCTAACAATCACATGAATGACAGGTTTTTTTTTTTTAAATATCAAGGATGTGCTTTTTTCATTCTGAAATAAATGTATATATATTTTTTATTGTCGTAAAACTAAAGATCATTTTCAATTTCTTTTGGTTAAAATGACATTTATTTAAAAATAGAGAGTATTTGGTTTGAAAAATATGTATTTTATATCAATAATTCGGGTTTATAATTTCAAAGTTTTATATTGAAGAGAGTTTAATTTTAAAATTAATTATTTAGAAAAGTGAACAATCTTAGGTGTGATTTTTTCCTAGCAGACATATTAAGTGTTTTTTTCCTCAATTTGGGATGCACTTGATGGAACAAAGCTTTTAGATTACAAAATGACTATTTTATCTTTGTAAATTCTAACTTAATCATTAGTTTCTTAAGGACAACATATTTAAAATGAGGATAATGTGGGAATTAAAAAGTTATAACTCATTATGTTCCATCATTTTTCAAACAATGGAATAAAATCTTTGTCCTATTCCGTTATAAAATATCCAAACAACATAATGACATTTTTATTCCATCCCATTCCATTATATTCTGGTTCATTTCATTCCATTTTCTACAACTGATCCAACATAGTCATAGGGTATATGATTGTTTTAGGGAAGAAAGTGAAAGGAAAGAAAAAAAAAATAGAAAGTGATATATTTTTTCAAGTTGTTTTGTAGCAAAGAACATAAAAAAAAAAGTTAAAAGTTTCCTTTCCCTTGTTTGGTTGGATAGAAAGTGAAAAGGAAAAAAAATGTATATAGAATGAAATAAATATATATCCCTAATAAAAGAACAAATGTGCAAAAAAAAAAAGGACAATTTAGTCTTTATACACTTAAAATCATTGGCTCTTCTCCTTTTCTATCCAAGTATGGATGAATCGTTATTTTGTGTGGGCCCCATGCAGAGGTCTTCTCCCATCCCCATTTTTCAGGAAACTAAAAGATTACAAAAGTATAATTTTTTAATTTTTCAATTCACTGTTCTTTCTTCACTCTAGAATCCATGAAACGAAACTTATTGTTATGCACTGTTTGAAACCAATGAAAATGGAGGAACGATTTCATGAAGGAAAGAAAAAGGCAACCATTTTAATTATATCGTCATTCTGAACCAGTGATAGTGGAAAGAATGAATGTAAACACATGAGACACACTCTTATAGTAATCCTTCCATTTGGGAGCAAAGGACGAAGGAAAGGTGTTTTAGTGGACTAAAAAGACTAAAATACTTCTACTTTTATATACTTTTTTATTATGAAAATTTATGTCATTTTATATACATATTCTTTTCTTTCAGGTCGTACACCCATATATATATATATATATTACTTTCATTACTATATAAAAGGTATTTACGTCGTTGTTTCTTAAAGAACTGATGTAGATTATGAACCAGTGGCATTTTTTAAATTAATGGTTGAAAGACTACATCAGTTTAATTAAATATAATCAATGTAAGATATAACATACCACATCAATTCATTTAATAACTTATGTAGTATGTCAGCTTAAATTCACTTAAGTTTCGTCCCCGCACTTCAATTTTGCAACTCCTTCCATCTTTGTGCAAAACCTACCTCTTTGTGATGAACCACCCTTGTTCATGTTTGTTCCTTGTGTTCCTCCATTGACACCACATTTGCTCCGTTGTGTTCCTCCTTGCGATTGCAATGATGAACCCTATTCGTGACAACAAAGTTGGCGACGTGAGGTACCCTCGTCGCCCTCTTCCTCACTCCTTCTTTATTTGAAGTTGCTCTTTGACACCAAAGTTGCTTTCTTTTTTCTTTTTTTGCTTCTCTCACACATGTTCTTGGACACCTGCATTGCTCGTCAACCACCATTGCTCAAGTTCTTTGACGTTGTCATGACAAGTTTTGAAAACTCGATCTCACCATTGAAAAACCTTGTGACCGCCATTGCTCATGCTTTTGCATTGTCGCCATTGTTGCTCTCTACTTCTCTGCATCGAAGAGTAATGCATGAACTTAATCTTCATTCTTGTTTGTCAAATCTATTTTTGAGCTTTGATTTTTGCTAACTTTGATAATATTGTTGGCTTACTACTACATGAGACACAAGGTTCTTCAATTAGTTTTTTTCGTACCTGCCAACCACTTGTTTGCCAAAATGCCTTAATTAATCACTAGAATGTTGTGTTTATCTTGTATCAAATGGTTTTCTAATGAACTGGAATGTTGAATGAATTTCATGAATTGCTAAATGATGAGATTTTAGTTTTTGGTCTTTTAGTGCAATCCAAAAATGTGTTTAATAAGACTGATATAAAGATGTTTTTAGCTCATGGTTATTGGTTTTCGGTGTTGTTAGTCCAACAATAAAAGGAGGAGAACATGTTGGTACTACAATTGATGTTGGTACTGGTTTAGCTTGCTTTATGTTGGTATGAAATTATTGGTTCTATTCAAATAAATGAATTGTTGGTAATGAAATATGGTCCTATATTGGTTATTGGTATGGCTTGTTGCTTTATAATTGGGGTAATAAATTGTATGTTAGGTCTTTATACGCTGCACTATGATTGAAGGTATTTGCTTGGCAATTTGTATCCCGTGCCATTATTTGGCTAAGGTATTTAAGGCATAGATATAATTGGGGTATTGAGGCATAGATTTAATTGGGGTATTGTTCTTTTCTCATGTGTGCGATTGGACATATTCAAATGCCTTGTTCAAACATAGGTTGAGTCAAGCCACACATCTATGTTCTATGCTTGAATTCATGCAACTTAAATTTTGGTAATTTAATTTACAAACTTAAGTTGTGCATACACTTCAAAAGGCTAATTTTAGGCCACGAACCAAGTATGTGAAATTTGGTTAATATATTTGTTTAAGTAGTTTTATTCTCACTCTTGGTTCTTCTCCACAACATTGGGGCTTAGCTAAGGCTAAGAGCAAGCAACGATCTCTCTCTCTTTTCTCCTTAAAGCTACATCTCACTCTTGGTAAGAGGGAAATGTATGAATCTTCTATTTGTTGATGTTTATTGTTTTAAATGTATAAATTGAGTTGAAAAATAATTGTTAGTGACATACTCGAACATGGGACACTTTTTAGCTAAGTCAAGTAATTATGAGATGATGTGTTAACTAACCTCAGTAACCTTTTCCTTTTGCATGCTCTTTTCGTTTCCCTTCTCACACTTTGTACGTGTCTGTTTCTCTTAGTACATGGATTGAGTGGGATGATGTGTTCAATATTTGTCGTGATTGTTGAATAATTTGAATGTGGAACATTGAGAATTGAAAATGATGTTGAGAATGATATTGATGTTGAGCTTAAGTCTAAGATTGATTATATATATTGTAAATGGTACTGTCTGACATGTCTTGTGTTTGTTGTAATTGGTCATACTTTTGTTGTGGCATGTGGGATATTGCCAAAAAAAGAGGAGACGATCAAATTTTTGTCAGAAACCTATAACCTTTATTTAAATAATTGGCTAAATGTTACTTTTGGTCCTTTATGTTTTAGTGTTTTTTCGTTTTGGTACATTAAGTTTTAAAAGTCTCATTTTGGTCCCTTATATTTTTGAATGTTTCATTTTAGTCCTTTATTTCATTTTCCGTTAACAATGTTAGTGTTATGCTAACTTTTAAATTTTGAAAAAATTAATTTAACATAGTGATGGCTAAAAACTCTCACTATGTGTTTTTTCCAGAAAAAAAAAAAAAAGAACTGTCGACCCTATCCCAAACGCGTGAGCCCTCTCCACACTCTTTGCTCTGAACTCAACCCCAAACGCAAACCCTTTTTCCACCACCATCACCACTGCCTCTCTCTTCCCACCGTCACCACCAAATGTAAACCCAAACAGCTCTGCATCACTGTTTTCATTAATCAAAACCTCTTTGAAATACAGTTGTTTTTGGAGTGGAAGATTCGAAGGAGGCTAACGGCGGATTCGGTAGGGCAGTTACAGAGGGCATGGATGACGGAGAGGAGGAGCAAGAGAGGGGGAAGTCAAGGAGAAGGAGTAGGAGCTTCTCCGCAAGGAAAAGGGACGAACTTCGAAAGCCCATGGGCTTGGTAGAGCGAAACTGGTTTTGGCTTTGGGCCCGCAGAAGGATCAGGCTATGATGTCGTAGGCCAGCGCGACATCCTTGGCAAAATTGAACGTGCCTAGCCACATGCACTATTTTTTCAATGGATCTCGAATCTTCGTCAAGATTTGCCCCCACAACCGCTTCTTCATGCCACGAAACCGTGTCTTCTTGAGTTCTTGCTTGTTCACTATCGATCTTAATTTTTGTAAACTATTCTATTGTGTTCAAGATGTGCCGAGGGAGAGCCACTGCCGCCGCCATTGTGGATCTGACGGCGGAGCAGGGCCCTCTGGCGAAGGTGGCGATGAGGCGGCGCCGGAGTTCAAATTGCGAGAGTAGGGAAGAGGTGAATGCGACGGTGTGGCAGAGGATTTGAGCTCACGTGATTGTATTCTGAAATTGGTGATTGGTTTCTAAAATTGGATTTGAAAATTAGGGATTTAGGAATAAGTTGGATATTTTTTATAAATTAAAATTATTATAGTGGTGGCTAAAAACCGCCACAAATGTTTAAACTAATTTTTTTATAGTAGGATTGTTATTTGTGAAAATATTATTACACATTGTGGATGTTTTTAGCCGCTACTATTTTAAATTTTAAAAGTTAACGAAACACCAATGTTGTTAATGGAAAACGAAAGAAAGGACCAAAATGAAACTTTCGAAAACATAGAGGACCAAAATGAGACTTTTAAAACTTAATGTACCAAAATGAAAAACACTAAAACATAAAGGATGAAAAGTGACATTTAGCCTAAATAATTACAATAAGTAAACCCATTAACAAGAGAGCATAGAAACATCCATGTGTTTCTTCTCATGTGTTGCTTTCTTGTTTCTCCACCATAATCAAGCTTCCATTTTTTTCCTCCAATTCATTACTCAACTTTTCTTGTTCATCCAAGATCCTCCATACCTCATAACGAGCTTTACACTGCATAAGCCCTACAAAATTATAATCATCTTCCTACGCAACCCATCGATAAATGTTTGGGCAAGCCTTTAATTAATTTCGTTGAATTCCAGTCCTTTTTACCATCACGTGCAACTTTAAATGACTTCTCAAATTCACTTGCATTCATGAAATCATTCCAATCATGAATTTGAAGTCTATTACATCCAAAGCAATTAGGTGACCATCTTCCAAGAATATATGAAAATATATTGGCCTAAATTTAACAAGTTCCTTCAATCAATATCCATAATCGATCAATTTACCCTTTATGTTAATAATAATGCATGTTCAGGACCAAACATAATATTTGAGGATGACACTGAAACCAACTTATAGTATATATATGACAAGTTGAAGTTGACATTGCTTGTTGCTTGCTTTATTTCCAATTTATTTGGTGTATGACAATCCTTTATTTGGTTGATGCCTATAATTTATTACTTCTTTGTGTGATAAAATTACTATGCTTAATTTATATTCAAGTTATGCATTAAGAGAGAACTTTAGTTTCCCTTTTGAGATTCAATACAATGATTAATAACATATTAATTAATTGTTATATTGAGTCTTGAATTGTCCGGTTGGACAGTTTGGAAAGATTCACTTTTTTATACTTGATTAATACGTAGAGGTTAAGTCTCGTCTAGGATGTTATTTTGAACTTAGAAAATACATCCTTCCATTTTATATATCTTAGTTATTGTTTTATCCTATGTGTGATCAAGGATGATATTTCAAACTTAGTACAAATATGTTTCCTTTATATATCTTAGTGTATAAAAGGTAGGATGTTTGAACTAACAAATTTCCAGTCCATTTTAAGGGTATTATGGAGATTAAATTGCACCGCTATGTGAAATATTTAGAGATTAAAATTCATTAATTAAATATGACTTATGCAATTTATCGAAAAGGGAGTCTAACACACTTACTATGGTAATGTCATAAAATATTATGATAATTAATGATACCAAATAATTATATTAGACCAATGGGAAAGAGGTAAGTAGAATACAAATGGGCAATTGCTTTTATTAGC
Source organism: Pueraria montana var. lobata (assembly GCA_026413185.1). Taxonomy (NCBI): domain Eukaryota; kingdom Viridiplantae; phylum Streptophyta; class Magnoliopsida; order Fabales; family Fabaceae; genus Pueraria; species Pueraria montana. The sequence goes on from CM048648.1 coordinate 70,631,144, forward strand.
CCAAAGCATCCTAGCAAAAACTAGAAGTCTTGATTTTGAAAACTAATTAGGATTGATGGTAATAGAAATATTAAGAGGTACTTCTTTACAATCTTCCTATTTAAATTTTCATTTCTCCTTTATTGCAAACATGTGTTATTTTTTGTATTATTCTTTCAAACCCATTTTAAGGGTATTTTGAAGATTAAATTGAATTGCTATTTTAATTAATTAAGGTTTAAAACTCATTAATTAAATTAATTAAAAATAACTAACCTATTTTAAACGAAAGGAGACTCAAACATGCTTACTATGATAACGGCATAGAATATTATGATAATTAATGATACCAATTAATTTTCTTAGATTAATGGGTAAGAGGTGAGTACCATACAAATGGGAAAATTGCTTTTATAAGACCAAAGTATCCTAGGGAAAGGTAAAAGTCTTCATTTTGAAACTAATTAGTATTGATGGTAATGGAAATATCAAGAGGTACTTCTTTACAGTCTTCCTATTTAAATTCTGATTTCTCCTCTATTGCAAACATGTATTATTTTTTGTATTATTCTTTCAAACCCATTTTGAGGGTATTTTGAAGATTAAATTGAACTACTATGTTAATTAATTAAGGTTTAAGTTCAATAATTATATTAATTAAAAATAACTAATTTAGTTTGAAGGAAAGAGAGCTCAAACACGCTTACTATGATAATGGCATAAAATATTACGATAATTAATGATACCGGTTAATTATCTTAGACAAGTGGGTAAGAAGTGAGTAGCACACAAATGGGACAATTGCATTTATAAGACCAAAGTATCCTAGGGTAAGGTAATAAAAGTCTTCATTTTAAAAACTTCTTAGGATTGGTGGTAATGGAAATATCAAAAAATACTTCTTTACAATCTTCCTATTTAAATTATGATATCTCCTCTATTGCAAACGTGCATTATTTTTTGTATTATTCTTTCAAACCCATTTTAAGGGTATTTTGAAGATTAAATTGAACTACTATGTTAATTAATTAAGGTTTAAATTCAATAATTATATTAATTAAAAATAACTAATTTAATTTGAAGGAAAGAGAGCTCAAACACGCTTACTATGATAATGGCATAGAATATTATGATAATTAATGATATCGGTTAATTATCTTAGACCAGTGGGTAAGAAGTGAGTAACATACAAATGGACAGTTGCTTTTATTAGACCAAAGCATCATAGGGTAAGGTAATAAAAGTCTTCATTTTTAAAAACTAATTAGGATTGATGGTATTGGAAATAAAAAAAAAAAAACTTCTTTACAATCTTCCTATTTAAATTTTGATTTCTCTTCTATTGCAAACGTGTATCATTTTTTGTATTACTCTTTCAAACCATTTTTTAGGGTATTTTGTAGATTAAATTACACTGCAATGTTAATTAATTAGGGATTAAAATTCATTAATTAGATTAATTAAACATAACTAATGTAGTTTATGGGAAAAAGGAGCTCAGATACACTTACTGTGATAATGGCATAGAATACTATGTACGATAGTTAATGATACTAATTAATTATGTTTAGACTAATGGGCAAGAGGTGAGTAGAATACAAATGGGGCAATTAGTTTTATTAGACCATCGTAGGGAAAGCTAAAAGTCTTCATTTAAAAAACTAATTAGCATTGAGATGGTGATGGAAATATCAAGAGGTACTTCTTTGCAATCTTCCTATTTAAATTCTGATGTCTTTTTCTATTGCAAACACATAATTAGAGGTGCAGACAGTGGACCGATGCTTCTGGAATGTGTTGTAAGCACAACCGAGTCAATTATGAGAGATTTCTGTAGAGTTTCAACCTCTATAGGTCAATTTAGCCTAGGTATTCTTTCACAAGTCTCTTATAATTGTTTGGCTCTGTTGAAGGTTAAAACTTTGTAAAAAAAACTCTCATAATTGACTCAGTTGTACTTACAACACACTCCAAAAATATTAGTTCACTGTTTGCACCTCTAATTATGTGTATGCAGTTAATTTTTCATAACAACAATTAGATGGGAGGACCTAATATAAAAAAAAAGTTTTGGGACCCAATTAAAAGAAAAAAAAAGTTCAAGGACCTAAATGAAAATTTGGTATAAGTATAGGGACCTGCAGATCAATTTAACCTATTATCTTTTGTATATTGCTTTTTCAAACCCCTTTTAAGGGTATTTTGGGGATTAATTTGCACCGCTATGTCAATTAATTAGTGATTAGAATTTATTAATTAAATATAACTAATGTAGTTTTTGGTAAAGGAAGTCAGACACACTTATGATGGTAATGACTTAGAATACTATGATAATTAATGATACCAATTAATTATGTTAGACGAATGGGCAAGAGATAAGTAGAATACAAATGGGGCAATTGCTTTGAACAATGCTTCCTAGGGAAAGCTAAAAGTCTTCACTTAAAAAACTAATTAGCTTTAATGGTGATAGACATATCAATACGTACTTCTTTACTGTCTTCCTATTTAAATTCTTATTTCTCCTCTATTGTAAACATGTATTATTTTTGTATTGTTCTTTTAAATGTGTATTGTTTCTGTATTTGCTTCTTTTTTTTCTCTAATTTTATTATTGTTTTATCCTCTACGTGGTCTAGGATGTTATTTTGAACTTAGTTCATATATCCTTCCTTTTATATATCTTAATTATTGTTTTATCTTATATGTGGTCAAGGATGATATTTTGAACTTAGTGCAAATATGTTTCTTTTATATATCTTAGTATATAAAAGGTAGGATGTTTGTACAAACAAATTTTCAGTCCATTTTAAGGGTATTTTGGAGATTAAATTGCGCATTTATGTCAAATAATTTAGGGATTACAATTCATTAATTAAATTGATTAATGACTAATGCAGTTTATCAGAAAGGGAGTCTGACATGCTTACTATGGTAATGGCATAAAATACTATGATAATTAATTATACCAAATAATTATATTAGACCAATAGGCAAAAGGTGAGTAGAATACAAATGGGCAATTGTTTTTATTAGATCAAAGCATCTTAAAGATAACTAAAACTCTTCATTTTGAAAACTAATTAGGATTGATGGTAATGGAAATATCAAGAGGTACTTCTTCACAACCTTCCTACTTAAGTTTTGATCTTTCCTCTATCGCAAACCTGTATTATTTTTTTGTATTATTTTTTCAAACCCATTTTGAGGATATTTTGGGGATTAATTTGCACTACTATGTTAATTAATTAGTGATTAAAATTAATTAATTAAATTGATTAAATATAACTAATGTAGCTTTTTGGAAAAAAAAGTGTCAGGTGCACTTACTATGGTAATGACATAAAATACTATGATAATTAATGATACCAATTAGCTATGTTAGACTAGTGGGTAAGAGATGAGTAGAATACAAATGGGGTAATTACTTTTATTAGATCAAAGCATCCTAGGAAAAACTAAAAGTGTTCATTTTGAAAACTAATTAGCATTGATGGTAATGGAAATATTAAGAGCTACTTCTTTACCATCTTCCTATTTAAATTATGATTTCTCCTTTATTGCAAACGTGTATTATTTTTTGTATTGTTCTTTCAAACTCAATATAACTATAACGAATACAAAAATAATACTATTTGAGAAAAGAAATAAATTAGTTGGATAAAGTAGTTTTGGATAATTATATTTAGACACTTCAACATCACAAATAATATTAACACCTATAGTTAGATCATGTTACCTTGAAATACAGAGAATCACACTAGAAGGGGGGTTGAATAGTGTGTTAGATAAAAACTTTAGTATCTTTTCGCAAAGATGGAGATTTTCAACTTAAGTTTTACAAGGAACTTGTAAAATAGAAATTGCAGTTATCGTCTAGTTGTTTAAAATAACATTTCAATGGAACTGCGTTTTAGTATATCATCCAGGTGTGAAGTAAAACGTTTTTCACAGATATGTAGTAAAGAGATTTGTGTGTATAATGTGAAGAAATAACTTAAAATAATAACTGGTAAGCTTAAAAGCGATAAAGTAATAAACACTTAGTTTATACTGGTTCACTCAATCTGAGCTATGTCCAGTTCTCCTACAAAAACCTTTTGAAGGGTTTCACTAATCAAATTCTGATTACAAACAAGTATTATAACCCTGCCACTTCTAGCTATAAGTATTCTCTAAGCCACTTCTGGCCAACCTTTAATCTCCCCCTGAGATTAAAGAACACCCAAGTATTCTTTGTCACTAAGCCACTCCTGGCTTTCCAAACAGAAACTGTTTGATTACAAATTCAACAAATAACTCTCACAAAGAGGATGTTACAATGTAAGCAAATACACAAAGAACTTAACAAAGCTAAGGAGATTTCTCTTTTCGTACAAATGTAGGTCGTCCAATTGATTTGGCAGAGTTTCAGCTCTTAGAAAACTTGAATGCTTTGTTGTTGATTTCTTGAGCTTGCTTCTCTATTTATAGGCAGCTCGATGAAGATATCCATTATGGGATCTGAGCCTTTGCCAATAATCATTCTCTCACAATCATGTGACCGTTGCTACGTGTCAGCTTGGGGTGAAGAGAAGGAGGAGACAACAGTACATGCAGCACCTCCACTACTTGTATAATTTCTGTAGAGAGAAGCTTTTATGTCCCCTGTGGTACACTTTTCAAATTTTCAAATGAAATGTCACATTAGAAAAGAGAGCGAATAACAGAACATTTCAGAGAATCATCATCGAATAGCATAAGTGTACTTCTATACAATCATGGACGCATTATATAACTGTTTGATAAAAAAGATGATGTAAGTTATATAAGTGTTGGACGCTTCCTCGAATGGACGCAATGTTTACACACTGGTTTTCACAATGCCTTGGACGCTTATTTTATAACAGCGCATTGGACGCTTAGAAAAGTAAGTTTCCAGTTACTCATTGGACGCACTGTACACATAGAAATATCTTGTTTGAGATTAAGAAATACAATACCATTGAGGCATTGGACGGTGTAGTACCTATGATACTCAAACATAGGCCATTAGATACTTCAAAATTTAATCTCATTTGTTATCATCAAAACCGAAGTTTGAGGGGTTGGACATCGTCCAAAGTCTTAGACTCCAACATACCTATCTTACTTATACTTTTCTCTCTTTCTCTCCTTAAGTGTCAACTAATATGGTAGTTTTCATATATCATTTTTCAATATATTATTTTATAAATTTTAAAGAGACCTAAAATTATTTTTATAATAATATAATAACCTTAAAAAATTTTGGAGGTATGACCCTCCAGTCCCCCTTCCCTCCGCCCCCTAATCTATATAATGGAAAGTTATAAGTAGTTAATGCAAGAGCCTATATATTTCAAATGAAAATATATTGCATTAATTATTTGGAAAGAAAAATAAGGGACTAGGACACCTACTTACCCTTTTTTAAATCTAGGCTTAAATACCTTTTTAGTCCTTACAATTTAGCGTTTTTTGGCTTTTCATCCTTGCAATTTTCTTTTGGTTTTAGTCCTTGCAAATTATGTTTATTTTGTTTTTCGTCCTTAAAACTGTTTAGATAACACTTTGAACAGAGAAAAAAACACTTTGAACAGTAAAAAAAAGCACTATCTACCGCTTTAGGGACGAAAAACAAAACAAACATAATTTACAAGGACGGAAAGCAAAAAAATGCTAAATTACAAGGACTAAAAAGGTATTTAAACCTTAAATCTATTATTAATCATCTCAAATTTTTCTATAATCACTTTATGATAATTAGTCTTTTTATAGCGTGTTGATAGTAGTATGATGTGATCAGTTTTTGATTGGAAAAATAGAAACTTTATTTAGGTTAGGTGTTGAGCTTGTGTTAATGTAAGTATTTTTTATTCACTAAGAATACTAAGATGTTGCGGATTTTGACTTTCAGGGATGATATAAGATATAAGATTTATCTTGGATTTGGATTAGTTTGTAGGTTGTTTTATTGGTGGAAGCTAGCCCAAAACCTCGTGCTTCAGTTTTTAGGAGCGTGGGAAATAATTACTCCCTCCGTTCCAAAATGAACATCATATTTGAAAAAAAATTGTCCTAAAATAAGTGTCGCATTTAGCTTTTCAATATAATATTCATTACTATTTTCCACTAATACCCCTAATAAGCGTCACTTTAGTTTTTCAATGCAATAATAAGGTTAGTTTTGTAAAATTACTTTTCTCTTTCATCTATTTAATAGCTTTTTTTGGTCTGTGTAAAAAAACCAAGGACGACACTCATTTTAGGACAGAGGGAGTATCATTTTTCTGTCTTGATGTTCAGTAGTTAGAAATTACCTTAACAAGAATTTTAGTTCGTGCATTTATATATGATAAATACTTTTTTATATATTTAAAATTTATAATAAATATATATTTTACATATATAAATTATATTATAATTAAAATTTATAATAAATAAATATTTTTGAATATATAGATTATATTTGAGATTTATAATAAAAAATTCAAATTATGATATAAGATTAACTATTGATATTTTCTTTTAAAAAATTTATTAAAATTCAATTTAAATATAGAGATAAAAAGGAGTAGATAGAAAGAGATACACAATTAAGAAGACTAACTAGAAAAATAAAGATAAAACATGATACTGTAGTTTAAGTTTTTTTTTTTTTGTCTAATTGCAGTAATAATAATGTGTGAAATACACATCCAAATTAAATAAAGAAAAAAAAAGATATTGAAAATGCTATAGTTGGGTAGGATTTAAGTAGTGTTGTCTTTGGAGTTTGGACACTAATTAAGTGTCTTTTCTTACAACATACATACGTGCCTTCAATCGAAAGAAAGCTGAAAATGAATGGTGGGTTGTGTGGTTTGTATTTGTTTGGACTCTATGGTTGTATAGAAATAGTACCATCTTTAATGAGGAGGTCCCAAACTGTGAATATGTATTTGAATTGATAAAATTTAGATCTTGAATGTGGCTGTCCAAATCGGGTAAAGGGTTTTACTTTCTCAACTCATGAGTGGTCAATGAATCTCCTAGAATTAATGTTTGAAGGGGTTGTAGGTACATGGTCTAGTTTTCTGATTTACAAACAGTAGTAGTTTTATGTTGTATGAAAGGTTGATATACCCCTTGTGTTGGGGGAACTATACTTGACAGATTATGTGTTACTCCCAATTCATAACCTCTATAGTATTAATTATGTTTAGACTAAAATATCATTAATTAATTGTATTGGCAAACAATTAAAAGAGGAAAAATGATTCTTGGACACATTATGGATGTATACACTTTGAGAGAGATAAAAAGAGAGGAGAGATAAGTGATTGATAAAATTGAAAATTGATGATATGATGTAACAACAGTGGTAGATCCAGGATCCTAGGTCAGCGGGGGCAAAAAGTATTAATAATAATTATTATCATATATATAAAAATAAAGCATGAGATGAAATGAAATGTCTAGTTGAAAAAGTATCTAGTAGCTGAAAAGAAAAAAAAAGTAAGAGAAAAACTAGCCAATAAAAGAACAAAATTATCAACACCTAAACTAAAAAATTGGAACCAATGGGTTCAAATTATAAACTCAGAGGGAGCAAAAAGATAACAGCACTATATATTTATATATATTCTCAAGGTGAGGGGGTGCATCTGCACCCCCTGAAACATATGTAGGTTCGCCCTTGACAGGAAGTGTTGAAGGGGTGTTAGTAAATTTTGGGTGTCTAAATATCACCACTCTTAAAAGAGTGAGAAGAATGTTAATAATAAGGATACTTTTGAAAAAAAATATAAATTTAGGATAAATGTATTGCTATTAACTTTTTTTTAGTAAAGGTATCCAAGGTAGATCCCAACTATGTTGGAACCTACAACCTCACCATTCATCTGTAGCATACCAAATTTTATTGAAAAGAGAAGAAATAAAAGAGAATACACAAAAAAAAAATGTATACTAGGCGAGATAAGCCCTATTAAGATCAAAATCATGCTTAATGTATTGCAATTAAGTAAATTAACTACTTTCTTTAATCTTGAAGATCTAGGTAATTGAGTCTTATAAATAGAAAAAAAAATATATTTTGTATGAGAGTTGAAGTACCTAATTAGACAGCACTTGTACTAAACAAGTGCTGTCTAATTGGACCTTTAGATGGCACTTGTGTAGTAAAAGGCACTATTTAAGGACCCAATTAAATAGCACTTGTTGTATTCCAAAGAAGTGTTGTCCATGTTTTTTTTTTATTTTGGATTCAATTTGTTGGTTCTCCCTGCATTTGATTTAAATGGGTTTATAAATTTCAATTAAAACTAACACAAACTGAAATAAATGAATTACCAAAATAATAATGTATAAATTAATCAAATGTATGCTTATTACATCAATCACTCTATGAAAAAAATTACTAAATATCCCTTCCCCTATGTGAATACAAAAAATTTCAATACAAATTTATATATACAGAAAAGATTAAAGCTACTCTATCATCAGACACCACCAAGGTTCAAATCCACAAACTGCAATGCAAGGGTGACCTCAATGCGATCCCAACTGCAATGAAACTTCAAATATAATGCTCCAATTTGATTAGGCATAACACTTGTATTGTCCATATAGCCTGTTTTCTGTCAAATCTACAAGCTTAGTATAGGCCAATAATGGTTGTGATTTGTTCCCTATGTAAAAAAAAAAAAGAGCAATATTTGTTGTTTCCTGATTACTAACATGAAATAAGAATGAGAAAAGAAAACTTGTTCAATTAATCAGTCCAATCCAATGAGCAACAATGTTCAACAATACTTTTCATAAAGAAACTATCAACACTGAATTAAATGGTTAAGTCCTATACACCAAAAAAAATGGTTAAGTCCTATACCAGTATACCTCCTAAAGAAACAAAGTATTTACGAAAGAGAATTCTCTTTCAAAAAATACTATAAACATGTGAAATGCTAAGAGATATTCTACTTCATCTATGTTAAGAACCATTAACTTTATTTATGTTTTATGGAGTCTCACGTATATTTAGTTTCTTACTTTGTCTTAAAATTAATAGTAGTTATATTTACTCTTTATTATTATTATTATTATTATTATTATTATTATTATTATTATTATTATTATTATTATTATTATTATTATTATTATTTATGTCATCTACGATTATTATCATTTAACTTATTATGCTATTAGCTATTTTTGATATCTATTAGTTTCTTCGTATTATTGTTTTGAACATGTAGCCTAATATTTATATACCTCTTACTAATATTTATATAGCCTAATTCATAAAAGAGTTGTGCCTAGTCTTGTCCATATGTTTAATAGTTCTATGATGTTACATACCCAATTAATAAGCCCATCGGACCTAAATCCAAAGAAAGAGAAAAAAAGACGCTGAACCCACAACTCCACATAGATTTGGAAACTTAAATTTATCAAAGAGATGGTAAAAGAAAAAGAGTGTCAGCCTTTTCCCCTAACATCCTAGCTCCACTAACAAAGGCAAAATAATAATGAAATAAAGGCTGATTATATTTTGAGTAGCAGAGACACTAGTAATATGATCGTAAAATTGAAAAAGGCATTATGGCAAAACTAAGGAGCAAATATATATTCTGCCATCATATTCAGCAAGCAAAATTGATTTCATCCACAGAAAACACAAAGAACATGACACTAACATAGTTGCAGTATTAATTTAGACAAAAGTAATACTCTTCAACCGACTAATTTTCCACACAAAGCACACTAACACAATGCCTTTGACAGGATTTGTGAGAACTAACTCAGCTTCAAAACCTCAAAGAATTGTTCTTTTGTGAATTTCCAGGCAGCATGCTTGGTAGGGTTGTTCATAGTTAAGCAGAAACAGAAAATTAATTTTTTTTATAAGCCAAATAAATTTTATTAAAAGACAATTCCAATTCATAGCACAAGCTGTGCAAGAGATTAGAAAAAATAAAGCCAATTACACATGTCACTTAATCCACTCCCACCCAATATTACATAGACAACAGACCCATACATGTATACAGTCCTATCTCCACTCCTTTTGAACCTCAATTTGAAAGATAATATTTGAAAAAGAGCCATTGTTGTACGATCTGATATCTCTACCCCTTTTGATCATAATAATGTATACCAAAAACTTTAGTGAAAACAATACAAACATATACTTCCCTTCAAACAGCACATCAACAAAAAAAGAAGCATTCCATGGTGCCAGGCACACACCTGCCAGCGCAAGCCATAAAGAAAATCCCTTGAAACTGTCATGAATCTACCTTCACACACCTGTACCATGCTAATACCACTAATCCAACAGAAACAGAATCCCATCACCAACAAAAGTCGTCAATTCCAAAATGCACCAGAATCACGGGTTGCAAACAGAAAACTATTATTAATTTGATAAGCACATAGCTACAAGTAGCACCGTTGGCTTGAGCACATTTAGTTGTAAATAGACTCTATAGACTCACATTATCCTCATTCTGATCCTAAAAAACTAAAAGTGAAGAACAGGAACATAAAAGAATAATCAATCAAAATTCACTAATTAGAGGAAAGGAAAAAAAAAACCCTATCATCAAAGGAAAGGGAAAATAATTAATGGAAAATACTCACTGACGCTACGAGATTGGGAGAGGTAGTCAGAGGAGAGAGAGAGAGAGAGAGAAAGAAAAAATAGTCAAGTTTCTTTCCCCTGAATCGTCGCTTCTAAGCAGAACAAGAATGGGGACATCGAAGGTACCAGCGACAGCACAGCAACTGGAAGGGGTGGCGGTGAGGAAAAACGAGGAGTAATTGTTGACCTCGAGGTCGACCTTAGTCGCGAAGGGCATCGAGGGAGAGGGTGCGGTGGTGGAGGGCTTAGTTGGGGATGAGAGAAGCAAACGAGACTTGAGAGAATGTTAGCGAGCATTTTTTTTGGTAAAATAGTGTTAGCGAGCATGAGAGAGTTCAAAAAAGTTTTTTTTTTTAATTTACTTATGATAATTTACATAGAATATAAACAGCGTCTCATAAAAGAAGTGCTGCCAATAAATTTTTATTTTTAATTTTTTAATTTTGATAGCACTTAGTACTGGAAGTGCTGTTTAAGCCTCATATTACAATAGCACCTTTTTTATGGAAGCGCTGTTTAATGCCCTTCGTATGGATAGACAGCACTTTTAATTTACAAGTGCTGTCATTATTATGCTATTATATGCCTATTTTGTAGTACTGACTGCATAATACGTAAAGAAATGCAAAAGATGCCATAAATGCGCTAACATCCACCAAGCACCGCAAGAAGAACTAAGCAACATCACTTCCCCATGGCCATTCTTATGGTGGGGAATCGACATCCTCGGTCCCTTTCCACAAGCTCCGGGACAAGTAAAATACTTGGTGGTAGCAATAGATTACTTCACGGACAAACAATTCCAAGGCATGTTAGCAGGGCTAAACATAAAACAAAGGTTTACGTTGGTCGAACACCCTCAAACCAATTGGCAAGCCGAGGCAGCAAATAAAGTCGTCCTAAGGGGACTAAGAAGAAGACTAGAAGGTGCAAAAGGAAACTGGGTTGAACAACTCCCACATGTACTATGGGCATACAAGATCACACCACATTCGGCAACATGAGAATCACCATTCAGGCTAGTCTACGGGCTAGAAGCCATCATACCAGTAGAGATTGGTGAACCAACCTGGAGGATCTCAAACATGAACTTAGAAGAAGATGAAGCTGCCATACGATCGAAACTTGACTTAGTCGAAGAAAGAAGAGAAATAGCGACTATTGTAACACCCCAAAAATTTCAAACCAGTAAGTAGGGACGTGAGCAGTTTAATTAGAAATTAATTGAAATTAATTTGTTTGTTTTAAAATGAGAAAAAGATAGATTGTGAGTAATTAAAATATAGTTAGTAATTAATTGAGTAATGGAGAAAAATGAAGGAAAGTAAATAATATAGGTATTTCTTTATAATGGTCAAGTAGGAATGTTTATAAAATCAAAGATATAAAATTCTCTGTAATTAAATTGTTTGGGTTAATTTTTTTTCTTCTTTCTTATGTGCAGTGTAATATGTACTTAATATCCAAGTATTCAAAATTTGTCTGTGAGTGATGATCTGGTATGCCTGCTAGTAATTAATTGAGCTTAGATTAATTACCAGTAGCAAATATTTAAAATATCTATTGCTATGTACTAATTAATTAATTGGTTGCAAATGGGTTTTAATTATTTTAACTATTGTAATTTTTTTTTAATTATAGTGACTTGCGCAGCAAGTTATCCTTTATAATTTATCTGTGAATTGTCTGCTTGAGATATCTAAAAGTAAATTAATCTATCTGTGATTAAGTTTTTAGTAATAATTAATAAAAATGTTTGTTGGTGTGAATTAATTGTTTATTTGACTGAAAAACCATTTTGAGAATCTTTGAACTCTGAAACTTGCATGACAAGTTACCTTTCATAAAATTCATCTGTGAGCTATTACTCTACAGAGAAAATTTTATGAAAGTAATTAAAAAGTTTCATTTCATAAGTTTTATAAAAATTACAAAAAAAAAATTATATGTTTAAAAGTTTAGTTTTGAAATTTTAAAATCGCATTTCGTTTCGACTACACAGTGTAATTCTACACTGTGTTGATTAACTTAGCACCTAAGCCATCAAATCATTTCCCTACGGCTAATTAAAATTCATGCACCAACACCCCATTCTCTCTCTAACTCCCACGGCCAATACACACTCACACACCTCACATCACTCAAATCAATTTAACTACTACCCAATTAGAACACCTAACACTCACAACCTCTCAATTAACTTCAACTCACTCATCTTCAGCCCAAGAAAATCAAAGTCTACTCCTCCCTCTCTCCTCTTTCTTCTGGCCAAACCACCCTCCCACCCTCACAACACCATTTTTCTTTCAACTTCCTTCCTTTGCATGTCCTAGCTAGAGGGACCAAAGGGTTGCACTCCTTTGGAAGAAAACAACCAGCTCCTTCTCCTCTTCCTAGCAAGCTCACCATCAAGTAAAGGGGCTCTTTGATGGATTCAAAGTGGCTGGAGGTGGAGGATCTAGCCACTCTCACCTAAAATGCCTCCCATGTTTTCTGAATGTGTGAAATGTGTGATTGCATGTATGTGATTGGATTTGTATTTTTAAATTCCTTCTTGGCAGTGGCTGGTAACTGTGTCAAAACCTTCTCCTCATCTTCTTCGTTTTCTGAAATTCGTGGGATGGCTCCAATACAAAGGAGACCATGCCCAAATTTTGTTAGAACTCATGCATTTTCAAAATTTGAAAAATTGTGTTGGCAGTGACTGTCTCATTGTAGAAGCCCTGGATAGTGATTACGTTTTTGTACATAACTTTCGATCTAACTGTTGGATTTTTGGTGAAACTTGTACTCAATTAAAGTAGACTCAAGATGAACCAATTTTACTTTTGAGACCATTGCGATATACCCTCATATGAGGTTCATCTGTGACATGCAATGGGACCGTTCTACTTGTGAAAACTGGTTCGGGCAGTGGCTATTTCACGTAGAAGCCTTGGACAGTGTTTACATTTTTGTGCATAACTTTCGATCTAACCGTTGGATTTTGATGAAACTTGTCCTCAGTTAAATAGACTCAAAATTCACCAATTTTTATTTTTAGACCATTGCCAGATATCCTCCAATGAAGGTTCATCCTTGACATGCAATGGGACTATTCTGCTTGTGAAAACTGGTTTCGGCAAGGTTCGGTTTTTGACCGTTTTAAACCAAATTAATGACCATTTTTGAAATATAATTTTTGTTTATTAAACTAGACAAACAAAACTTTAAATTTATATAAGTTTAGAAAATTTTCATCCACAATTGCTAATTTAACTAATTTGGTTTAGACAGAACTCATGCATGGATCCCAAATTTCAAACCTGAGACATAGGTCTTAGAAAAGAAATTACTGGGAAAAGTGTAGGAGGAATTAGGATTCAAGTTTTACTTTTTCTGAAATATACGAATGTTAGCTTTTTACTATAAAAATTTGAGTTAAAATCTCATTTGGGAATGTTGATAAAATTACATATCTTTGAGGTATGCTCACTGTGAGGGGCATACTGACCTGCGAACTTCTAGGAATTTTTATAATTTTTATAGATTTAATCTGAGAGTTTGGATTACCTTTTTGAAAAATAGGTTTTAGGGGCTTTAATTTGATATAATAATTTCACCAAAAAAAAATCGTTTCCTAAATTAATTTTGGACAGAGATTAGGTGCTGCCAGAGATGGATTCTATTTTAAAAAATGCCTTGATATGTGATATTTGAATTATGATATATTTGAATGTGTAGATTAATTATAAATGCACAGTGTTTTAAAAACCGGACCGGCCGGTCCGACCGGAACCCGGTGGTATAACCGGTTCGGTTCGATGATAGGATCGGATATGTATCTGACCCGGTACGACCCGGGTTGAACCGGTCGATTTTTGCAAAAAACCGGTGACTCGGGTTGAACCGGGTTGTGATATGATGTTTTTTTTTTTTGAAAAAAAAGTGCTGAAATGATGTGTTTCAATTTTTTTTTTTTTTTTTTTGTGTATGAAACTTATTTATGGACTTGTATTGTCATGATTATTGGTTGTTATTTCTTATTTGGAATATTAGGTACTTTATAATGACAATAATTTAAAATTTGAAGTGTTAAATGATTAAATTATGTTAGCTATATTATATTTTTTTAATTTTTTAATATATATCGAGTCAAACCGGTCCCACCAGTGACCCACCGGTTCGACCAATGACCCATTAACCCAGTACCTCGACCGGTTCGATGATCGATCCGATTCTTAAAACACTGTGTGTGCATGCAAGGCAGTGGGTAAATTTGACCCTTGCCTTAAATGATTGTAAGACCCTTGGAATGTGAACCTAGGGCATGTATGTGCGTGTGATTGTGCATTTTGAAACCCTCTGTGGTACAGTCACGTGGACTGTAGTGTGAATTGAAATTCTATGTGATGTCTGTGATCTGTGAGCATAAGACTCGAACGCGAGTGCTTATGTGGACTAGGACATTGTCCTAGTAATCCGGGAAAATTTTACCGGCAATAATAATGATATAAATTCCAACAGTGAGAATAATTAATTTAGACTTAAGAATTTATTTATTTTATAAGCTTAATAAATGAACTCTTTAAGTTGTGCTTTGGACTTAGATAAATATTCTAGGACCCTTGTGTGGAGGAATTGTCTGTAAGTATTAATTATTAAAACTTTAGAAATTGATAGGGTGAGGCACAAATAAAATGTCATAAAGAATTTTGATACGCGATGGCGATGTACGCCTTGAGAGTCGTGCAACGAGGGAATGTGTGTGTACGGTGGACTTGTGAATGAAGTCGCTTGAGGCAATTCCGGTTGGAAGAAAGATGCAAAGATGTTGGTAGAGATCGAATGATGTGGTCAGCAATGGGTGGTGGAGAGCATATTCTCATATGGTATAATTTTTGTTGGAGCCAGGACAAGGTCTTGAGCTCGACGTCGATTCGACCCGTGTTGTACCACCAGTAGCGGAAACCCACACTGATGAGCAAAGATAATCTTCGTGAGAGAGTGTATGAGGAGTAAGTCCTCGGAGTATGAATGACCACAGATTTGGTACCTGGGAGATGATCATGAGGCATTACGACCTTGGAGGGTAGGTGTCGAGTTGTGACTACGTTCACACAAACCGACTTGGCGATCCTGACAATAACCACGAGAAAATCTCAGTTGGTGAGAGCCCACCTCATACCAGGGTGATGGTATACTCCCAACACTCATTCCACCTAATATATGTAAGACCACTGAGTTCTGGGAGTTCCAGTGGTAGCTGGCCAGTGTGTTACAGTTTACACATAAAAGTCATGGAAACGAGTAGGTTCCGAGTGTGAATGTTAGAGAACTGTAACACCCTGGAGGATATTACCTTTATCTCCTTATATTGCTAAATTAATAGAAATTAGCATATAAGAATATCAGAGTTAACTATGCAAAAATTAAAACTTAAACGTATATTATATGAAATAAATCTAGTACAAAGCTCTTGGCACTTATGTACCGTACAAGACATAAGCAGGATACATAAAACATAAACTAAATTCCCATCCATAAGGAATTATACAAAAACTATACTAACAACATCTTCCTCCTGGAAAGCAGCTCCATGCTCCAAGGACTCTAATGTCTCAGTGAGTCTTCCAAGGACTCTAGGCTGACTCTCTATTATAGAGATCCTTTTTTTTATTCTCATGGCTTCTCTTTTATTTTATAGATGCTCACACTCACAACTATTACCTCATCATGCATGCTACTTAGGCACTTCGAATTGGTCTCCCATGCCAAATTTAAGGCCACTAGTGCACTAAGGCACCTAGACATCATTCTTCTTTTCTTCTTAACTACTCACTAGGGTCTCATTTTTCTCTAACATTGGATGGGAACATGTGTAACCTTTCCTTTCTCTAACTTGCCCAACTTGGGCTTACATCACCTTTCTTGTGAGGCATAACATTTGACTACCTCTCTGGGTAGCTTACATTAGCTTTGTAGGGTTTAACTATAACCCCTTTCCTACCTCTAAGGGTAGTAAACAGCTACACACATCCTCATCTAATGTCTAGACTTACATCACTCACCTAACAACTAGGCTCATGATGTAACACCCTGGGGTATTACCCTTAGCTTTACATTTTAACCATCAAATGCGGATAATAAAAACGAAACATATATGATATCATTACTCAAGAATTTCATTGTTAAAAGTCATACATCATTCTCAAGTAACCTCATCATATACATATCAAAGGGCATTTCCCAATTGTACGAAACCCCATACTAAAAGAATAGTTACATAACCAAGTATCTCAAAAGTAATAAGCCAAAAGATATTAATATACATAACAAAACATCTTCAAGACCCATGTACACATCATAAACATAAACTTAGGCATCAACCATTGCTTACTTAACATTACTACTTTCTTTGTATTTTCCGTCCTATGGCAAGTATTGAGCTCAAACTTCCAAGGAGCATCCCCCTTGCTTTTTGCCATGACCTCGTATTTATATCCCCCTCTGGTCCGAGGGGCCTTTACCACATCCTTGGGGATGGAAAGTGACGGAACCCCTCCCATCACCCAAAGAGGGTATCTCAAATCTTATTACAAGCATCTTTCTTATTAAGATATTTCTCAAAACATCGTAATTTCTTTAATATCACATTCAACAAATAGTGATTTATATTTCTTCATGTACATAAATACCTCAACTTAACATAATTATTTATAATTCAACATTGATAAATCAAATGCACATCACTATATTTTCATAAGAAAAGCACAAGTCTAAGTGACTCATGTAGAGAAAAAGTTAAACATATCATCATCTCATCAATAATTCATCCATCATTTACTTAAATATTTAAAATCATTTAAATACTCAAAAAGGGAAATATTTTAAGAGAATTTAAACAAATATAAAATTCTAGCCCAGCCGGCCAAAAATCGCGGCCCAGCCGGAGTTCCCTTAAATTTGTTCATTGCTCCTCTGTCACATTTCGGCCCAGCTGCACCAAGTTTTGGCTGGGCCGAAACTCCCCTAGAGCTAATTTCTCCTCTGCCACATTTCGGCCCAGCTGCACCAAGTTTCGGCTGGGCCGAAACTCCCCTGAAGCTTATTTTCTCCATTCTAACGCATTCCGGCCCAGCTGAACCAAATTTCGGCTGGGCCCAAACGAAAATGGGTTGCGACCTGCGAGCTCCATGGCTATTAATGGCACACCCACTCATCCCAATCATACAAAATCAAATCCTAAACACTTCTATTACATTTCCAACCGATTGATTTACCCTAAAAACCCCTTAATTAATCAAAATCACTAAAAACCCAAAATCTCCAAACCTAAGGTTCAAAAGAGAAAAAGGGGAAAACGTACAAATCAAGGGAATAGGAAGGGACTAGGGGGAAGCACTCACCTCCCGGGACACGTAGAGATGAGTTCCCGGCACTGGGTCTTCATATCTCTGCTCCATCTCCTCCTTCCTCTTCTTCTCCTTTTCTCCTTCTCTCTACCTTTTCCTTTCTTTCTTCTTTCTCTCTCTAACTCTCCCTCCTCCTTTCCATTTAAACCATGGTGTATGTGTGCTGCTTAGTGAGCCTTGGCCCTCCTTAGGTCTTGGCTCTCCATCAAGATTCTATTATCTTATTTCTATTGTATCTTATTATAAGGTACAATAGAAATAAGATACAATAGAAATATCTCTTTATTATTTATTTCTAAGGTCTGTAAATTAGGGATGTTACAAGAACCACCCTGTAGTGGTTAGTAGGATTGTGTGTGACTTTTAAAGTCATTTTTGTGTGATTTGCTTGATGAAGCGAAGAGTTCACCCTTACGTTTTTGTTTTAGGAGCCGATGGCAGTACTTGTGGAGATCACAAGGGGGCTATCCTCATCAGTTTCGTCGCTCTCATCATCATCCATCTCTTCGGAGTGTCCTTGAAGAGTTCATTGATACCCGCTACTGTTTCCAATGCCACACCATCCGAGGAGTTTACGTTGGTCCGACGCTTCCCGCCTTTCGCCGAACCCCTCTTTTGTCAAAGAGTTGGAGACGTAATTGGGTGAGAGTCAATCAGGGGGATCCGCTGCTAGTCGTGAACTTAGGGAACAGTGAGTCCTAGGATTTGAGGAGGATTGGAGAACCTTGAGAAAGATTCCGTGAAGGATCCTGTGGACAATGACCACTAGATTCTCTCCTCCAGGATCTTGTTAGAGGCCCTCCGCCATTCAATTTCTTTGTATTAGTCTAACATGCAAGGTTGGGTTTAGAGACACTAGTACAAAAAAGGCTTTTTAAATCGGTTAAAAATGGCTTTTTAGATCGGTTGTACGGCCGATGTCTATGCCTGCGATATAGAAAGTTGTGACTTTTTAGATCGGCTAACAATCGATCTAAAAAGTGAACTTTTTAGATCGGTTCTTTTTGTGACCGATCTAAAAGTTACCTTTTTAGATCAGTTCCTTTTGATAACTGATCTTAAAAGTAACTTTTTAGATCAGTTATCAAAAGAAACCGATCTAAAAGGTTAACTGTTTAGATCGGTTATAAATATAACCGATCTAAAAAGTTAATATTTAAAAAAAAGTAATACACGATACGTTTTGTTTATTTTCCTCCCTGTAATTTATAAAACAGTCACAACAGCCACATACACAAGATAGTTGTGTAAATTAACTGAAGATAGATAAAATAAGTAAATAATTAAAGCAAGAAATAGCTATATCTACATACACAACATAGTCACATTTCGTAATAATCACTTTAAAAATCATATCTACATGATTTTTAATTAGTTGATAGTGTAAATCAATGTACCAACATTAAACTCTATTTAGTATTTACACATATAAGATCAAATAATTACTTAGTGTGATTAATTGTTAATAACCACTCTGTCTCTTTAATTTTCGGTACCAGTTTGGTATGGGATATAAAAAGGAAGTGAAAATTTCATGGATCAGTTTTAATTGGTATGTGCCATATTTTTAAAATTCTTTTACTCCCATTTTTATCCCTATATACCAATTTGATGCTTATGCATAAGTATCCTATATTTTGGCCCCTAACTTACAAAAGAGAAAAAAAATTACAAGCATAACTCCATGTGCATTTTTACTTCCTTTTAATTGAAATATAATCAAACACTAGGGACGCTATAGATTTGCTAGAGTAGAAATAACAATGACTTACATAAAATGGAATATAAGCATGTTTGCCATTGATTGCACCAACTGTGAAACCTGTGTATCCAGCCATTGCACCATGAACAACACTTTGAGTAAGGAGAGTGCAATAAACATTATCAGATGCAATACTTGGAACTGAAAATTTAGATATCTTATAATTCCCATCTGCTATAGAAATTATGCGAGCTTGAGCAGTGTGATTGAGATTAGCTCTTGTCTAAGGTAGCATCCTTACACTGGCCAGCTGCATATTAACAAATGGTTATTTTAAATGTAAACTGCAGGTCATGATTCATGAGAACTTTATGTCCAAAATAACTGAATGAAACAAAGAAAATTAAATAGGTGGAAGGAGTACTTACAGTTGGAATGGCAGTGACAATAATAGCAACAACAACAGCCTTAGCTCCTGCCATCACACCCTCTGTTTACACACAAATGAAAAATGTATATTAAAACCAAGAAACATTCAGATATCGTAACATTTACAAATCTCATCAATGATCATAATTCTGAAACCACATATATAGTCCAAATATTATCAGTCTAGACATGAAATAAGAAGGGAAAGGAAAACAGAATGCTTTTACACACAGAAAAGTACGCATTACCATGGGAACAACGGTTGGCCATAGCCAACTTTTGATCCAGGGAAGCCAAGCTAGTCCTTTCAAAAGAAGAATTGGCAACAACATTTCTCTAGGCCATCTTCAAAAATTTGATTGAACAAAAGCTAAGAATGGAAGAAATCTTAGTAAGCAGATGAATAACTGAAGTAGCTTTGGATGAAGAGTTGCTGCTAATTAATATCTAAAGCTCTAAGCCACCACATAAACTCAAATAGTTTATAATTTCCATTACCTTGCATAGCTTAGCATGTGCAAGCAGAATTTCACACGGCCAATAAAGTTCCAACTCATACGAGCTTTATTATACCATATGAGGCTTAATTTGTTTAATTCTACATAGCGTGCGCCAAGGCGGCAAGTAATTAACTTAACTAATGCCAAGAATTTACTATATTAATGACATCAATTCTCACTTCATTCTGTCTACATATATTGATTTATATTAATCTAAATAAAATCAAGTAGCTGGCTTTGTTGATTACCACTAATTATAAACCAAGAACTTGAACAACATTTCATTTTCTAAGTGACACATGCAGCTTAATTTGGTTTCATTATTAGTGATGAACACTGCATGATGAATTTATGTTATAATTGATCAAGAAAGAAAATGATAGTTTCAGTGACTTGATTAGAAAGCATATAAGTGGAAAGCTTATTTTTTAAAACTCAGTAGGGATATCTTCATGATGGGAAAAATAATCTAAGGATAACATTCAGGTTGAAATTATAGCATCACCTGCAAGTGGCCAGCGATGTTCTCTCTAGCAGTCACACTTTAATTCATGGCTGAAATGTTAAGCATAACAACAAGATTTATAGAAGTCAAAGTGATCATTGCAAATAACACTTTATGCAGAACTTTGAAAAGAAACTTACTATCAAATCCAATATGATTCACCACTTTAACAAACTTTTATATCAATAATTTCTACTGAGATGGAAAAGGCACCCAACATTGACTTGAAAAACATAACAGGATAGTGTCGCAGATGAACAGGATTAACAACTAATTAAAGAGTAATTAAGACTTAATACCAAGCAATTAAAGAGGAATTAAGAATTGATTCACATATTCCAAGCAAAATCCAGAGCCTCGCCGTCTCAAAAGCACAATACGGCAACAATTATTATAAACGTTGTGATAAAAAAAACTAATAGAGGAAACTATTAATGTGATTGTTATCTTTTTAATGTGATTGGTAGTTGTCGTAGAAATATCAAAATTTCACGATATGTTTGGGAGGTGAAATAATAAAAAGATTATAATTTTTTTTTGTGAGCTATAAAAAGATCATTCCCTTCCAAATCGGCATAAAATGAGAGAAGACCTAAAAAAATTTCAGGATATATAGTTTAATTTTATTAAAAATACATATATCCTCTCATTAATAACGGAAATTATTATAAACGTTGTGATAAAAAAAACAAATAAAGAAAACTATTAATGTGATGGTTATCTTTTTAATGTGATTGGTAAATTCGTAGAAATATCAAAATTTCACGATATGTTTGGGAGGTGAAATAATAAAAAGATTATAATTTCTTTTTTGTGAGATCTAAAAAGATCATTCCCTTCCAAATTGGCATAAAATGATAGAAGACCTAAAAAAATTTCAGGATATATCGTTTAATTTTATTAAAAATACACATCTCCTCTCAATAATAATGGAAATTATTATAAACGTTGTGATAAAAAAAACTAATAAAGGATACTATTAATGTGATTGTTATCTTTTTAATGTGCGTGGTAATTGTCGTACAAATATCAAAATTTCATGATATGTTTGGGAGGTGAAATAATAAAAAGATTATAATTTTTTTTTGTGAGATCCAAAAATATCATTCCCTTCCAAATTTGGATAAAATGAGAGAAGACCTAAAAAAATTTAAGGATATCTCGTTTAATTTTATTAAAAATACATATCTCCTCTCATTAATAATGGAAATTATTATAAACGTTGTGATAAAAAAACTAATAAAGGAAACTATTAATGTGATTGTTATCATTTTAATGTGATTTGTAATGGTCGTAGTAATATCAAAATTTCACGATATGTTTGGGAGGTGAAATAATAAAAAGGTTATAATTTTTTTTGTGAGATCTAAAAAGATCATTCCCTTCCAAATTGACATAAAATGAGAGAAGGCCTAAAAAAATTTCAGGATATCTCGTTTAATTTTATTAAAAATACACATCTCCTCTCATTAATAATGGAAATTATTATAAACGATGTGGAAAAAAAACTAATAAAGGAAATTATTAATGTGATTGTTATCTTTTTAATGTGATTGGTAATTGTCGCGGAAATATTAAATTTCACGACATGTTTGCGAGGTGAAATAATAAAAAGATTATATTTTTTTTTTGTGTCATCTAAAAATATCATTCCCTTCCAAATTGGCATAAAATAAGAGAAGACCTAAAAAAATTTCAGGATATCTCGTTGAATTTTATTAAAAATACATATCTCCTCGCATTAACAATGGAAATTATTATAAACGTTGTGATAGAAAAACTAATAAAGGAAACTATTAATGTGATTGGTAATTGTTGTAGAAATATCAAAATTTCACGATATGTTTGGGCGGTGAAATAATAAAAAGATTACAATTTTTTTTGTGAGATCTAAAATATCATTCCCTTTCAAATTGGCATAAAATGAGAGAAGGCCTAAAAAATTTTTAGGATATCTCGTTTAATTTTATTAAAAATAAACATCTCCTCCCATTAATAATGGAAATTATTATAAACATTGTGATAAAAAAAATTAATAAAGGAAGCTATTAATGTGATTGTTATGTTTTTAATGTGATTGTTAATTGTCGTATAAATATCAAAATTTCACGATATGTTTGGGAGGAGAAATAATAAAAAGATTATAATTTTTTTTGTGAGATATAAAAAGATCATTCCCTTCCAAATTGGGACAAAATGAGATAAGTGTAACCCCCTTTTTTTTTTTTTATAAAACATAATTTAACTATTTAATTCATTTTATATATTTATTTCAAAGTTCTGATACGATCTCTTACAATCCAAAATATGTTCTGTAATTTACATCATTAAAATTTATATAAACACTGCTACAAAATAATTCTAACTACTACAAAATTATTGTCTACCCAAAATAGTCCCATCCTATATGCTCTGGAATTTCTGCATCTTCATCATTTAACTATATCTTCAAGCACCTGCAATTCACACTCCCCTAGAATCTGGGGACAGCATTACAGGATCAGGCATTTAATTTCTCATAGAATTAAAACAATTTCAAACAAATACATATCATAACAATTTAATTAGTTACACACATAATTAAATGCAGTATGATTTATGCAATGCAGTTTTTTTTGACTCAAATTCATTTTGACCCTGCTCCATGGAGACTTCCCCTTTGAGTGTTTAGTAAGTAACTGGCCTACCATTACGTACTGCAATTCAGCTATCAGCCCCTACTAAACGCGAATAAACTAAACAGAATTAGGAGGTCAGGATACCCGGAAGGCCACCACGGCAGCATCTCTGTCCAAATTACAGCCACATGTGGAATTGCCAATATCCCTCACCCCACAGACTATATAATCACAGACTATACAGTCCTGTCTAACTTACTCTGCTCACCCATTTCTCAGGACTATCATATTCTCTGTTCACAATCTCAATCATCTTTTCAAATACATGACTACCGCAGTCCGGTCAGTCAACACAGTTCTCTGTTCATAATCTCAATCATATTTTCAAATACATGACTACCGCAGTCCGGTCAGTCAACACAGTCCTGGAAATCAATTCCCCCATAAATACTCATTTCTCATTTGAAATCTTTGTATTTTCCAATAACTCAAGCTTATGCAATATGACAATGATGCTAATAAACAAATAATTAATATTAAGCAATCACATAAAAATTATAAAAATTCACTATTAGGTAAAGTTACTAAACTACCCTTAATCTTTTCTAAAATTCCATCTATGTCCTAAATTTTGAAATGACCAAATTACCCTTGCTCTTTTTCAAAAATTCCCATTTTGTCCCTACATGTAAAATGACCATTTTGCCCTTGATTTTACAAAAATTTCCACATAATATCCCTTGCATTTAGGGCTGGCCGAATGGTATACACACCATTTCCAACATGTTTTCCAAAGCAACAACTTCCAATTCCAACCAAAAATCAACCAAATCACAAATTCAATCAAAATTCAACAAACCAAATTTCAACCATCACAACACATCAAAAATTCAATCAAACATCATTCCAATCCATGAATTACAATCACAAGCATCAAAAACACAAAACCCCTAAATCAATTTCAAGTTTTCATGATTCTAGGTCAAAATTTTAATCTAAGCCTACAACATGTTTTCTTCTAATTCCAAGGGTTCTAATTGAAATTAAATGCCTAGATCCTTACCTTAAACTCTTTAATTGAAGAAAAAGCCTTGAATTCCTTTCTCCCTCACTCCTTGGTCTTGTATGAATTTTTGAGATTTCCTCCAATTTCTTTTCCTTTTTGCCGATTAGCTTAGGGTTTAGGAAGTTTGGATGGTTTGGTTTCTTAATTTGGGATGAGATGATGAAGTTAAGATGAAATTGAAATGAAAACTGCAGCTGCTGGGTTTGGAGAGCTCAAGGTTCTGTTTTGAGAGAAAATAGCTTTTTGTGACTTTTTCTCCTTTTACTTAAGTTAAATGCTTCTTAAAACAAATTATTAACTAAATTGGACTTTGCCTTCAAGTCCAGCTGCTGCCCTGCACGTCCAGCAGCTCATTTGGACCAAGGGAAGTCCACTTGCCAAGCCTTTCCAGCCCACTTGGACAGCCAAGGAGTTCCAAGTCACTTGCCTACCCCAAAAGTCAACATTTCAAGCACTTTGTAGAAAGTTCTAGAAGGTAATTAGGGCTGCTAATTATTTTACAATGTGATTAGAATTTGAAGAAAATAACATCACCAATGGATTCCTCACTATCAAAAACCTTGGGGTAGTGTCTTACTTATCTCTTAATCCAAGCCTAATTAGCTTAATTTAGTGATATTAGAAAAGCCTAAGTTGTCACTTTTTGATTGGTTAAGGTTCTAAATTAAATTTTCTTGGTTAAACATTTTTAATAATTATTTTAAGTATATTACAATTATTAGATAATTCTATAGATATCCTATGAATTTTCTCTAAATTTTCTGTCTTAAAATTTTACCGTAATAATTTCTCAAAGTTCTAACTTTCAGAAAATCCTAACAATTCTGAATAAGCATTTTAATTCTTTATCTATATATATTTTTAATCTATATTCTATTACCTTTCTTTTAAGTTATAAATGAGTTCAAAATTCTATACTTGAAAATTTATCCTGGACAGCTGTCTAACATAGCAGTCCAGTCAACTATCAATTTCGGCAAAAACAAAGACATTTGGAAATTCAGAAAATTCTTCTGAGTAAAACTGTATTAATTTCATTAAGAGAATATGTACATAAGGTTTCTATAAAATATAGTGCATAAATGCTAATAATATACATATATAAATGCGTACAATTAATAAAATGAGGATGTTACAATTCTCCCCTACTAATAAAAATTTCGTCCTCGAAATTTCTAATACAAATATACAACCATACACTATACAACAAAATAACTATACAAACAAATGAGGATATGTTTCTTTCATTTTTTTTTTTTTTTTTTTTTTTTTTCCTCTAACTCCCATGTAGCTTCACCTCTGATATCGTCCCAAATAACCTTAACCAGAGAAATTTCTTTACCTCTCAGGTACTTAATCCTTTTGTCCTCAATCTTAATAGGCTTTGTTTCAAATGTTAGGTTTTCCTTTCTCTTCTAATGTACAGGCTCTTAAGAGATCTTCTAATGTCCGAATAGTCCTTTCTGTTTGACCATCAATCTTAGGGTGTTATACTAAACTAAGATAAAATTTTACTTCTTAAAGCGTTCTGAAAATCTTTCCAAAAATTTAAAAACAAAGCTAGGGTCTTTATTAGACTCTATACTAGTAGGTACTCCAGATAATCTAATTATTTCCTTTAAGTACAATTAAGCTAATTTTTCTAAAGAATACCTAATATTTATTGAAAGCAAAATGTACTAATTTAGTTAATCTATCTACAATTACTCAAATGGTATCAAAATTCCTATGTGTTCTAGGTAATCCTACCACAAAATCTATTGATATACTATTCCGTTTCCATATAGGTATCTCTAAAGGATGTAACAGATCAAAGGGTTTCTAATATTCAATCTTTGCTTTCTAACATGTTAAACATCTAGCCACATATTCTGCTACATCTCTCTTCATCCTAGACCACTAAAACATTCCCTTTAAATCTTTATATATTTTTGTTGTTCTAGGATGAATACTAAGTTTACTTTTGTGCCCTTCCTCCAAAATTAATTCCTTAAATTCTTGATCATTAGGTACACAAATTCTATTTTAAACCTAATAATTATATCTATTCCTAAATTAAATTCTTTTTCCTTACCTGATCCCATTAATCCTTTCTTTTCTAGAATACATTCATCTGCATCTTGTTTCTTCCTAATTTCTTCCAAAAATTCATTAGTGATGGTAATAATTCCAAATGGAATTTTATCCTTTTTCCTAACTGTACATAGATTTAAATCTCTAAATTATTCTATTAACTCTAATTCTTTAATCCTCATAGTTGACATATGCACAATTTTCCTACTTAAAGCATCTTCTACTACATTAGCCTCTCTTGGATGATACCTTAATTGAAAATCATAATCTTTAATAAACTCCATCCATCTTCTTTTTCTCCTTTCCAATTTTTTTTTTAAACAAATATTTTAAACTCTTATGATCACTATATACATCAAATATTGATCCATATAAATAATGTCTCCAAATCTTCAAAGCAAAAACTATAGCTGCTAACTTCAAATCATGAGTAGGATAATTTCTTTCATGTGATTTCAACCGCCTAGATGCATAAGCTACTACTTTCCTATTTTATATCAACACTCATCTTAACCTTAGAGATGAAACATCACAGTATACCTCATAGGATTCATTTGGGTCGGGTAAAACTAAAACTAGTGAGGTAGTCAATTTATGTCTCAATTCTTGGAAAATTTTCTCACAACTCTCACTCCAAATAAAATTCTATTATGGGTCTAGCTATCTTAGAAAATCCTTCAATCAATCTTCTATAATATCCATCAAATCCTAAGAACTACTAATCTTAGTTACTGTCTTAGGCCTTTCCCATTCTAAAACTGCTTCTACCTTAGAAAAATCTACACTTAGTTCATCTTTAGAAATTAAATGTCCTAAAATTTTCACTTCCTCCAACCAAAATTCACACTTAGACAATTTAGCATATAATTTTCTATCTTTCAAAGTTTGCAATGTTATTCTAAGATGATTTTCATGTTCCTCTTTATTTTTAGAATATATTAATATATCATCTATAAATACTACTACAAAATGATCTAAGTATGGTCCAAACACCATATTCATATAATCCAACACTGCTGGGCCATTAGTCACTCCAAATGGCATCACTTGATATTCATAATGTCCATATCTAGTCCTAAAAGCAGTCTTGGGTATATCCTCCTTTTTACTGTAATTTATTGGTACCCAGACCTTAAATCTATTTTAGAGAAAATTGTTGCTCCTCTAAGTTGGTCCATTAAATCATCTATTCTAGGTAAAGGATATTTATTCTTTATAGTTACTTTATTTAATTGTCTATAATCTATACATAACCTAGATCCTCCATCTTTCTTTTTAACTAATAATACTGAGGCTCACCATACACTAGGCCTTACAAACTGTTTTTCTAATAATTCTTCCAATTGTTTCTTTAACTCGATTAATTTCAATAATGACATTCTATATGGTTGCATAGAAATTGGTCTAGTACCAGGCATCAAATCTATACTAAATTCTATTCTCTTTCAGGACGCAAACCAGAAACATCATCAGGAAAATTTCAGGATATTCATTTACAACTAGCACAGAGTCTATTTCAATTTTATCTCCTTAGTTCCAAGAGATGATAACGTGTATTTTTGAATTTCACTTTTAAATAATATTTCCTTAGGTTGGATAGGCTTAAGTCTAGAAACATCAAGTTCAGGGAAAATCATAGATTTAGAGGCATAGTCTATTAGAATATGGTTGGCTGCTAACCCATCCATTCCTAATATCACATCAAGGTTAGTCATAGGCAAACAAATCAAATTCACAACAAATGGTCTATCTATGATGGTTATTATACAATTCAAACATATTTGAGAGGTTAGGATTGGTTTAGATGTAGGCACAGAAACAAGCAAGGTATAGCGTATTTTAAACATAATTAGCATCCTCAACTTATAGTTGTACTTTAGAACTATAATTCCAACAAGTCACCATTAGAATGACTTTCAAAGTACCTCAAATTACTCCAATTCACTACTACCAATTTAATTGTTACTTAGGCTTAATTTCCAACATCAATACACACACCTTTAGGCCTTCCAATTACTTACTCTTTCAACTTTAAAAATTCTTAGGACAACTGCTACTAACTTAGCATTTGGGTCCTATTCTACTCTCTTAATCACCACTTACACCATGGTAATGTAATTAAACAATGTTAAACCCGTAGGCTATTTTACTGCACCAGAAAAATACACTATTTTGGTTCTAACTCATGTCTAAAACACAAAATTTCAAGTCCTAATAGTTAAGATATCAATCCTGTGACAAATTTATACTACGATACACTGTTTCAGCCTTCAAAACACATGAAAACATCCATTAGAACAATATGGCAATAACCATACTTTCAACATCTCATCATATTCCAAACATCAAGGTACCTTCAAAACTTTGTTTTCTTTCTTTTGTCAAACTCAACTATTATCCTATAAACTCAAATATTTGGACCCCTATTCTCAACCTTGATCTACGAATCTAGACCTTTGGATCTCCTTCCTCAACTAACTCAAGGGTATAACTGTAACCCCCTTTTCTTATAAAACATAATTTAACTATTTAATTTATTTTATATATTTATTTCAAAGTTCTGATACGTTCTCTTACAATCTAAAATATGTTCTGTAATTTACATCATTAAAATTTATATAAACACTGTTACAAAATAGTTCTAAGTACTACAAATTATTGTCTACCCAAAATAGTCC
Organism: Pueraria montana var. lobata; assembly: GCA_026413185.1. NCBI lineage: Eukaryota > Viridiplantae > Streptophyta > Magnoliopsida > Fabales > Fabaceae > Pueraria > Pueraria montana. The sequence continues at coordinate 70,660,715 of CM048648.1, forward strand.
CATCCTATATGCTCTGGAATTTCTGCATCTTCATCATTTAACTATATCTTCAGACACCTGCAATTCACACTCCCCTAGAATCTGGGGACAGCATTACCGGATCAGGCATTTAATTTCTAATACATAGAAAAACAATCACAACCAATGACATTTCATTTCATAACTAAGAATTCACATAAATAATGCAAATGCAGTATGCTTTATGAAAATGCAAGTTTATAAAGCACATGCAGTTTTGACTCAAAATCCTTTTGACTCAAAATCATTTTGACCCTGCTCCATGGAGACTTCCCCTTTGAGTGTTTAGTAAGTAACTGGCCTACCATTACATACTGCAATTCAGCTATCAGCCCCTACTAAACGCGAATAAATTAAACAGAATTAGGAGATTAGGATACCCAGGAAGGCCACCACGACAGTATCTGCGCTCCAGATTACGGTCCTCTGTGGAATTGCCAATATCCTTCATCCCACAGACTATATAATCACAGACTATACGGTCCTGTCTAACTTACTCTGCTCACCCATTTCTCAGGACTATCATATTCTCTGTTCATAATCTCAATCATCTTTTCAAATACATGACTACCGCAGTCCGGTCAGTCAACACAGTTCTCTGTTCATAATCTCAATCATATTTTCAAATACATGACTACCGCAGTCCGGTCAGTCAACACAGTCCTGGAAATCAATTCCCCCAAACATACTCATTTTTCATGACTACCGCAGTCCCGGTTAGTCAACAAAATCATTTCTCATTTGAAATCTTTGTATTTTCCAAGAACTCAGACTTATGCAATATGATAATGATGCTAATAAACAAATAATTAATATTAATCAATCACATTAAAATTATAAAATTCACTAATTAACATTATAACATTAATACCTTAATAAATTACTAACTAGTCCTTTACTAGGTAAAATTACTAAACTTTTACTAAAATAATAATTATGTCTTTACTATGAAAATTACTAAACTTTTACTAAAATACCCCTATCTTTTTATAAATTTCCAATTTTGCCCTCAAAGGTGAAATTACTAAATTACCCTTACTATTTTCTAAAATTTCCATTTTACCCTTGATCTTTTTATAAATTTCCGAATGAGTCCCTAATTCTTCTAGAATCTATGAAATTACCTAATTACCCTCAATCTTTTTATAAATTTCCAATTATGTCCTCAAAATGTGAAATTACCTAATTACCCTTATACTTTTTAATTATTGCTAAAAATGCCCTTAAACTTTTTCTAAAATTCCCAATGTGTCCCTACATGTGAAATGACTATTTTGCCCTTGGTTAATTGAAAATTTCCACATATTATCCCTTGCAAACTAACCATGGCCGTATGGTCTTGATACCATTTCCAACAATTTTTCTCAAAATTCCAACATCAAATTCAACACAACCAAGCCAATTTCAATCAAGAACAAATCAATTCAAGGTTCAATCAATCACAATACATCATGATATCAACCAAAACATTCATTCAACCATCAAATTTCAACTTATTTTATCAAAGATATAAAAGCCCTAATTTAATTTCATCTTTTAATGTTTCTTGATAAAATCTTGAAATTAACCCTAAGGACATGTTTCTCCTACTTCCAATTTGTTTAAATTGAAATTAAATGCCAAGATCCTTACCTAGAATCCTTAGTTTGATGAAGAAATCCTTGAATCCCTTTTCTCCCTTTCTCCTTGTCTTCTTGAAATTTTTGGGGTTTTCCTCCTAAATCTTTCTCTTTGGCCCAAGACATATTGAAATTTGGGAGGATTTGGTTGGTTTATTTCTTAGTCTTGGTTGAAAGGATGAAGTGAAATGGAGGGGGCTGCTGTTCAAGAACTCACGGTTTTATGGGTTTTGGAGAGTTAGCTTTTGTGCTTGCCTTTTTGCTTTAGTTTCTTATGTTTTTAATTAAATTTTCTTCACCCAATTTAAGTGTGCCTACACGTCCAGCTGCAGGACTCAAGGCAGCCAATTTGGCCCTTAATCACAGCCACTTGGACGTTCAAGACAAGTCCCCAACGTAACTTGCCAATTGTTTGGTCAATGGGTCAAAGTTGTTGAATTTGGTGGAGTCTTCTAGAAGGTTGTTTAGGGTTTTAATTATCTTACAAACTAATTAGAATTTGAAGAAACTAACACCACCATTGGATTCCTCACTATCAAAAACCTTGGGGTAGTGTCTTACTTATCTCTTAATCCAAGTCTAATTAGCTTAATTTAACTAGATTAGAAAATTTGAGTTGTCACACTTTGATTGGTTAATACTTCAAATTTAATTTTTCTTAGTTAAACAATTTTAAGAATTATTCTAAGTATGTTATAATTAATAGATAATTCCATAGGTGTCATGTAAATTTTATCTTAATTTTCTACCTTAGAATTTTATTGTAATAATTTCACATAGTTCTAACTCTAAAAAAATCCTAACAATTCAAAATTAGCATTTTAATTCTTTAACTGTATATATTTTTAATCTATATTCAATTACCTTTTTATTAAGTTACAGATTAGTCCAAAATTCCACACTTGAAAATTTATCCTGGACAGCTGTCAGACACAACGGTCCAGTCAACAAGTAATTCATTTCTCAACTGTATATATTTTAAATCTACATTAAATTCTTGATTTATTAGAGTACAGTTTAATCCAAAATGTTATACTGGAAAATCTTATCCTGGACAGCTGTCTGACACAACTGTCCGGTCAACAAGAAATTTAGGTATAAACAAAAGTATTAAAAGACTTAGAAAATTTTACTGAATAGAATTGTATTAATGTTATTATTAAAATATGTACAGATAATATTCTCTAAGATACAGTACATAATTTCTCATAATTATTTATATAAAAATATTTACAAATGGTAAAATAATAAAAATGAGGATGTTACAATTCTCCCCTACTAATAAAAATTTCGTCCTCGAAATTTCTAATATAACTATATAAACAATTTAGGATATTCTTCTCTCATTTTCTCTTCTAATTCCCAAGTGTCATTACCTCTAATATCCTTCCAGATAACTTTAACCAGAGGAATATTTTACCTCTCAAGTACTTAATCCTTTTGTTCTCAATCTTAACAGGATTTGTTTTTATAGTTAGGTTTTCCGTTATCAGTTATTGATGTAACTTTCAAAAATATATGATCACTCTCTTGAAATTCTAAAGGTTTTCTTCTTTTATTTGCATAGCTTTTTGGTTTGCACTGTGCAGTTTTCATTTTCTCCTGAATAAATTTTACTTTTTCATTTGATTGCTAGATGATGTCTGGTCCTATCAATACATTTTCACCATCCTGATACCTTACCACTAATGTCCTACCTCTTCTACCATACAAAGCTTCATAGGAAGCAATACCTATACTAGTAGGTACTCCATGTAACCTAACTATTTCCTTTATGTACAATTGAGCTAATCTTTCTAAAGAATACCTAATATTTATTGAAAGCAAAATGTACTGATTTAGTTAATCTATCTACAATTACTCAAATGGTATCAAAATTCCTATGTGTTCTAGGTAATCCTACCACAAAATCCATTGATATACTATTCCATTTCCATATAGGTATCTCTAAAGGTTGTAATAGATCAGAGAGTTTCTAATATTCAATCTTTGCTTTCTGATAGGTTAAACATCTAGCTACATATTCTGCTAAATCCTTCTTCATCTTAGGCCACCAAAACATCTCCTTTAAATCTTTATACATTTTTGTAGTTCCAGGGTAAATACTTAATTTACTTTTGTGTCCTTCTTCCAAAATTAATTCCTTTAATTCTTGGTTATTAGGTACACAAATTCTATTTTTAAATCTAATAATTCCATCTATTCCTAAATTAAACTCTTTTACTTTATCCGTTCCTATTATTCCTTTCATTTCCTGAATAAATGTATCTACATCTTGTTTCTTTCTAATTTCTTCCAAGAAATCATTAGTGATAGTAATCATTCCTAATTGAATTTTATCCTTCTTCCTACTGTACATAAATTCAAATCTCTAAATTGTTCTATTAATTCTAATTCTTTGATCATCATGGTTGACCAGTGTACAATTTTCCTACTTAAAGCATCTGCTACTACATTAGCTTTTCCCGAATGATACATTACTGAAAATCATAATCTTTAATAAACTCCATCCATATTCTTTCTCTCATATTCAATTCCTTTTAATCAAACAAATATTTTAAACTATTATGGTTACTATATACATCAAATCTTGATCCATATAGATAATGTCTCCAAATCTTCAAAGTAAAAACTATAGCTGCTAACTCCAAATCATGAGTAAGATAATTTCTCTCATATGATTTCAACCGCCTAGATGCATAAGCTACCACTTTCTTATTTTACATCAACACACATCCTAACCCTAGAGATGAAACATCACAGTATACCTCATAGGATTCATTTGGGTTGGTTAAAACTAAAACTAGTGAGGTAGTCAATTTATGTTTCAATTCTTAGAAAATTTTCTCACAACTCTCACTCCAAATAAAATTCTATTAAGGGTCCAACTATCTTAGAATATCCTTCAATCAATCTTCTATAATATCCATCAAATACTAAGAACTACTAATCTCAGTTACTGTCTTAGGCCTTTCCCATTCTACCTTAGAAAGATCTACACCTATTCCTTCATTAAAAATTTCATGTCCTAAAATTTTTTCTTCCTCTAACCAAAATTCACATTTAGACATCTTAGCATATAATTTTCTTTCTTTCAAAGTTTGTAAGGTCATTCTAAGATAATTTTTCATGTTCTTCTTTATTCTTAGAATATATTAATATATCATCTATAAATACTATTACAAAATAATCTAAGTATGGTCTAAACACCCTATTCATATAATCCATAAATACTGCTGGTGCCTTAGTCACTCCAAATGGCATCACCTGATATTCACAATGTCCATACCTAATCCTAAAACCAGTCCTTAAATCTATTTTAGAGAAAATTGTTGCTCCTCTAAGTTGGTTCATTAAATCATCTATCCTAGGTAAAGGATATTTATTCTTTATAGTTACTTTATTTAATTGTCTATAATCTGTACATAACTTAGATCCTCCATCTCTCTTTTAAACTAATAATGCAGGGGCTCACCATGGGGACACACTAGGCCTTATAAATTGCTTTTCTAATATTTCTTCCGATTGTTTCTTTAACTCAGTTAATTCCAATGGTTACATCCTATATGGTTGCATAGAAATTTGTCTAATACCAGGCATCAAGTCTATACTAAATTCTAATTCTCTTTCAAGAGCAAACTAGGCACATCATCAGAAGAACTTCAGATTTACAACTGGCACAGAGTCTATTTCAATTTATTTATCTTCCTTAGTTTCAAGAGATGATAATATGTATTTTTGAATTTTTTTTTTTTTTTTGATATTTCTTTAGGTTTGATAGGCTTAAGTCTAGAAACATAGGGTTCAGGAAAAATCAGGGTTTTAGAGGCACAATCTATTAGAATATGGTTGGCTGCTAAATAATTCATTCCTAATATCACATTAAGGTCAATTAAAAGCAACTAACTCAAGTTCACAACAATTGGTCTATTTCTGATGGTTATAATACAATTCATATATATTTTAAAGGTTAGGATTGGTTTAGAAGTAGGCGCATAAACAAGCAAAGTATAGGGTAATTTAAACGTAATTAACATCCTTAACTTTTTAAAAAAAAAAAAATTCTTAGGACAACTGCTACTAACTTAGCATTTGGGTCTTATTCTACTCTCTTAATCAAGGTTTAACCATCAAGAACCCTCACTTATACCTACCCACTAAGTCATATAACATGGATCATTGATAACCCCAATTATACAAGCCTTAAATCACCACTTACACCATGGGAATGTAATTTAACAATGTTACACCCGCAGGCTATTTTACTGCACCAGAAAAATGCACTATTTTGGTTCTAAATCATGTCCAAAACACAAAATTTCAAGTCCTAATAGTTAAGATATCAATCCTACAACAAATCTAACCCATACTACACTGTTTCAACCTTCAAAACTTTATTTTCTTTCCTTTATCAAACTCATCCTTATACTATAAACTCAAATATTTGAACCTTTATTCTCAACCTTGATCTACGAACTCAGATCTTTGGATCTCCTTCCTCAACTAACTCAAGATTATAATTCTTAAATTCACAAAATAAGAAACATGGAAAATAACCCAACTTGGATAATACTAATAATAATAAAAATTTAGCATTAGGAGGGAAAGTCATCTCGACTAAGTCCTGAGTGTGCACCCTCACAACTCTATCAAGATTTCCTTTCTTCCTTTCTGCCATCTCAGCTACACCATTAGTTTCAACTCTAGGATTTATAACTAGCATTCCTCTTCTCATTTCTACATGTCTTAAAATTTCAGATCTAGTTACTACCCTTTTCCCCATAATATTCTTAACAAACAAACAATTCTAATCAGGGTAACACAGCAAAACACCTAATAGACCCACTACTCACAAGTCCTAGAGATGCATAACCAGAGCTCTGATACCACTAATGTAACCCCCTTTTCTTATAAAACATAATTTAACTATTTAATTTATTTTATATATTTATTTCAAAGTTCTGATACGTTCTCTTACAATCTAAAATATGTTCTGTAATTTACATCATTAAAATTTATATAAACACTGTTACAAAATAGTTCTAAGTACTACAAATTATTGTCTACCCAAAATAGTCCCATCCTATATGCTCTGGAATTTCTGCATCTTCATCATTTAACTATATCTTCAGACACCTGCAATTCACACTCCCCTAGAATCTGGGGACAGCATTACCGGATCAGGCATTTAATTTCTAATACATAGAAAAACAATCACAACCAATGACATTTCATTTCATAACTAAGAATTCACATAAATAATGCAAATGCAGTATGCTTTATGAAAATGCAAGTTTATAAAGCACATGCAGTTTTGACTCAAAATCCTTTTGACTCAAAATCATTTTGACCCTGCTCCATGGAGACTTCCCCTTTGAGTGTTTAGTAAGTAACTGGCCTACCATTACATACTGCAATTCAGCTATCAGCCCCTACTAAACGCGAATAAATTAAACAGAATTAGGAGATTAGGATACCCAGGAAGGCCACCACGACAGTATCTGCGCTCCAGATTACGGTCCTCTGTGGAATTGCCAATATCCTTCATCCCACAGACTATATAATCACAGACTATACGGTCCTGTCTAACTTACTCTGCTCACCCATTTCTCAGGACTATCATATTCTCTGTTCATAATCTCAATCATCTTTTCAAATACATGACTACCGCAGTCCGGTCAGTCAACACAGTTCTCTGTTCATAATCTCAATCATATTTTCAAATACATGACTACCGCAGTCCGGTCAGTCAACACAGTCCTGGAAATCAATTCCCCCAAACATACTCATTTTTCATGACTACCGCAGTCCCGGTTAGTCAACAAAATCATTTCTCATTTGAAATCTTTGTATTTTCCAAGAACTCAGACTTATGCAATATGATAATGATGCTAATAAACAAATAATTAATATTAATCAATCACATTAAAATTATAAAATTCACTAATTAACATTATAACATTAATACCTTAATAAATTACTAACTAGTCCTTTACTAGGTAAAATTACTAAACTTTTACTAAAATAATAATTATGTCTTTACTATGAAAATTACTAAACTTTTACTAAAATACCCCTATCTTTTTATAAATTTCCAATTTTGCCCTCAAAGGTGAAATTACTAAATTACCCTTACTATTTTCTAAAATTTCCATTTTACCCTTGATCTTTTTATAAATTTCCGAATGAGTCCCTAATTCTTCTAGAATCTATGAAATTACCTAATTACCCTCAATCTTTTTATAAATTTCCAATTATGTCCTCAAAATGTGAAATTACCTAATTACCCTTATACTTTTTAATTATTGCTAAAAATGCCCTTAAACTTTTTCTAAAATTCCCAATGTGTCCCTACATGTGAAATGACTATTTTGCCCTTGGTTAATTGAAAATTTCCACATATTATCCCTTGCAAACTAACCATGGCCGTATGGTCTTGATACCATTTCCAACAATTTTTCTCAAAATTCCAACATCAAATTCAACACAACCAAGCCAATTTCAATCAAGAACAAATCAATTCAAGGTTCAATCAATCACAATACATCATGATATCAACCAAAACATTCATTCAACCATCAAATTTCAACTTATTTTATCAAAGATATAAAAGCCCTAATTTAATTTCATCTTTTAATGTTTCTTGATAAAATCTTGAAATTAACCCTAAGGACATGTTTCTCCTACTTCCAATTTGTTTAAATTGAAATTAAATGCCAAGATCCTTACCTAGAATCCTTAGTTTGATGAAGAAATCCTTGAATCCCTTTTCTCCCTTTCTCCTTGTCTTCTTGAAATTTTTGGGGTTTTCCTCCTAAATCTTTCTCTTTGGCCCAAGACATATTGAAATTTGGGAGGATTTGGTTGGTTTATTTCTTAGTCTTGGTTGAAAGGATGAAGTGAAATGGAGGGGGCTGCTATTCAAGAACTCACGGTTTTATGGGTTTTGGAGAGTTAGCTTTTGTGCTTGCCTTTTTGCTTTAGTTTCTTATGTTTTTAATTAAATTTTCTTCACCCAATTTAAGTGTGCCTACACGTCCAGCTGCAGGACTCAAGGCAGCCAATTTGGCCCTTAATCACAGCCACTTGGACGTTCAAGACAAGTCCCCAACGTAACTTGCCAATTGTTTGGTCAATGGGTCAAAGTTGTTGAATTTGGTGGAGTCTTCTAGAAGGTTGTTTAGGGTTTTAATTATCTTACAAACTAATTAGAATTTGAAGAAACTAACACCACCATTGGATTCCTCACTATCAAAAACCTTGGGGTAGTGTCTTACTTATCTCTTAATCCAAGTCTAATTAGCTTAATTTAACTAGATTAGAAAATTTGAGTTGTCACACTTTGATTGGTTAATACTTCAAATTTAATTTTTCTTAGTTAAACAATTTTAAGAATTATTCTAAGTATGTTATAATTAATAGATAATTCCATAGGTGTCATGTAAATTTTATCTTAATTTTCTACCTTAGAATTTTATTGTAATAATTTCACATAGTTCTAACTCTAAAAAAAATCCTAACAATTCAAAATTAGCATTTTAATTCTTTAACTGTATATATTTTTAATCTATATTCAATTACCTTTTTATTAAGTTACAGATTAGTCCAAAATTCCACACTTGAAAATTTATCCTGGACAGCTGTCAGACACAACGGTCCAGTCAACAAGTAATTCATTTCTCAACTGTATATATTTTAAATCTACATTAAATTCTTGATTTATTAGAGTACAGTTTAATCCAAAATGTTATACTGGAAAATCTTATCCTGGACAGCTGTCTGACACAACTGTCCGGTCAACAAGAAATTTAGGTATAAACAAAAGTATTAAAAGACTTAGAAAATTTTACTGAATAGAATTGTATTAATGTTATTATTAAAATATGTACAGATAATATTCTCTAAGATACAGTACATAATTTCTCATAATTATTTATATAAAAATATTTACAAATGGTAAAATAATAAAAATGAGGATGTTACAATTCTCCCCTACTAATAAAAATTTCGTCCTCGAAATTTCTAATATAACTATATAAACAATTTAGGATATTCTTCTCTCATTTTCTCTTCTAATTCCCAAGTGTCATTACCTCTAATATCCTTCCAGATAACTTTAACCAGAGGAATATTTTACCTCTCAAGTACTTAATCCTTTTGTTCTCAATCTTAACAGGATTTGTTTTTATAGTTAGGTTTTCCGTTATCAGTTATTGATGTAACTTTCAAAAATATATGATCACTCTCTTGAAATTCTAAAGGTTTTCTTCTTTTATTTGCATAGCTTTTTGGTTTGCACTGTGCAGTTTTCATTTTCTCCTGAATAAATTTTACTTTTTCATTTGATTGCTAGATGATGTCTGGTCCTATCAATACATTTTCACCATCCTGATACCTTACCACTAATGTCCTACCTCTTCTACCATACAAAGCTTCATAGGAAGCAATACCTATACTAGTAGGTACTCCATGTAACCTAACTATTTCCTTTATGTACAATTGAGCTAATCTTTCTAAAGAATACCTAATATTTATTGAAAGCAAAATGTACTGATTTAGTTAATCTATCTACAATTACTCAAATGGTATCAAAATTCCTATGTGTTCTAGGTAATCCTACCACAAAATCCATTGATATACTATTCCATTTCCATATAGGTATCTCTAAAGGTTGTAATAGATCAGAGAGTTTCTAATATTCAATCTTTGCTTTCTGATAGGTTAAACATCTAGCTACATATTCTGCTAAATCCTTCTTCATCTTAGGCCACCAAAACATCTCCTTTAAATCTTTATACATTTTTGTAGTTCCAGGGTAAATACTTAATTTACTTTTGTGTCCTTCTTCCAAAATTAATTCCTTTAATTCTTGGTTATTAGGTACACAAATTCTATTTTTAAATCTAATAATTCCATCTATTCCTAAATTAAACTCTTTTACTTTATCCGTTCCTATTATTCCTTTCATTTCCTGAATAAATGTATCTACATCTTGTTTCTTTCTAATTTCTTCCAAGAAATCATTAGTGATAGTAATCATTCCTAATTGAATTTTATCCTTCTTCCTACTGTACATAAATTCAAATCTCTAAATTGTTCTATTAATTCTAATTCTTTGATCATCATGGTTGACCAGTGTACAATTTTCCTACTTAAAGCATCTGCTACTACATTAGCTTTTCCCGAATGATACATTACTGAAAATCATAATCTTTAATAAACTCCATCCATATTCTTTCTCTCATATTCAATTCCTTTTAATCAAACAAATATTTTAAACTATTATGGTTACTATATACATCAAATCTTGATCCATATAGATAATGTCTCCAAATCTTCAAAGTAAAAACTATAGCTGCTAACTCCAAATCATGAGTAAGATAATTTCTCTCATATGATTTCAACCGCCTAGATGCATAAGCTACCACTTTCTTATTTTACATCAACACACATCCTAACCCTAGAGATGAAACATCACAGTATACCTCATAGGATTCATTTGGGTTGGTTAAAACTAAAACTAGTGAGGTAGTCAATTTATGTTTCAATTCTTAGAAAATTTTCTCACAACTCTCACTCCAAATAAAATTCTATTAAGGGTCCAACTATCTTAGAATATCCTTCAATCAATCTTCTATAATATCCATCAAATACTAAGAACTACTAATCTCAGTTACTGTCTTAGGCCTTTCCCATTCTACCTTAGAAAGATCTACACCTATTCCTTCATTAAAAATTTCATGTCCTAAAATTTTTTCTTCCTCTAACCAAAATTCACATTTAGACATCTTAGCATATAATTTTCTTTCTTTCAAAGTTTGTAAGGTCATTCTAAGATAATTTTTCATGTTCTTCTTTATTCTTAGAATATATTAATATATCATCTATAAATACTATTACAAAATAATCTAAGTATGGTCTAAACACCCTATTCATATAATCCATAAATACTGCTGGTGCCTTAGTCACTCCAAATGGCATCACCTGATATTCACAATGTCCATACCTAATCCTAAAACCAGTCCTTAAATCTATTTTAGAGAAAATTGTTGCTCCTCTAAGTTGGTTCATTAAATCATCTATCCTAGGTAAAGGATATTTATTCTTTATAGTTACTTTATTTAATTGTCTATAATCTGTACATAACTTAGATCCTCCATCTCTCTTTTAAACTAATAATGCAGGGGCTCACCATGGGGACACACTAGGCCTTATAAATTGCTTTTCTAATATTTCTTCCGATTGTTTCTTTAACTCAGTTAATTCCAATGGTTACATCCTATATGGTTGCATAGAAATTTGTCTAATACCAGGCATCAAGTCTATACTAAATTCTAATTCTCTTTCAAGAGCAAACTAGGCACATCATCAGAAGAACTTCAGATTTACAACTGGCACAGAGTCTATTTCAATTTATTTATCTTCCTTAGTTTCAAGAGATGATAATATGTATTTTTGAATTTTTTTTTTTTTTTTTGATATTTCTTTAGGTTTGATAGGCTTAAGTCTAGAAACATAGGGTTCAGGAAAAATCAGGGTTTTAGAGGCACAATCTATTAGAATATGGTTGGCTGCTAAATAATTCATTCCTAATATCACATTAAGGTCAATTAAAAGCAACTAACTCAAGTTCACAACAATTGGTCTATTTCTGATGGTTATAATACAATTCATATATATTTTAAAGGTTAGGATTGGTTTAGAAGTAGGCGCATAAACAAGCAAAGTATAGGGTAATTTAAACGTAATTAACATCCTTAACTTTTTAAAAAAAAAAAAATTCTTAGGACAACTGCTACTAACTTAGCATTTGGGTCTTATTCTACTCTCTTAATCAAGGTTTAACCATCAAGAACCCTCACTTATACCTACCCACTAAGTCATATAACATGGATCATTGATAACCCCAATTATACAAGCCTTAAATCACCACTTACACCATGGGAATGTAATTTAACAATGTTACACCCGCAGGCTATTTTACTGCACCAGAAAAATGCACTATTTTGGTTCTAAATCATGTCCAAAACACAAAATTTCAAGTCCTAATAGTTAAGATATCAATCCTACAACAAATCTAACCCATACTACACTGTTTCAACCTTCAAAACTTTATTTTCTTTCCTTTATCAAACTCATCCTTATACTATAAACTCAAATATTTGAACCTTTATTCTCAACCTTGATCTACGAACTCAGATCTTTGGATCTCCTTCCTCAACTAACTCAAGATTATAATTCTTAAATTCACAAAATAAGAAACATGGAAAATAACCCAACTTGGATAATACTAATAATAATAAAAATTTAGCATTAGGAGGGAAAGTCATCTCGACTAAGTCCTGAGTGTGCACCCTCACAACTCTATCAAGATTTCCTTTCTTCCTTTCTGCCATCTCAGCTACACCATTAGTTTCAACTCTAGGATTTATAACTAGCATTCCTCTTCTCATTTCTACATGTCTTAAAATTTCAGATCTAGTTACTACCCTTTTCCCCATAATATTCTTAACAAACAAACAATTCTAATCAGGGTAACACAGCAAAACACCTAATAGACCCACTACTCACAAGTCCTAGAGATGCATAACCAGAGCTCTGATACCACTAATGTAACCCCCTTTTCTTATAAAACATAATTTAACTATTTAATTTATTTTATATATTTATTTCAAAGTTCTGATACGTTCTCTTACAATCTAAAATATGTTCTGTAATTTACATCATTAAAATTTATATAAACACTGTTACAAAATAGTTCTAAGTACTACAAATTATTGTCTACCCAAAATAGTCCCATCCTATATGCTCTGGAATTTCTGCATCTTCATCATTTAACTATATCTTCAGACACCTGCAATTCACACTCCCCTAGAATCTGGGGACAGCATTACCGGATCAGGCATTTAATTTCTAATACATAGAAAAACAATCACAACCAATGACATTTCATTTCATAACTAAGAATTCACATAAATAATGCAAATGCAGTATGCTTTATGAAAATGCAAGTTTATAAAGCACATGCAGTTTTGACTCAAAATCCTTTTGACTCAAAATCATTTTGACCCTGCTCCATGGAGACTTCCCCTTTGAGTGTTTAGTAAGTAACTGGCCTACCATTACATACTGCAATTCAGCTATCAGCCCCTACTAAACGCGAATAAATTAAACAGAATTAGGAGATTAGGATACCCAGGAAGGCCACCACGACAGTATCTGCGCTCCAGATTACGGTCCTCTGTGGAATTGCCAATATCCTTCATCCCACAGACTATATAATCACAGACTATACGGTCCTGTCTAACTTACTCTGCTCACCCATTTCTCAGGACTATCATATTCTCTGTTCATAATCTCAATCATCTTTTCAAATACATGACTACCGCAGTCCGGTCAGTCAACACAGTTCTCTGTTCATAATCTCAATCATATTTTCAAATACATGACTACCGCAGTCCGGTCAGTCAACACAGTCCTGGAAATCAATTCCCCCAAACATACTCATTTTTCATGACTACCGCAGTCCCGGTTAGTCAACAAAATCATTTCTCATTTGAAATCTTTGTATTTTCCAAGAACTCAGACTTATGCAATATGATAATGATGCTAATAAACAAATAATTAATATTAATCAATCACATTAAAATTATAAAATTCACTAATTAACATTATAACATTAATACCTTAATAAATTACTAACTAGTCCTTTACTAGGTAAAATTACTAAACTTTTACTAAAATAATAATTATGTCTTTACTATGAAAATTACTAAACTTTTACTAAAATACCCCTATCTTTTTATAAATTTCCAATTTTGCCCTCAAAGGTGAAATTACTAAATTACCCTTACTATTTTCTAAAATTTCCATTTTACCCTTGATCTTTTTATAAATTTCCGAATGAGTCCCTAATTCTTCTAGAATCTATGAAATTACCTAATTACCCTCAATCTTTTTATAAATTTCCAATTATGTCCTCAAAATGTGAAATTACCTAATTACCCTTATACTTTTTAATTATTGCTAAAAATGCCCTTAAACTTTTTCTAAAATTCCCAATGTGTCCCTACATGTGAAATGACTATTTTGCCCTTGGTTAATTGAAAATTTCCACATATTATCCCTTGCAAACTAACCATGGCCGTATGGTCTTGATACCATTTCCAACAATTTTTCTCAAAATTCCAACATCAAATTCAACACAACCAAGCCAATTTCAATCAAGAACAAATCAATTCAAGGTTCAATCAATCACAATACATCATGATATCAACCAAAACATTCATTCAACCATCAAATTTCAACTTATTTTATCAAAGATATAAAAGCCCTAATTTAATTTCATCTTTTAATGTTTCTTGATAAAATCTTGAAATTAACCCTAAGGACATGTTTCTCCTACTTCCAATTTGTTTAAATTGAAATTAAATGCCAAGATCCTTACCTAGAATCCTTAGTTTGATGAAGAAATCCTTGAATCCCTTTTCTCCCTTTCTCCTTGTCTTCTTGAAATTTTTGGGGTTTTCCTCCTAAATCTTTCTCTTTGGCCCAAGACATATTGAAATTTGGGAGGATTTGGTTGGTTTATTTCTTAGTCTTGGTTGAAAGGATGAAGTGAAATGGAGGGGGCTGCTGTTCAAGAACTCACGGTTTTATGGGTTTTGGAGAGTTAGCTTTTGTGCTTGCCTTTTTGCTTTAGTTTCTTATGTTTTTAATTAAATTTTCTTCACCCAATTTAAGTGTGCCTACACGTCCAGCTGCAGGACTCAAGGCAGCCAATTTGGCCCTTAATCACAGCCACTTGGACGTTCAAGACAAGTCCCCAACGTAACTTGCCAATTGTTTGGTCAATGGGTCAAAGTTGTTGAATTTGGTGGAGTCTTCTAGAAGGTTGTTTAGGGTTTTAATTATCTTACAAACTAATTAGAATTTGAAGAAACTAACACCACCATTGGATTCCTCACTATCAAAAACCTTGGGGTAGTGTCTTACTTATCTCTTAATCCAAGTCTAATTAGCTTAATTTAACTAGATTAGAAAATTTGAGTTGTCACACTTTGATTGGTTAATACTTCAAATTTAATTTTTCTTAGTTAAACAATTTTAAGAATTATTCTAAGTATGTTATAATTAATAGATAATTCCATAGGTGTCATGTAAATTTTATCTTAATTTTCTACCTTAGAATTTTATTGTAATAATTTCACATAGTTCTAACTCTAAAAAAAATCCTAACAATTCAAAATTAGCATTTTAATTCTTTAACTGTATATATTTTTAATCTATATTCAATTACCTTTTTATTAAGTTACAGATTAGTCCAAAATTCCACACTTGAAAATTTATCCTGGACAGCTGTCAGACACAACGGTCCAGTCAACAAGTAATTCATTTCTCAACTGTATATATTTTAAATCTACATTAAATTCTTGATTTATTAGAGTACAGTTTAATCCAAAATGTTATACTGGAAAATCTTATCCTGGACAGCTGTCTGACACAACTGTCCGGTCAACAAGAAATTTAGGTATAAACAAAAGTATTAAAAGACTTAGAAAATTTTACTGAATAGAATTGTATTAATGTTATTATTAAAATATGTACAGATAATATTCTCTAAGATACAGTACATAATTTCTCATAATTATTTATATAAAAATATTTACAAATGGTAAAATAATAAAAATGAGGATGTTACAATAACTCTGAAATTCACAATATAAGGAACATGGAAAATAACCCAACTTGAACAATACTAATAATAATAAAATTTTAAGCATTAGGAGAGAAAGTCATCTCGACTGAGTCCTGAGTGTGCACCCTCACAACTTTATCAAGATTTTCTTTCTTCCTTTCTGCCATCTTAGCTATACTATTGGTTTCAACTCTAGGATTTATAACTAGCCTTCCTCTTCTCATTTCTACATGTCTTAAAATTTCAGATCTAGTTACTACTCTTTTTCCCATAATATTCTTAACAAACAAAAAATTCTAATCAGGGTAACACATCAAAACACCTAATAGACCCACTACTCGCAAGTCCTAGAGATGCATAACCAGAGCTCTGATACCACTAATGTAACCCCCTTTTTTTTTTTTTATAAAACATAATTTAACTATTTAATTCATTTTATATATTTATTTCAAAGTTCTGATACGATCTCTTACAATCCAAAATATGTTCTGTAATTTACATCATTAAAATTTATATAAACACTGCTACAAAATAATTCTAACTACTACAAAATTATTGTCTACCCAAAATAGTCCCATCCTATATGCTCTGGAATTTCTGCATCTTCATCATTTAACTATATCTTCAAGCACCTGCAATTCACACTCCCCTAGAATCTGGGGACAGCATTACAGGATCAGGCATTTAATTTCTCATAGAATTAAAACAATTTCAAACAAATACATATCATAACAATTTAATTAGTTACACACATAATTAAATGCAGTATGATTTATGCAATGCAGTTTTTTTTGACTCAAATTCATTTTGACCCTGCTCCATGGAGACTTCCCCTTTGAGTGTTTAGTAAGTAACTGGCCTACCATTACGTACTGCAATTCAGCTATCAGCCCCTACTAAACGCGAATAAACTAAACAGAATTAGGAGGTCAGGATACCCGGAAGGCCACCACGGCAGCATCTCTGTCCAAATTACAGCCACATGTGGAATTGCCAATATCCCTCACCCCACAGACTATATAATCACAGACTATACAGTCCTGTCTAACTTACTCTGCTCACCCATTTCTCAGGACTATCATATTCTCTGTTCACAATCTCAATCATCTTTTCAAATACATGACTACCGCAGTCCGGTCAGTCAACACAGTTCTCTGTTCATAATCTCAATCATATTTTCAAATACATGACTACCGCAGTCCGGTCAGTCAACACAGTCCTGGAAATCAATTCCCCCATAAATACTCATTTCTCATTTGAAATCTTTGTATTTTCCAATAACTCAAGCTTATGCAATATGACAATGATGCTAATAAACAAATAATTAATATTAAGCAATCACATAAAAATTATAAAAATTCACTATTAGGTAAAGTTACTAAACTACCCTTAATCTTTTCTAAAATTCCATCTATGTCCTAAATTTTGAAATGACCAAATTACCCTTGCTCTTTTTCAAAAATTCCCATTTTGTCCCTACATGTAAAATGACCATTTTGCCCTTGATTTTACAAAAATTTCCACATAATATCCCTTGCATTTAGGGCTGGCCGAATGGTATACACACCATTTCCAACATGTTTTCCAAAGCAACAACTTCCAATTCCAACCAAAAATCAACCAAATCACAAATTCAATCAAAATTCAACAAACCAAATTTCAACCATCACAACACATCAAAAATTCAATCAAACATCATTCCAATCCATGAATTACAATCACAAGCATCAAAAACACAAAACCCCTAAATCAATTTCAAGTTTTCATGATTCTAGGTCAAAATTTTAATCTAAGCCTACAACATGTTTTCTTCTAATTCCAAGGGTTCTAATTGAAATTAAATGCCTAGATCCTTACCTTAAACTCTTTAATTGAAGAAAAAGCCTTGAATTCCTTTCTCCCTCACTCCTTGGTCTTGTATGAATTTTTGAGATTTCCTCCAATTTCTTTTCCTTTTTGCCGATTAGCTTAGGGTTTAGGAAGTTTGGATGGTTTGGTTTCTTAATTTGGGATGAGATGATGAAGTTAAGATGAAATTGAAATGAAAACTGCAGCTGCTGGGTTTGGAGAGCTCAAGGTTCTGTTTTGAGAGAAAATAGCTTTTTGTGACTTTTTCTCCTTTTACTTAAGTTAAATGCTTCTTAAAACAAATTATTAACTAAATTGGACTTTGCCTTCAAGTCCAGCTGCTGCCCTGCACGTCCAGCAGCTCATTTGGACCAAGGGAAGTCCACTTGCCAAGCCTTTCCAGCCCACTTGGACAGCCAAGGAGTTCCAAGTCACTTGCCTACCCCAAAAGTCAACATTTCAAGCACTTTGTAGAAAGTTCTAGAAGGTAATTAGGGCTGCTAATTATTTTACAATGTGATTAGAATTTGAAGAAAATAACATCACCAATGGATTCCTCACTATCAAAAACCTTGGGGTAGTGTCTTACTTATCTCTTAATCCAAGCCTAATTAGCTTAATTTAGTGATATTAGAAAAGCCTAAGTTGTCACTTTTTGATTGGTTAAGGTTCTAAATTAAATTTTCTTGGTTAAACATTTTTAATAATTATTTTAAGTATATTACAATTATTAGATAATTCTATAGATATCCTATGAATTTTCTCTAAATTTTCTGTCTTAAAATTTTACCGTAATAATTTCTCAAAGTTCTAACTTTCAGAAAATCCTAACAATTCTGAATAAGCATTTTAATTCTTTATCTATATATATTTTTAATCTATATTCTATTACCTTTCTTTTAAGTTATAAATGAGTTCAAAATTCTATACTTGAAAATTTATCCTGGACAGCTGTCTAACATAGCAGTCCAGTCAACTATCAATTTCGGCAAAAACAAAGACATTTGGAAATTCAGAAAATTCTTCTGAGTAAAACTGTATTAATTTCATTAAGAGAATATGTACATAAGGTTTCTATAAAATATAGTGCATAAATGCTAATAATATACATATATAAATGCGTACAATTAATAAAATGAGGATGTTACAATAAGACCTAAAAAAATTTCAGGATGTCTCGTTTAATTTTATTAAAGATATACATCTCCTCTCATTAATAATGGAAATTATTATAAACATTGTGATAAAAAACTAATAAAGGAAACTATTAATGTGATTGTTATCTTTTTAATGTGCGTGGTAATTCTCGTACAAATATCAAAATTTCACGATATGTTTGGGAGGAGAAATAATAAAAAGATTATAATTTTTTTTGTGAGATCTAAAAAGACCATTCCCTTCCAAATTGGGATAAAATGAGATAAGACCTAAAAAAATTTCAGGATGTCTCGTTTAATTTTATTAAAGATATAAATCTCCTCTCATTAATAATGGAAATTATTATACATGATGTGGAAAAAAAACTAATAATGGAAATTATTAATGTGATTCTTATCTTTTTAATGTGATTGGTAATTGTCATAGAAATATCAAAATTTCACGATATTTTTGCGTGGTGAAATAATAAAAGGAATATAATTTTTTTTGTGAGATCTAAAAATATCATTCCCTTCCAAATTGACATAAAATGAGAGAAGACCTAAAAAAATTTTAGGATATATCGTTTAATTTTATTAAAAATACACATCTCCTCTCATTAATAATGGAAATTATTATAAACGTTGTGCTAAAAAAACTAATAAAGGAAACTATTAATGTGATTGTTATCTTTTTAATGTGCGTGGTAATTCTCGTACAAATATCAAAATTTCACGATATGTTTGGGAGGTGAAATAATAAAAAGATTATAATTTTTTTGTGTGAGATCTAAAACGATCACTCCCTTCCAAATTGGCATAAAATGAGAGAAGACCTAAAAAAATTTCAGGATATCTCGTTTAATTTAATTAAAAATACATATCTCCTCTCATTAATAAATGAAATTATTATAAACGATGTGGAAAAAAAAAGTAAGAAAGGAAATTATTAATGTGATTGGCAATTGTCGTAGAAATATCAAAATTTCACGACATGTGTTCCAAGGTGAAATAATAAAAAGATTATAATTTTTTTTGTGACATCTAAAAAGATCATTCCCTTCCAAATTGGCATAAAATAAGAGAAGACCTAAAAAAATTTAAGGATATCTCGTTGAATTTTATTAAAAATACATATCTCCTCGCATTAACAATGGAAATTATTATAAACGTTGTGATAGAAAAACTAATAAAGGAAACTATTAATGTGATTGGTAATTGTTGTAGAAATATCAAAATTTCACGATATGTTTGGGCGGTGAAATAATAAAAAGATTATAATTTATTTTGTGAGATCTAAAATATCATTCCCTTTCAAATTGGCATAAAATGAGAGAAGGCCTAAAAAATTTTTAGGATATCTCGTTTAATTTTATTAAAAATACACATCTCCTCCCATTAATAATGGAAATTATTATAAACATTGTGATAAAAAAAAAATTAATAAAGGAAGCTATTAATGTGATTGTTATGTTTTTAATGTCATTGTTAATTGTCGTATAAATATCAAAATTTCACGATATGTTTGGGAGGAGAAATAATAAAAAGATTATAATTTTTTTTGTGAGATCTAAAAAGATCATTCCCTTCCAAATTGGGATAAAATGAGATAAGACCTAAAAAAATTTCAGGATGTCTCGTTTAATTTTATTAAAGATATAAATCTCCTCTCATTAATAATGGAAATTATTATACATGATGTGGAAAAAAAACTAATAATGGAAATTATTAATGTGATTCTTATCTTTTTAATGTGATTGGTAATTGTCATAGAAATATCAAAATTTCACGATATTTTTGCGTGGTGAAATAATAAAAGGAATATAATTTTTTTTGTGAGATCTAAAAATATCATTCCCTTCCAAATTGACATAAAATGAGAGAAGACCTAAAAAAATTTTAGGATATATCGTTTAATTTTATTAAAAATACACATCTCCTCTCATTAATAATGGAAATTATTATAAACGTTGTGCTAAAAAAACTAATAAAGGAAACTATTAATGTGATTGTTATCTTTTTAATGTGCGTGGTAATTCTCGTACAAATATCAAAATTTCACGATATGTTTGGGAGGTGAAATAATAAAAAGATTATAATTTTTTTGTGTGAGATCTAAAACGATCACTCCCTTCCAAATTGGCATAAAATGAGAGAAGACCTAAAAAAATTTCAGGATATCTCGTTTAATTTTATTAAAAATACATATCTCCTCTCATTAATAAATGAAATTATTATAAACGATGTGGAAAAAAAAAGTAAGAAAGGAAATTATTAATGTGATTGGCAATTGTCGTAGAAATATCAAAATTTCACGACATGTGTTCCAAGGTGAAATAATAAAAAGATTATAATTTTTTTTGTGACATCTAAAAAGATCATTCCCTTCCAAATTGGCATAAAATAAGAGAAGACCTAAAAAAATTTAAGGATATCTCGTTGAATTTTATTAAAAATACATATCTCCTCGCATTAACAATGGAAATTATTATAAACGTTGTGATAGAAAAACTAATAAAGGAAACTATTAATGTGATTGGTAATTGTTGTAGAAATATCAAAATTTCACGATATGTTTGGGCGGTGAAATAATAAAAAGATTATAATTTATTTTGTGAGATCTAAAATATCATTCCCTTTCAAATTGGCATAAAATGAGAGAAGGCCTAAAAAATTTTTAGGATATCTCGTTTAATTTTATTAAAAATACACATCTCCTCCCATTAATAATGGAAATTATTATAAACATTGTGATAAAAAAAAATTAATAAAGGAAGCTATTAATGTGATTGTTATGTTTTTAATGTCATTGTTAATTGTCGTATAAATATCAAAATTTCACGATATGTTTGGGAGGAGAAATAATAAAAAGATTATAATTTTTTTTGTGAGATCTAAAAAGATCATTCCCTTCCAAATTGGGATAAAATGAGATAAGACCTAAAAAATTTCAGGATGTCTCGTTTAATTTTATTAAAGATATACATCTCCTCTCATTAATAATGGAAATTATTATACATGATGTGGAAAAAAAACTAATAACGGAAATTATTAATGTGATTGTTATCTTTTTAATGTGATCGGTAATTGTCTTTGAAATATCAAAATTTCACGATATGTTTGCGTGGTGAAATAATAAAAAGAATATAATTTTTTTTGTGAGATCTAAAAATATCATTCCCTTCCAAATTGACATAAAATGAGAGAAGACCTAAAAAAATTTTAGGATATATCGTTTAATTTTATTAAAAATACACATCTCCTCTCATTAATAACGGAAATTATTATAAACATTGTGATAAAAAAAACTAATAAAGGAAACTATTAATGTGATTGTTATCTTTTTAATGTGCGTGGTAATTCTCGTACAAATATCAAAATTTCACGATATGTTTGGGACGTGAAATAATAAAAAGATTATAATTTTTTTGTGTGAGATCTAAAACGATCACTCCCTTCCAAATTGACATAAAATGAGAGAAGACCTAAAAAATTTTTAGGATATATCGTTTAATTTTATTAAAAATACACATCTCCTCTCATTAATAATGGAAATTATTATAAATGTTGTGATAAAAAAAACTAATAAAGGAAACTATTAATGTGATTGTTATCTTTTTAATGTGCGTGGGAATTCTCGTACAAATATCAAAATTTCACGATATGTTTGGGAGGTGAAATAATAAAAAGATTATAATTTTTTTGTGTGAGATCTAAAACGATCACTCCCTTCCAAATTGGCATAAAATGAGAGAAGACCTAAAAAAATTTCAGGATATCTCGTTTAATTTTATTAAAAATACATATCTCCTCTCATTAATAAATTAAATTATTATAAACGATGTGGAAAAAAAAAGTAAGAAAGGAAATTATTAATGTGATTGTTATGACTTTAATGTGATTGGCAATTGTCGTAGAAATATCAAAATTTCACGACATGTGTTCCAAGGTGAAATAATAAAAAGATTATAATTTTTTTGTGACATCTAAAAAGATCATTCCCTTCCAAATTGGCATAAAATAAGAGAAGACCTAAAAAAATATCAGGATATCTCGTTGAATTTTATTAAAAATACATATCTCCTCGCATTAACAATGGAAATTATTATAAACGTTGTGATAGAAAAACTAATAAAGGAAACTATTAATGTGATTGGTAATTGTTGTAGAAATATCAAAATTTCACGATATGTTTGGGCGGTGAAATAATAAAAAGATTATAATTTATTTTGTGAGATCTAAAATATCATTCCCTTTCAAATTGGCATAAAATGAGAGAAGGCCTAAAAAATTTTTAGGATATCTCGTTTAATTTTATTAAAAATACACATCTCCTCCCATTAATAATGGAAATTATTATAAACATTGTGATAAAAAAAAATTAATAAAGGAAGCTATTAATGTGATTGTTATGTTTTTAATGTCATTGTTAATTGTCGTATAAATATCAAAATTTCACGATATGTTTGGGAGGAGAAATAATAAAAAGATTATAATTTTTTTTGTGAGATCTAAAAAGATCATTCCCTTCCAAATTGGGATAAAATGAGATAAGACCTAAAAAATTTCAGGATGTCTCGTTTAATTTTATTAAAGATATACATCTCCTCTCATTAATAATGGAAATTATTATACATGATGTGGAAAAAAAACTAATAACGGAAATTATTAATGTGATTGTTATCTTTTTAATGTGATCGGTAATTGTCTTTGAAATATCAAAATTTCACGATATGTTTGCGTGGTGAAATAATAAAAAGAATATAATTTTTTTTGTGAGATCTAAAAATATCATTCCCTTCCAAATTGACATAAAATGAGAGAAGACCTAAAAAAATTTTAGGATATATCGTTTAATTTTATTAAAAATACACATCTCCTCTCATTAATAACGGAAATTATTATAAACATTGTGATAAAAAAAACTAATAAAGGAAACTATTAATGTGATTGTTATCTTTTTAATGTGCGTGGTAATTCTCGTACAAATATCAAAATTTCACGATATGTTTGGGACGTGAAATAATAAAAAGATTATAATTTTTTTGTGTGAGATCTAAAACGATCACTCCCTTCCAAATTGACATAAAATGAGAGAAGACCTAAAAAATTTTTAGGATATATCGTTTAATTTTATTAAAAATACACATCTCCTCTCATTAATAATGGAAATTATTATAAATGTTGTGATAAAAAAAACTAATAAAGGAAACTATTAATGTGATTGTTATCTTTTTAATGTGCGTGGGAATTCTCGTACAAATATCAAAATTTCACGATATGTTTGGGAGGTGAAATAATAAAAAGATTATAATTTTTTTGTGTGAGATCTAAAACGATCACTCCCTTCCAAATTGGCATAAAATGAGAGAAGACCTAAAAAAATTTCAGGATATCTCGTTTAATTTTATTAAAAATACATATCTCCTCTCATTAATAAATTAAATTATTATAAACGATGTGGAAAAAAAAAGTAAGAAAGGAAATTATTAATGTGATTGTTATGACTTTAATGTGATTGGCAATTGTCGTAGAAATATCAAAATTTCACGACATGTGTTCCAAGGTGAAATAATAAAAAGATTATAATTTTTTTGTGACATCTAAAAAGATCATTCCCTTCCAAATTGGCATAAAATAAGAGAAGACCTAAAAAAATATCAGGATATCTCGTTGAATTTTATTAAAAATACATATCTCCTCGCATTAACAATGGAAATTATTATAAACGTTGTGATAGAAAAACTAATAAAGGAAACTATTAATGTGATTGGTAATTGTTGTAGAAATATCAAAATTTCACGATATGTTTGGGCGGTGAAATAATAAAAAGATTATAATTTATTTTGTGAGATCTAAAATATCATTCCCTTTCAAATTGGCATAAAATGAGAGAAGGCCTAAAAAATTTTTAGGATATCTCGTTTAATTTTATTAAAAATACACATCTCCTCCCATTAATAATGGAAATTATTATAAACATTGTGATAAAAAAAAATTAATAAAGGAAGCTATTAATGTGATTGTTATGTTTTTAATGTCATTGTTAATTGTCGTATAAATATCAAAATTTCACGATATGTTTGGGAGGAGAAATAATAAAAAGATTATAATTTTTTTTGTGAGATCTAAAAAGATCATTCCCTTCCAAATTGGGATAAAATGAGATAAGACCTAAAAAATTTCAGGATGTCTCGTTTAATTTTATTAAAGATATACATCTCCTCTCATTAATAATGGAAATTATTATACATGATGTGGAAAAAAAACTAATAACGGAAATTATTAATGTGATTGTTATCTTTTTAATGTGATCGGTAATTGTCTTTGAAATATCAAAATTTCACGATATGTTTGCGTGGTGAAATAATAAAAAGAATATAATTTTTTTTGTGAGATCTAAAAATATCATTCCCTTCCAAATTGACATAAAATGAGAGAAGACCTAAAAAATTTTTAGGATATATCGTTTAATTTTATTAAAAATACACATCTCCTCTCATTAATAACGGAAATTATTATAAACATTGTGATAAAAAAAACTAATAAAGGAAACTATTAATGTGATTGTTATCTTTTTAATGTGCGTGGTAATTCTCGTACAAATATCAAAATTTCACGATATGTTTGGGACGTGAAATAATAAAAAGATTATAACTTTTTTGTGTGAGATCTAAAACGATCACTCCCTTCCAAATTGACATAAAATGAGAGAAGACCTAAAAAATTTTTAGGATATATCGTTTAATTTTATTAAAAATACACATCTCCTCTCATTAATAATGGAAATTATTATAAATGTTGTGATAAAAAAAACTAATAAAGGAAACTATTAATGTGATTGTTATCTTTTTAATGTGCGTGGGAATTCTCGTACAAATATCAAAATTTCACGATATGTTTGGGAGGTGAAATAATAAAAAGATTATAATTTTTTTGTGTGAGATCTAAAACGATCACTCCCTTCCAAATTGGCATAAAATGAGAGAAGACCTAAAAAAATTTCAGGATATCTCGTTTAATTTTATTAAAAATACATATCTCCTCTCATTAATAAATTAAATTATTATAAACGATGTGGAAAAAAAAAGTAAGAAAGGAAATTATTAATGTGATTGTTATGACTTTAATGTGATTGGCAATTGTCGTAGAAATATCAAAATTTCACGACATGTGTTCCAAGGTGAAATAATAAAAAGATTATAATTTTTTTGTGACATCTAAAAAGATCATTCCCTTCCAAATTGGCATAAAATAAGAGAAGACCTAAAAAAATTTAAGGATATCTCGTTGAATTTTATTAAAAATACATATCTCCTCGCATTAACAATGGAAATTATTATAAACGTTGTGATAGAAAAACTAATAAAGGAAACTATTAATGTGATTGGTAATTGTTGTAGAAATATCAAAATTTCACGATATGTTTGGGCGGTGAAATAATAAAAAGATTATAATTTATTTTGTGAGATCTAAAATATCATTCCCTTTCAAATTGGCATAAAATGAGAGAAGGCCTAAAAAATTTTTAGGATATCTCGTTTAATTTTATTAAAAATACACATCTCCTCCCATTAATAATGGAAATTATTATAAACATTGTGATAAAAAAAAATTAATAAAGGAAGCTATTAATGTGATTGTTATGTTTTTAATGTCATTGTTAATTGTCGTATAAATATCAAAATTTCACGATATGTTTGGGAGGAGAAATAATAAAAAGATTATAATTTTTTTTGTGAGATCTAAAAAGATCATTCCCTTCCAAATTGGGATAAAATGAGATAAGACCTAAAAAATTTCAGGATGTCTCGTTTAATTTTATTAAAGATATACATCTCCTCTCATTAATAATGGAAATTATTATACATGATGTGGAAAAAAAACTAATAACGGAAATTATTAATGTGATTGTTATCTTTTTAATGTGATCGGTAATTGTCTTTGAAATATCAAAATTTCACGATATGTTTGCGTGGTGAAATAATAAAAAGAATATAATTTTTTTTGTGAGATCTAAAAATATCATTCCCTTCCAAATTGACATAAAATGAGAGAAGACCTAAAAAATTTTTAGGATATATCGTTTAATTTTATTAAAAATACACATCTCCTCTCATTAATAACGGAAATTATTATAAACATTGTGATAAAAAAAACTAATAAAGGAAACTATTAATGTGATTGTTATCTTTTTAATGTGCGTGGTAATTCTCGTACAAATATCAAAATTTCACGATATGTTTGGGACGTGAAATAATAAAAAGATTATAATTTTTTTGTGTGAGATCTAAAACGATCACTCCCTTCCAAATTGACATAAAATGAGAGAAGACCTAAAAAATTTTTAGGATATATCGTTTAATTTTATTAAAAATACACATCTCCTCTCATTAATAATGGAAATTATTATAAATGTTGTGATAAAAAAAACTAATAAAGGAAACTATTAATGTGATTGTTATCTTTTTAATGTGCGTGGGAATTCTCGTACAAATATCAAAATTTCACGATATGTTTGGGAGGTGAAATAATAAAAAGATTATAATTTTTTTGTGTGAGATCTAAAACGATCACTCCCTTCCAAATTGGCATAAAATGAGAGAAGACCTAAAAAAATTTCAGGATATCTCGTTTAATTTTATTAAAAATACATATCTCCTCTCATTAATAAATTAAATTATTATAAACGATGTGGAAAAAAAAAGTAAGAAAGGAAATTATTAATGTGATTGTTATGACTTTAATGTGATTGGCAATTGTCGTAGAAATATCAAAATTTCACGACATGTGTTCCAAGGTGAAATAATAAAAAGATTATAATTTTTTTGTGACATCTAAAAAGATCATTCCCTTCCAAATTGGCATAAAATAAGAGAAGACCTAAAAAAATTTCAGGATATCTCGTTGAATTTTATTAAAAATACATATCTCCTCGCATTAACAATGGAAATTATTATAAACGTTGTGATAGAAAAACTAATAAAGGAAACTATTAATGTGATTGGTAATTGTTGTAGAAATATCAAAATTTCACGATATGTTTGGGCGGTGAAATAATAAAAAGATTATAATTTATTTTGTGAGATCTAAAATATCATTCCCTTTCAAATTGGCATAAAATGAGAGAAGGCCTAAAAAATTTTTAGGATATCTCGTTTAATTTTATTAAAAATACACATCTCCTCCCATTAATAATGGAAATTATTATAAACATTGTGATAAAAAAAAATTAATAAAGGAAGCTATTAATGTGATTGTTATGTTTTTAATGTCATTGTTAATTGTCGTATAAATATCAAAATTTCACGATATGTTTGGGAGGAGAAATAATAAAAAGATTATAATTTTTTTTGTGAGATCTAAAAAGATCATTCCCTTCCAAATTGGGATAAAATGAGATAAGACCTAAAAAATTTCAGGATGTCTCGTTTAATTTTATTAAAGATATACATCTCCTCTCATTAATAATGGAAATTATTATACATGATGTGGAAAAAAAACTAATAATGGAAATTATTAATGTGATTGTTATCTTTTTAATGTGATCGGTAATTGTCTTTGAAATATCAAAATTTCACGATATGTTTGCGTGGTGAAATAATAAAAAGAATATAATTTTTTTTGTGAGATCTAAAAATATCATTCCCTTCCAAATTGACATAAAATGAGAGAAGACCTAAAAAATTTTTAGGATATATCGTTTAATTTTATTAAAAATACACATCTCCTCTCATTAATAACGGAAATTATTATAAACATTGTGATAAAAAAAACTAATAAAGGAAACTATTAATGTGATTGTTATCTTTTTAATGTGCGTGGTAATTCTCGTACAAATATCAAAATTTCACGATATGTTTGGGACGTGAAATAATAAAAAGATTATAATTTTTTTGTGTGAGATCTAAAACGATCACTCCCTTCCAAATTGACATAAAATGAGGGAAGACCTAAAAATTTTTTAGGATATATCGTTTAATTTTATTAAAAATACACATCTCCTCTCATTAATAATGGAAATTATTATAAATGTTGTGATAAAAAAAACTAATAAAGGAAACTATTAATGTGATTGTTATCTTTTTAATGTGCGTGGGAATTCTCGTACAAATATCAAAATTTCACGATATGTTTGGGAGGTGAAATAATAAAAAGATTATAATTTTTTTGTGTGAGATCTAAAACGATCACTCCCTTCCAAATTGGCATAAAATGAGAGAAGACCTAAAAAAATTTCAGGATATCTCGTTTAATTTTATTAAAAATACATATCTCCTCTCATTAATAAATTAAATTATTATAAACGATGTGGAAAAAAAGAGTAAGAAAGGAAATTATTAATGTGATTGTTATGACTTTAATGTGATTGGCAATTTTCGTAGAAATATCAAAATTTCACGACATGTGTTCCAAGGTGAAATAATAAAAAGTTTATAATTTTTTTGTGACATCTAAAAAGATCATTCCCTTCCAAATTGGCATAAAATAAGAGAAGACCTAAAAAAATTTCAGGATATCTCGTTGAATTTTATTAAAAATACATATCTCCTCGCATTAACAATGGAAATTATTATAAACGTTGTGATAGAAAAACTAATAAAGGAAACTATTAATGTGATTGGTAATTGTTGTAGAAATATCAAAATTTCACGATATGTTTGGGCGGTGAAATAATAAAAAGATTATAATTTATTTTGTGAGATCTAAAATATCATTCCCTTTCAAATTGGCATAAAATGAGAGAAGGCCTAAAAAATTTTTAGGATATCTCATTTAATTTTATTAAAAATACACATCTCCTCCCATTAATAATGGAAATTATTATAAACATTGTGATAAAAAAAATTAATAAAGGAAGCTATTAATGTGATTGTTATGTTTTTAATGTCATTGTTAATTGTCGTATAAATATCAAAATTTCACGATATGTTTGGGAGGAGAAATAATAAAAAGATTATAATTTTTTTTGTGAGATCTAAAAAGATCATTCCCTTCCAAATTGGGATAAAATGAGATAAGACCTAAAAAATTTCAGGATGTCTCGTTTAATTTTATTAAATATATACATCTCCTCTCATTAATAATGGAAATTATTATACATGATGTGGAAAAAAAACTAATAATGGAAATTATTAATGTGATTGTTATCTTTTTAATGTGATCGGTAATTGTCTTTGAAATATCAAAATTTCACGATATGTTTGCGTGGTGAAATAATAAAAAGAATATAATTTTTTTTGTGAGATCTAAAAATATCATTCCCTTCCAAATTGACATAAAATGAGAGAAGACCTAAAAATTTTTTAGGATATATCGTTCAATTTTATTAAAAATACACATCTCCTCTCATTAATAATGGAAATTATTATAAACGTTGTGATAAAAAAAACTAATAAAGGAAACTATTAATGTGATTGTTATCTTTTTAATGTGCGTGGGAATTCTCGTACAAATATCAAAATTTCACGATATGTTTGGGAGGTGAAATAATAAAAAGAATATAATTTTTTTGTGTGAGATCTAAAACGATCACTCCGTTCCAAATTGGCATAAAATGAGAGAAGACCTAAAAAAATTTCAGGATATCTCGTTTAATTTTATTAAAAATACATATTTCCTCTCATTAATAAATTAAATTATTATAAACGATGTGGAAAAAAAAAAGTAAGAAAGGAAATTATTAATGTAATTGTTATGACTTTAATGTGATTGGTAATTGTCGTAGAAATATCAAAATTTCACGACATGTGTTCCGAGGTGAAATAATAAAAAGATTATAATTTTTTTTGTGACATCTAAAAAGATCATTCCCTTCCAAATTGGCATAAAATAAGCCAAGACCTAAAAAAATTTCAGGATATCTCATTGAATTTTATTAAAAATACATATCTCCTCGCATTAACAATGGAAATTATTATAAACGTTGTGATAGAAAAACTAATAAAGGAAACTATTAATGTGATTGGTAATTGTTGTAGAAATATCAAAATTTCACGATATGTTTGGGCGGTGAAATAATAAAAAGATTATAATTTATTTTGTGAGATCTAAAATATCATTCCCTTTCAAATTGGCATAAAATGAGAGAAGGCCTAAAAAATTTTTAGGATATCTCGTTTAATTTTATTAAAAATACACATGTCCTCCCATTAATAATGGAAATTATTATAAACATTGTGATAAAAAAAATAATAAAGGAAGATATTAATGTGATTGTTATGTTTTTAATGTCATTGTTAATTGTCGTTTAAATATCAAAATTTCACGATATGTTTGGGAGGAGAAATAATAAAAAGATTATAATTTTTTTTGTGAGATCTAAAAAGATCATTCCCTTCCAAATTGGGATAAAATGAGATAAGACCTAAAAAATTTCAGGATGTCTCGTTTAATTTTAATCTCCTCTCATTAATAATGGAAATTATTATACATGATGTGGAAAAAAAACTAATAATGGAAAGTATTAATGTGATTGGTAATTGTCATAGAAATATCAAAATTTCACGATATGTTTGCGTGGTGAAATAATAAAAAGAATATAATTTTTTTTGTGAGATCTAAAAATATCATTCCCTTCCAAATTGACATAAAATGAGAGAAGAACTAAAAAAATTTTAGGATATATCGTTTAATTTTATTAAAAATACACATCTCCTCTCATTAATAATGGAAATTATTATAAATGTTGTGATAAAAAAAACTAATAAAGGAAACTATTAATGTGATTGTTATCTTTTTAATGTGCGTGGTAATTCTCGTACAAATATCAAAATTTCACGATATGTTTGGGAAGTGAAATAATAAAAAGATTATAATTTTTTTTTGTGAGATCTAAAACGATCACTCCCTTCCAAATTGGCATAAAATGAGAGAAGACCTAAAAAAATTTCAGGATATCTCGTTTAATTTTATTAAAAATACATATCTCCTCTCATTAATAAATGAAATTATTATAAACGATGTGGAAAAAAAAGTAAGAAAGGAAATTATTAATGTGATTGTTATGACTTTAATGTGATTGGTAATTGTCGTAGAAATATAAAAATTTCACGACATGTGTTCCGAGGTGAAATAATAAAAAGATTATAATTTTTTTTGTGACATCTAAAAAGATCATTCCCTTCCAAATTGGCATAAAATAAGAGAAGACATAAAAAAATTTCAGGATATCTCGTTCAATTTTATTAAAAATACATATCTCCTCACATTAACAATCGAAATTATTATAAACGTTGTGATAGAAAAACTAATAAAGGAAACTATTAATGTGATTGGTAATTGTTGTAGAAATATCAAAATTTCACGATATGTTTGGGCGGTGAAATAATAAAAAGATTATAATTTTTTTTGTGAGATCTAAAATATCATTCCCTTTCAAATTGGCATAAAATGAGAGAAGGCCTAAAAAATTTTTAGGATATCTCGTTTAATTTTATTAAAAATACACATCTCCTCCCATTAATAATGGAAATTATTATAAACATTGTGATAAAAAAATTAATAAAGGAAGCTATTAATGTGATTGTTATGTTTTTAATGTCATTGTTAATTGTCGTATAAATATCAAAATTTCACGATATGTTTGGGAGGAGAAATAATAAAAAGATTATAATTTTTTTTGTGAGATCTAAAAAGATCATTCCCTTCCAAATTGGGATAAAATGAGATAAGACCTAAAAAATTTCAAGATGTCTCGTTTAATTTTATTAAATATATACATCTCCTCTCATTAATAATGGAAATTATTATACATGATGTGGAAAAAAAACTAATAATGGAAATTATTAATGTGATTGTTATGTTTTTAATGTCATTGTTAATTGTCGTATAAATATCAAAATTTCACGATATGTTTGGGAGGAGAAATAATAAAAAGATTATAATTTTTTTTGTGAGATCTAAAAAGATCATTCCCTTCCAAATTTGGATAAAATGAGATAAGACCTAAAAAATTTTAGGATATATCGTTTAATTTTATTAAAAATACACATCTCCTCTCATTAATAATGGAAATTATTGTAAACGTTGGGATAAAAAAACTAATAAAGGAAACTATTAATGTGATTGTTATCTTTTTAATGTGCGTGGTAATTCTCGTACAAATATCAAAATTTCACGATATGTTTGGGAGGTGAAATAATAAAAAGATTATAATTTTTTTGTGTGATATCTAAAATGATCACTCTCTTCCAAATTGGCATAAAATGAGAGAAGACCTAAAAAAATTTCAGGATATCTCGTTTAATTTTATTAAAAATGCATATCTGCTCTCATTAATAAATGAAATTATTATAAACGATTTGGAAAAAAAAAGTAAGAAAGGAAATTATTAATGTGATTGTTATGACTTTAATGTGATTGGTAATTGTCGTAGAAATATCCAAATTTCACGACATGTGTTCCGAGGTGAAATAATAAAAAGATTATAATTTTTTTCGTGACATCTAAAAAGATCATTCCCTTCCAAATTGGCTTAAAATAAGAGAAGACCTAAAAAAATTTCAGGATATCTCGTTGAATTTTATTAAAAATACATATCTCCTCGCATTAACAATGGAAATTATTATAAACGTTGTGATAGAAAAACTAATAAAGGAAACTATTAATGTGATTGTTGTAGAAATATCAAAATTTCACGATATGTTTGGGCGGTGAAATAATAAAAAGATTATAATTTTTTTTGTGAGATCTAAAATATCATTCCCTTTCAAATTGGCATAAAATGAGAGAAGGCCTAAAAAATTTTTAGGATATCTCGTTTAATTTTATTAAAAATACACATCTCCTCCCATTAATAATGGAAATTATTATAAACATTGTGATAAAAAAAATTAATAAAGGAAGCTATTAATGTGATTGTTATGTTTTTAATGTCATTGTTAATTGTCGTATAAATATCAAAATTTCACGATATGTTTGGGAGGAGAAATAATAAAAAGATTATAATTTTTTTTGTGAGATCTAAAAAGATCATTCCCTTCCAAATTGGGATAAAATGAGATAAGACCTAAAAAATTTCAAGATGTCTCGTTTAATTTTATTAAATATATACATCTCCTCTGATTAATAATGGAAATTATTATACATGATGTGGAAAAAAAACTAATAATGGAAATTATTAATGTGATTGTTATGTTTTTAATGTCATTGTTAATTGTCGTATAAATATCAAAATTTCACGATATGTTTGGGAGGAGAAATAATAAAAAGATTATAATTTTTTTTGTGAGATCTAAAAAGATCATTCCCTTCCAAATTGGGATAAAATGAGATAAGACCTAAAAAATTTTAGGATATATTGTTTAATTTTATTAAAAATACACATCTCCTCTCATTAATAATGGAAATTATTGTAAACGTTGTGATAAAAAAACTAATAAAGGAAACTATTAATGTGATTGTTATCTTTTTAATGTGCGTGGTAATTCTCGTACAAATATCAAAATTTCACGATATGTTTGGGAGGTGAAATAATAAAAAGATTATAATTTTTTTGTGTGATATCTAAAATGATCACTCTCTTCCAAATTGGCATAAAATGAGAGAAGACCTAAAAAAATTTCAGGATATCTCGTTTAATTTTATTAAAAATGCATATCTCCTCTCATTAATAAATGAAATTATTATAAACGATGTGGAAAAAAAAAGTAAGAAAGGAAATTATTAATGTGATTGTTATGACTTTAATGTGATTGGTAATTGTCGTAGAAATATCAAAATTTCACGACATGTGTTCCGAGGTGAAATAATAAAAAGATTATAATTTTTTTTGTGACATCTAAAAAGATCATTCCCTTCCAAATTGGCATAAAATAAGAGAAGACCTAAGAAAATTTCAGGATATCTCGTTGAATTTTATTAAAAATACATATCTCCTCGCATTAACAATGGAAATTATTATAAACGTTGTGATAGAAAAACTAATAAAGGAAACTATTAATGTGATTGGTAATTGTTGTAGAAATATCAAAATTTCACGATATGTTTGGGCGGTGAAATAATAAAAAGATTATAATTTTTTTTGTGAGATCTAAAATATCATTCCCTTTCAAATTGGCATAAAATGAGAGAAGGCCTAAAAAATTTTTAGGATATCTTGTTTAATTTTATTAAAAATACATATCTCCTTCCATTAATAATGGAAATTATTATAAACGCTGTGATAAAAAAACTAATAAAGGAAACTATTAATGTGATTGTTATCTTTTTAATGTGATTGGTAATTGTGGTAGAAAGATCAAAATTTCACGATATGTTTGGGGTGTGAAATAATTAAAAGATTATATTTTTTTTGGTGAGATCTAAAAAGATCATTCACTTCCAAATTTGAATAAAATGAGAGAAGACCTAAAAAAATTACTGGATATCTCGTTTAATTTTATTAAAAATACACATATCTCCTCTCTTTAATAATTGAAACTGTTATAAACGTTGTGATAAAAAACTAATAAAGGAAACTATTATTGTGATTGTTATCTTTTTAATGTGATTGGTAATTGTCGTACCAATATAAAAAATTTCACGATATGTTTGGGAGGTGAAATAATAAAAAGATTATAATTTTTTTTTTGGTGAGATCTAAAGAGATCATTTCCTTCCAAATTGGCATAAAATGAGAGGAGACCTAAAAAAATTTCAGGATATCTCGTTTAATTTTTTTAAAAATACACATATCTCCTCTCTTTAATAATGGAAATTGTTATAAATGTTGTGATAAAAAACTAATAAAGGAAACTATTATTGTGATTGTTATCTTTTTAATGTGATTGGTAATTGTCGTACCAATATAAAAAATTTCACGATATGTTTGGGAGGTGAAGTAATAAAAAGATTATAATTTTTTTTTGGTGAGATCTAAAGAGATCATTTCCTTCCAAATTGGCATAAAATGAGAGGAGACCTAATAAATTTCAGGATATCTCATTTAATTTTTTTAAAAATACACAGATCTCCTCTCATTAATAATGGAAATTATTATAAACGTTGTGATAAAAAAACTAATAAAGGAAACTATTAATGTGATTGTTATCTTTTTAATGTGATTGGTAATTGTCGCACAAATATCAAAATTTCACGATATGATTGGGAGGTGAATTAACAAAAAGATTGTTTTTTTGTGAGATCTAAAAAGATCATTCCCTTCCAAATTGGCATCAAATGAGAGAAGACCTAAAACAATTTCAGGATATCTCGTTTGATTTTATTAAAAATACATATCTCCTCTCATTAATATTGGAAATTATTAAACATTGTGATAAAAAAACTAATAAAGGAAACTATTAATGTGATTGTTATCTTTTTAATGTGCGTGGTAATTCTCGTACAAATATCAAAATTTCACGATATGTTTGGGAGGTGAAATAATAAAAAGATTATAATTTTTTTGTGTGAGATCTAAAATGATCACTCTCTTCCAAATTGGCATAAAATGAGAGAAGACCTAACAAAATTTCAGGATATCTCGTTTAATTTTATTAAAAATGCATATCTCCTCTCATTAATAAATGAAATTATTATAAACGATGTGGAAAAAAAAAGTAAGAAAGGAAATTATTAATGTGATTGTTATGACTTTAATGTGATTGGTAATTGTCGTAGAAATATCAAAATTTCACGACATGTGTTCCGAGGTGAAATAATAAAAAGATTATAATTTTTTTTGTGACATCATTCCCTTCCAAATTGGCATAAAATAAGAGAAGACCTAAGAAAATTTCAGGATATCTCGTTGAATTTTATTAAAAATACATATCTCCTCGCATTAACAATGGAAATTATTATAAACGTTGTGATAGAAAAACTAATAAAGGAAACTATTAATGTGATTGGTAATTGTTGTAGAAATATCAAAATTTCACGATATGTTTGGGCGGTGAAATAATAAAAAGATTATAATTTATTTTGTGAGATCTAAAATATCATTCCCTTTCAAATTGGCATAAAATGAGAGAAGGCCTAAAAAATTTTTAGGATATCTCGTTTAATTTTATTAAAAATACACATCTCCTCCCATTAATAATGGAAATTATTATAATCATTGTGATAAAAAAATTTATAAAGGAAGCTATTAATGTGATTGTTTTGTTTTTAATGTCATTGTTAATTGTCGTATAAATATCAAAATTTCACGATATGTTTGGGAGGTGAAATAATAAAAAGATTATAATTTTTTTGTGTGAGATCTAAAATGATCACTCTCTTCCAAATTGGCATCAAATGAGAGAAGACCTAAAACAATTTCAGGATATCTCGTTTGATTTTATTAAAAATACATATCTCCTCTCATTAATAATGGAAATTATTATAAACGTTGTAATAAAAAAACTAATAAAGGAAACTATTAATGTGATTGTTATCTTTTTAATGGTATTGGTAATTGTCGTAGAAATATCAAAATTTCATGATATGTTTGGGAGGTGAAATAATTAAAAGATTATATTTTTATTTGTTAGATCTAAAAAGATCATTCCCTTCCAAATTGGCATAAATTGAGAGAAGACCTAAAAAAATTTCAAAAATTTCAGGATATCTCGTTGAAATTTATTGAAAAATGCATATCCCATCTCATTAATAACGGAGATTGTTATAAACGTTGCGATAAAAAATCAATAAAGGAAACTATTAATGTGATTGTTATCTTTTTAACGTGATTGGTAATTGTCGTAGAAATATCAAAATTTCACGATATGTTTGGGAGGTGAAATAATAAAAAGATTATAATTTTTTTTTGGTGAGATCTAAAAAGATCATTCCCTTCCAAATTGGCATAAAATGAGAGAAGACCTAAAAAAATTTCAGGATATCTCGTTTGATTTTATTAAAAATACATATCTCCTCTCATTAATAATGCAAATTATTATAAACATTGTAATAAAAAACCTAATAAAGGAAACTATTAATGTGATTGTTATCTTTTTAATGTGGTTGGTAATTGTCGTACAAATATCAAAATTTCACGATATGTTTGGCAGGTGAAATAAAAAAAAGATTATAATTTTTTTTGGTGAGGTCTAAAAAGATCATTCCCTTCCAAATTGGCATAAAATGAGAGAAGTCCTAAAAAAATTTCAGGATATCTCGTTTAATTTTGTTAAAAATACATATCTCCTCTAATTAATAATGGAAATTATTGTCAACTTTGTGATAAAAAAACTAATAAAGGAAACTATTAATGTGATTGTTATCTTTTTAACGTGATTGGTAATTGTCGTAGAAATATCAAAATTTCACGATATGTTTAGGATGTGAAATAATAAAAAGATTATAATTTTTTTTTGTGAAATCTTAAAAGATCATTCCCTTCCAAATTGGCATAAAATGAGAGAAGTCCTAAAAAAATTTCAGGATATCTCGTTTGATTTTATTAAAAATACATATCTCATCTCATTAATAATGGAAATTATTATAAACGTTGTGATAAAAAAACTAATAAAGGAAACTATTAATGTGATTGTTATCTTTTTAATGTGATTGGTAATTGTCGTACAAATATCAAAATTTGACGATATGATTGGGAGGTGAATTAATAAAAAGATTTTTTTTTGTGAGATCTAAAAAGATCATTCTCTTCAAAGTTGGCATAAAATTAGAGAAGACCTAAAAAATTTTCCGGATATCTCGTTTGATTTTATTAAAAATACATATCTCCTCTCATTAATAATGGAAATTATTATAAACGTTGTAATAAAAAAACTAATAAAGGAAACTATTAATGTGATTGTTATCTTTTTAATGGGATTGGTAATTGTCGTAGAAATATCAAAATTTCACGATATGTTTGGGAGGTGAAATATGTAACCCCCCGAAAATTACAACCCAATAAGTATGAAAGTGAGAGATTTAATTAGAAATTTTCTTGTTGGGGAGAATTGTAACACTGTGATTTTTCGTAACGTATATTAAGTGTTTGATAAATACCGTAAAAGGAAATTAAATTAATTCATAGTGTTATTGTGAGATTTTTGGGACTTTTACGTAAGTTCCGTAAGTTGTAGAAAAAAAAAATAATATAAGAGAAGAGGGGGTGTCCTTAGAGAAAGGGTGGCTGCAAATAGCAAAATTGTAAAACTTTCCCAAATAAGAGACGTGAACTGCTTCTCTTTTCGTCATTCTCTTCATGCTTCTTCATTTCTGCGGAAGCTCTGCTGTCTCTCCTTCTCTCTAAATATTATCTTCTTTCTAATATTTGAGCCTCCAAATCAAAGTTTCTACCGATTAAAATTGGATATATCATAGAGGGAGACTAGAGCTTCAAAACCAACCGATTGGATTTCGATTTCATCGAGGTGTGGAGGGGTATCTTTTTTTCCTAAGCTATTTCCTTGTTTTCTTGTTAAATATGGATTGTGGCTGTTGTTGATGGTCTGTAAATAATTTTGAAAATCCGAAATAAGCTACTTGTGATTTGTGTCCTGTGACTGTCTGGATTTTTCGTCTCGGTTTTCGTGCATGTTTTTGAGGATGTAAATATATTTTCCTATGTTTTGATGCCTCTGGATATCGTGGTATTTTTTTCAGATTTTTTTGAGCACTGTAACTATTTTTACCGGAATTATTTTTAAAAACTGTTGATTCTGAGAATGGGACTGTTTTGATTTTTACAAGAATTTTGGGACATGATTTTGGAAAACTGGAACCATGAGTTCATTTTATGTATCATGAGGGTCATATATGAATTTTTGTAAGGTCAGAAAAGCCTGGGAAGTATCTTTAGTGATTTAATGTTGGAAAAACCGAAAAGCTGGACAGTAGAGAAATTAAATGTAGAAAATTACTTTTTGTGAGAATTTGGTCTTGAGAAAATTTAGTAATACTTTTTTGACCATGTGGAATATCCATGGATTTTATCAGAATTTTGTAAGTACCTTTTGTAATTATTTACATTTTCTTATTGAAAACTCTATTCTGGAGCAATAATGATTTGGAAATTCAAAAAAAGGTATTTTTGGTGGATTTTTGGTACTGAGGAAATTATATGTGATGGTCCACATGTTGGAGATATTCTCTGTAAAATTTCACATAAAACGAATTTGATATGCTATTTTCTAAAAATATGGAATCATGTTTTATAGAGCATGTCCAGCCACTGTTTTTAATTCCAAAAATAATATTTGTGGGTTGAATTTTCGTGAGATAAATTTATATGATGAAATATGAATGATGTATAGTTTCTCTATAAAATCTCATGAAATTTCAAATTGATATGATGCATCAAATAATTTTTGGTGTGTGTGTACAGCTCTATGTGTCCACATGAAATTTAATTATATTAATTGTGTATTTGGTTTTAATGCCTTTAATTGTACTTGTTAAGGAATAATTTCACCTAAAAAGGGAAGTTTCCATAGAAATATGAATGCAATGATTTGTGATGGATCGAGTTTGAGTTATTGGATTATTGGTTATTAATGATTGTTCTGTTATTAACTGTGAATTGGAGACCGGGAGGAATGTGATCCTCGGGCAAAGAGTGCTGGAATTTGTTGTGCATGTGAATTGCTTGTATCAGTGAGATCTCATATTCAGAGAGAAATATTTGGGAGAAAAATCCTAAAATTTAAAGAAGACAAAGGAGAAAAGGAGAAAAGGGATTCAAAGGTTTCTCCATCAAACTAAGGATTCAAGGTAAGGATCAAGGCATTTAATTTCATTTTTAGACCATTTGGAATGTAGAAAAACATGTTGTTAAGTTTAGATTCAATATTTGATCAAGAACTATGAAAAGATGAATCTGTTTTTGGGTTTTTATATAATTGATATTAGAAGCTTGAAATAATTGTTTGGAACCATGTTTGATTTATTGGATGATGAGTTGTGATGGATTGAAATTGATTGGTTGGTTTGTTGTTGGATTGAAATTGCTTGATTTGGCTTGATTGTGTTGTGAATGAGGTTGGAAATTATTGAATGTTTATATTTTTGTAGGTGGTTGTTTAAAATTACTTATTAAATTGTGATTATTAACATATTGCATATGCATGAGTCTTTTTGGGGGATTTATAAAGATTCAAGTGAAAAATAATTGATGTTGGCTAACCGGGATTGCGGTAGCCATGAAAAGAAAGAAAAGAAAAAGAAAGAAAAGAAAAGAAAAGAAAAGAAAAGAAAGAAAAGAAAGAATAAATGTTGACTAACCGGGACTGCGGTAGTCATGAGAAACGAGTTGATATATGAGAAATGATTTTTGTTGGCTAACCGAGACTGCGGTAGTCATGTGAAATGAATATGATTTGAGAATTGAATCTTTGGGGTGAGCAGAATAAGTTAGACAGGACCGTATAATCTGTGATTATATAGTCTGTGGGGAGAAGGATATTGGCAATTCCATATGTGGCTGTAATCTGGACAGAGATGCGGTCGTGGTGGCCTTTCGGGTATCCTGATCTCCTAATTCTGTTTAGTTTATTCGCGTTTAGTAGGGGCTGAAGGCTGAATTGCAGTACGTAATGGTAGGCCAGTTACTTACTAAACACTCAAACGGGAAGTCTCCATGGAGCAGGGTCAAAAATGAATTTGAGTCAAAACTACATTTGCATAAATCATACTGCATTTGCTTATGTATGTGATTGATTAATTATTATATGAAATATACATGGTTGATATGGATTTTAATTGTATGAGAAATTAAATGCCTGATCCGGTAATGCTGTCCCCAGATTCTAGGGGAGTGTGAATTGCAGGTGTCTGAAGATATAGTTAAATGATGAAGATGCAGAAATTCCAGAGCATATAGGATGGGACTATTTTGGGTAGATAATAATTTGTAGTACTTAGAATTATTTTGTAGCAGTGTTTATATAAATTTTAATGATGTAAATTATAGAACATATTTTGGATTGTAAGAGAACGTACCAGAACTTTGAAATAAATATATATAAAGTAAATTAAATAGTTAAATTATGTTTTATAAGAAAGGGGGGTTACAAAATAATAAAAAGATTATAAATTTTTTTTGCTGAGATCTAAAAAGATCATTCCCTTCCAAATTGGCATAAAATGAGAGAAGACCTAAAAAAATTTCAAGATATCTCGTTTGATTTTATTAAAAATACATATCTCCTCTCATTAATAATGGAAATTATTATAAACATTGTAATAAAAAACTAATAAAAGAAACAATTAATGTGATTGTTATCTTTTTAATGGAATTGGTAATTGTCGTAGAAATATCAAAATTTCACGATATGTTTGGGAGGTGAAATAATTAAAAGATTATATTTTTATTTGTTAGATCTAAAAAGATCATTCCCTTCCAAATTGACATAAATTGAGAGAAGACCTAAAAAAATTTCAAAAATTTCAGGATATCTCGTTGAATTTTATTGAAAAATGCATATCCCCTCTCATTAATAACGGAGATTGTTATAAACGTTGCGATAAAAAACCAATAAAGGAAACTATTAATGTGATTGTTATCTTTTTAACGTGATTGGTAATTGTCGTAGAAATATGAAAATTTCACGATATGTTTGGGAGGTGAAAGAATAAAAAGATTATAATTTTTTTTTTGTGAGATCTAAAAAGATCATTCCCTTTGAAATTGGCATAAAAGGAGAGAAGACCTAAAAAATTTTCAGGATATCTCGTTTGATTTTATTAAAAATACATATCTCCTCTCATTAATAATCGAAATTATTATAAACGTTGTGGTAAAACAACTAATAAAGGAAACTATTAATGTGATTGTTATCTATTTAATGTGATTGGTAATTGTCGTAGAAAGATCAAAATTTCACGATATGTTTGGGGGGTGAAATAATTAAAAGATTATATTTTTTTTGTGAGATCTAAAAATATCATTCCCTTCCAAATTTGAATAAAATGAGAGAAGACCTAAAAAAACTTTAGGTTATCTCGTTTAATTTTATTAAAAATACATATCTCCTCTAAGTGATAATGGAAATTATTATAAACGTTGTGATAAAAAAAACTAATTAAGGAAACTATTAACGTGATTATTATCTATTTAATGTGATTGGTAATTGTCGTAGAAATATCAAAATTTCATGATATGTTTGGGAGGTGAAATAATAAAAAGATTAAAAAAAATTTTTTGGTGAGATCTAAATAGATCATTCACTTCCTAATTGGCCAAAAATAACAGAAGAACTAAAAAAATTTCAGGATATCTCATTTAATTTTATTAAAAATACATATCTCCTCTCATTAATAATGGAAATTATTATAAATGATGTGATAAAAAAACTAATAAAGGAAACTATTAATGTGAAATGTGATTGGTAATTGTCATA
Organism: Pueraria montana var. lobata; assembly: GCA_026413185.1. Classification (NCBI taxonomy): domain Eukaryota; kingdom Viridiplantae; phylum Streptophyta; class Magnoliopsida; order Fabales; family Fabaceae; genus Pueraria; species Pueraria montana. The sequence continues at coordinate 70,704,288 of CM048648.1, forward strand.
CAAATATCAAAATTTCACGATATGAATGGGAGGTGAATTAATAAAAAGTTTTTTTTTTGTGAGATCTAAAAAGATCATTCCCTTCAAAATTGGCATAAAATGAGAGAAGACCTAAAAAAATTTCAGGATATCTCGTTTGATTTTATAAAAAATAAATATCTCCTTTCATTAATAATGGAAATTATTATAAACATTGTAATAAAAAAACTAATAAAGGAAACTATTAATGTGATAGTTATCTTTTTAATGGGATTGGTAATTGTCGTAGAAATATCAAAATTTCACGATATGTTTGGAAGGTGAAATAATTAAAAGATTACATTTTTATTTGTTAGATCTAAAAAGATCATTCCCTTCCAAATTGGCATAAATTGAGAGAAGACCTAAAAAAATTTCAAAAATTTCAGGATATCTCGTTGAATTTTATTAAAAAATGCATATCCCCTCTCCTTAATAACGGAGATTGTTATAAACGTTGAGATAAAAAACCAATAAAGGAAACTATTAATGTGATTGTTATCTTTTTAACGTGATTGGTAATTGTTGTAGAAATATCAAAATTTCACGATATGTTTGGGAGGTGAAAGCATAAAAAGATTATAATTTTTTTTTGTGAGATCTAAAAAGATCATTCCCTTCGAAATTGGCATAAAAGGAGAGAAGACCTAAAAAAATTTCAGGATATCTCATTTGATTTTATTAAAATTACATATCTCCTCTCATTAATAATGGAAATTATTATAAACGTTGTGATAAAACAACTAATAAACGAAACTATTAATGTGATTGTTATCTTTTTAATGTGATTGGTAATTGTCGCACAAATATCAAAATTTCACGATATGATTGGGAGGTGAATTAATAAAAAGATTATTTTTTTTGTGAGATCTAAAGAGATCATTCCCTTCCAAATTGGCATCAAATGAGAGAAGACCTAAAACAATTTCAGGATATCTCATTTAATTTTATTAAAAATACATATCTCCTCTCATTAATAATGGAAATTATTATAAACGTTGTGATAAAAAAACTAATAAAGGAAACTATTAATGTGATTGTTATCTTTTTAATGTGATTGGTAATTGTCGTACAAATATCAAAATTTCACGATATGATTGGGAGGTGAATTAATAAAAAGATTATTTTTTTTGTGAGATCTAAAAAGATCATTCCCTTCGAAATTGGCATAAAAGGAGAGAAGACCTAAAAAAATTTCAGGATATCTCGTTTGATTTTATTAAAAATACATATCTCCTCTCATTAATAATGGAAATTATTATAAACGTTGTGATAAAACAACTAATAATGAAACTATTAATGTGATTGTTATCTATTTAATGTGATTGGTAATTGTCGTAGAAAGATCAAAATTTCACGATATGTTTGAGATCTAAAAAGATCATTCCCTTCCAAATTTGAATGAAATGACAGAAGAGCGAAAAAAACTTTAGGATATTTCGTTTAATTTTATTAAAAATACATATCTCCTCTAAGTGATAATGGAAATTATTATAAACGTTGTGATAAAAAAACTAATAAACGAAACTATTAATGTGATTATTATCTATTTAATGTGATTGGTAATTGTCATAGAAAGATCAAAATTTCACGATATGTTTGGGAGGTGAAATAATTAAAAGATTATATTTTTTTGTGAGATCGAAAAAGATCATTCCCTTCCAAATTTGAATAAAATGAGAGAAGACCTAAAAAAACTTTAGGTTATCTCGTTTAATTTTATTAAAAATACATATCTCCTCTAAGTGATAATGGAAATTATTATAAACGTTGCGATAAAAAAAAACTAATTAAGGAAACTATTAATGTGATTATTATCTATTTAATGTGATTGGTAATTGTCGTAGAAATATCCAAATTTCACGATATGTTTGGGAGGTGAAATAATAAAAAGATTAAAAAAAAATTTTGGTGAGATCTGTAACATCCTCATTTTATTAATTGTACGCATTTATATATGTATATTATTAACATTTATGCACTATATTTTATAGAAACCTTATGTACATATTCTCTTAATGAAATTAATACAGTTCTACTCAGAAGAATTTTCTGAATTTCCAAATGTCTTTATTTTTGCCGAAATTGATAGTTGACTGGACTGCTATGTCAGACAGCTGTCCAGGATAAATTTTCAAATATAGAATTTTGAACTCATTTATAACTTAAAAGAAAGGTAATAGAATATAGATTAAAAATATATACAGATAAAGAATTAAAATGCTTATCCAGAATTGTTAGGATTTTCTGAAAGTTAGAACTTTGAGGAATTATTACGGTAAAATTCTAAGACAGAAAATTTAGAGAAAATTCATAGGATATCTATAGAATTATCTAATAATTGTAATATACTTAAAATAATTATTAAAAATGTTTAACCAAGAAAATTTTAATTTAGAACCTTAACCAATCAAAAAGTGACAACTTAGGTTTTTCTAAGATCACTAAATTAAGCTAATTAGGCTTGGATTAAGAGATAAGTAAGACACTACCCCAAGGTTTTTGATAGTGAGGAATCCAATGGTGATGTTATTTTCTTCAAATTCTAATCACATTGTAAAATAATTAGCAGCCCTAATTACCTTCTAGAACTTTCTACAAAGTGCTTGAAATGTTGACTTTTGGGGTAGGCAAGTGACTTGGAACTCCTTGGCTGTCCAAGTGGGCTGGAAAGGCTTGGCAAGTGGACTTCCCTTGGTCCAAATGAGCTGCTGGACGTGCAGGGCAGCAGCTGGACTTGAAGGCAAAGTCCAATTTAGTTAATAATTTGTTTTAAGAAGCATTTAACTTAAGTAAAAGGAGAAAAAGTCACAAAAAGCTATTTTCTCTCAAAACAGAACCTTGAGCTCTCCAAACCCAGCAGCTGCAGTTTTCATTTCAGTTTCATCTTAACTTCATCATTTCATCCCAAATTAAGAAACCAAACCATCCAAACTTCCTAAACCCTAAGCTAATCGGCAAAAAGGAAAAGAAATTGGAGGAAATCTCAAAAATTCATACAAGACCAAGGAGTGAGGGAGAAAGGAATTCAAGGCTTTTTCTTCAATTAAAGAGTTTAAGGTAAGGATCTAGGCATTTAATTTCAATTAGAACCCTTGGAATTAGAAGAAAACATGTTGTAGGGTTAAATTCAATTTGTGACCTAGAATCATGAAAACTTGAAATTGATTTAGGGGTTTTGTGTTTTTGATGCTTGTGATTATAATTCATGGATTGGAATGATGTGTGATTGAATTTTTAATGTGTTGTGATGGTTGAAATTTGAGTTGCTTGATTTTTAATTGAATTGAGATTTGGTTGAATTTTGGTTGGAATTGGAGTTTGTTGCTTTGGAAAATATGTTGAGAATGGTAGTGAGACCATTCGGCCAGCCCTAAATGCAAGGGATATTATGTGGAAATTTTTGTAAAACCAAGGGCAAAATGGTCATTTTACATGTAGGGACACATTGGGTATTTTGGAAAAAGATTGAGGGCATTTTCGGAAATTATTAAAAATACTAATGTTATAAGGTAAATTGCTTATTTTTTTGTATTCTTGTATGTTAATGTGTACAAATTATTTATTTAATTGTGATCATGAACATAATTCATTGCATGAGTCTTTTTGGGGGATTTATAAAGATTCAAGTGAAAAATAATTGATGTTGGCTAACCGGGATTGCGGTAGCCATGAAAAGAAAGAAAAGAAAGAAAAGAAAAGAAAAGAAAAGAAAAGAAAAGAAAAGAAAAGAAAGAAAAGAAAAGAAAAGAAAAGAAAAGAAAAGAAAGAAAAGAAAAGAAAAGAAAAGAAAGAATTATGTTGACTAACCGGGACTGCGGTAGTCATGTGAAATGAAAATGATTGAGAAAGAATTATGTTGACTAACCGGGACTGCGGTAGTCATGAGAATTGAGTTGATATATGAGAAATGACTTTTGTTGACTAGCCAGGATTGCGGTAGTCATGTGAAATGAAAATGTTTGAGAAATGAATTGTTGACTAACCGAGACTACGGTAGTCATGTGGAAATGGAAATGATTGAGAAATGAATATTTGGGTGAGCAGAATAAGTTAGGCAGGGTTGTATGGTCTGTGATTATATAACCTGTGGGGTGAGGGATATTGGCAATTCCACATGTGACGGTAATCCGGAACGAGATTGCTGTCGTGGTGGCCTTCCTGGATATCCTGATCTCCTAATTCTGTTTAGTTTATTCGCGTTTAGTAGGGGCTGATAGCTGAATTGCAGTGCGTAATGGTAGGCCAGTTTCTTACTAAACACTCAAAGGGGAAGTCTCCATGGAGCAGGGTCAAAACGAATTTGAGTCAAAAACTGCATTGCATAAATCATACTGCATTATGTGTGTAACTAATTAAATTGTTATGATATGTATTTGCTTGAAATTGTTTTAATTCTATGAGAAATTAAATGCCTGATCCGGTAATGCTGTCCCCAGATTTTAGGGGAGTGTGATTGCAGGTATTTGGAAGATTAATTAGAAGTTACAGATGCAGACATGGTCCAGAGCTATAGGATGGGGACTAATTTGGGTAGACAATTAATGTTGTAGTAGTTAGAATTATTTTGTAGCAGTGTTTATATAAATTTTAATGATGTAAATTACAAAACATATTTTGGATTGTAATAGAATGTATCAGAACTTTAAAATAAATATATAAAATAAATTAAATAGTTAAATTATGTTTTATAAGAAATGGGGGTTACATTAGTGGTATCAGAGCTCTGGTTATGCATCTCTAGGACTTGCGAGTAGTGGGTCTATTAGGTGTTTTGCTGTGTTACCCTGATTAGAATTTTTTGTTTGTTAAGAATATTATGGGAAAAAGGGTAGTAACTAGATCTGAAATTTTAAGACATGTAGAAATGAGAAGAGGAAGGCTAGTTATAAATCCTAGAGTTGAAACCAATAGTATAGCTAAGATGGCAGAAAGGAAGAAAGAAAATCTTGATAAAGTTGTGAGGGTGCACACTCAGGACTCAGTCGAGATGACTTTCTCTCCTAATGCTTAAAATTTTATTATTATTAGTATTGTTCAAGTTGGGTTATTTTCCATGTTACTTATATTGTAAATTTAAGACTTATAATCTTGAGTTAGTTGAGAAAGGAGATCTAAAGACCTGAGTTCGTAGATCAAGGTTGAGAATAGAGGTCCAAATATTTGAGTTTATAGGATAATAGTTGAGTTTGACAAAAGAAAGAAAACAAAGTTTTGAAGGTACCTTGATGTTTGGAATATGATGAGATGTTGAAAGTATGGTTATTGCCATATTGTTCTAATGGATGTTTTCATGTGTTTTGAAGGCTGAAACAGTGTATCGTAGTATAAATTTGTCACAGGATTGATATCTTAACTATTAGGACTTGAAATTTTGTGTTTTAGACATGAGTTAGAACCAAAATAGTGCATTTTTCTGGTGCAGTAAAATAGCCTGCGGGTTTAACATTGTTTAATTACATTACCATGGTGTAAGTGGTGATTAAGAGAGTAGAATAGGACCCAAATGCTAAGTTAGTAGTAGTTGTCCTAAGAATTTTTAAAGTTGAAAGAGTAAGTAATTGGAAGGCCTAAGGGTGTGTGTATTGATGTTGGAAATTAAGCCTAAGTAACAATTAAATTGGTAGTAGTGAATTGGAGTAATTTGAGGTACTTTGAAAGTCATTCTAATGGTGACTTGTTGGAATTATGGTTCTAAAGTACAGCTATAAGTTGAGGATGCTAATTATGTTTAAAATACCCTATACCTTGCTTGTTTTTGTGCCTACATCTAAACCAATCCTAACCTCTCAAATATGTTTGAATTGTATAATAACCATTAGAGATAGACCATTTGTTGTGAATTTGATTTGTTTGCCTATGACTAACCTTGATGTGATATTAGGAATGGATGGGTTAGCAGCCAACCATATTCTAATAGACTGTGCCTCTAAATATGTGATTTTCCCTGAACTTGATGTTTCTAGACTTAAGCCTATCCAACCTAAGGAAATATTATTTAAAAGTGAAATTCAAAAATACATGTTATCATCTCTTGGAACTAAGGAGATAAAATTGAAATAGACTCTGTGTTAGTTGTAAATGAGTATCCTGAAGTTTTTCCTAATGATGTTTCTGGTTTGCGTCCTGAAAGAGAAATAGAATTTAGTATAGATTTGATGCTTGGTACTAGACCAATTTCTATGCAACCATATAGAATGTCATTATTGAAATTAATCGAGTTAAAGAAATAATTGGAAGAATTATTAGAAATATAGTTTGTAAGGCCTAGTGTGTCCATATGGTGAGCCCAGTATTATTAGTTAAAAAGAAAGATGGAGGATCTAGGTTATGTGTAGATTATAGAAAATTAAATAAAGTAACTATAAAGAATAAATATCCTTGATCTAGAATAGATGTTATATTAATATATTCTAAAAATAAAGAAGAACATGAAAATCATCTTAGAATAAAATTAGAAATTTTAAAAGATAGAAAATTATATGCTAAATTGTCTAAGTGTGAATTTTGGTTGGAGGAAGTGAAAATTTTAGGACATTTAATTTCTAAAGATGGACTAAGTGTAGATTTTTCTAAGGTAGAAGCAGTTTTAGAATGGGAAAGGCCTAAGACAGTAACTAAGATTAGTAGTTCTTAGGATTTGATGGATATTATAGAAGATTAATTGAAGGATTTTCTAAGATAGCTGGACCCTTAATAGAATTTTATTTGGAGTGAGAGTTGTGAGAAAATTTTTCATGAATTGAAACATAAATTGACTACCTCACTAGTTTTAGTTTTACCCGACCCAAATGAATCCTATGAGGTATACTGTGATGTTTCATCTCTGTGGTTAAGATGTGTGTTGATATAAAATAGGAAAGTGGTAGCTTGTGCATCTAGGCAGTTGAAATCACATGAGAGAAATTATCCTACTTATGATTTGGAGTTAGCAGCTATAGTTTTGCTTTGAAGATTTGGAGACATTATTTATATGGATCAATATTTGATGTATATAGTGATCATAAGAGTTTAAAATATTTGTTTAAAAAAAAAATTTGGAAAGGAGAAAAAGAAGATGGATGGAGTTTATTAAAGATTATGATTTTCAATTAAGGTATCATCCAAGAGAAGCTAATGTAGTAGAAGATGCTTTAAGTAGGAAAATTGTGCATATGTCAACTATGAGGATTAAAGAATTAGAATTAATAGAATAATTTAGAGATTTAAATCTATGTACAGTTAGGAAAAAGGATAAAATTCCATTTGGAATGATTACCATCACTAATGAATTTTTTGGAAGAGATTAGGAAGAAACAAGATGTAGATACATTCATTCAAGAAAAGAAAGCATTAATAGGAATAAATAAAGTAAAAGAATTTAATTTAGGAACAGATGGAATTATTAGATTTAAAAATAGAATTTGTGTACCTAATGATCAAGAATTTAAGGAATTAATTTTGGAGGAAGGGCACAAAAGTATACTTAGTATTCATCCTAGAACAACAAAAATATATAAAGATTTAAAGGGAATGTTTTGGTGGCCTAGGATGAAGAGAGATGTAGCAGAATATGTGGCTAGATGTTTAACATGTTAGAAAGCAAAGATTGAATATCAGAAACCCTTTGATCTGTTACATCCTTTAGAGATACCTATATGGAAACGGAATAGTATATCAATAGATTTTGTGGTAGGATTACCTAGAACACATAGGAATTTTGATACCATTTGAGTAATTGTAGATAGATTAACTAAATTAGTACATTTTGCTTCAATAAATATTAGGTATTCTTTAGAAAGATTAGCTTAGTTGTACTTAAAGGAAATAGTTAGATTTTCTGGAGTACCTACTAGTATAGAGTCTAATAAAGACCCTAGATTTGTTTTAAAATTTTTGGAAAGATTTTCAGAAAGCTTTAAGAAGTAAAATTATATCTTAGTTTAGTATAACACCCTAAGATTGATGGTCAAACAGAAAGGACTATTCGGACATTAGAAGATCTCTTAAGAACCTGTACATTAGAAGAGAAAGGAAAACCTAACATTTGAAACAAAGCCTGTTAAGATTGAGGACAGAAGGATTAAGTACCTGAGAGGTAAAGAAATTTCTCTAGTTAAGGTTATTTGGGATGATATCAGAGGTGATGCTACATGGGAGTTAGAGGAGAAAATGCGAGAAGCATATCCTCATTTGTTTGTATAGTTATTTAGTTGTATAGTTGTATGGTTGTATATTTGTATTAGAAATTTCGAGGACGAAATTTTTATTAGTAGGGGAGAATTGTAACATCCTCATTTTATTAATTGTACGCATTTATATATGTATATTATTAACATTTATGCACTATATTTTATAGAAACCTTATGTACATATTCTCTTAATGAAATTAATACAGTTCTACTCAGAAGAATTTTCTGAATTTCCAAATGTCTTTATTTTTGCCGAAATTGATAGTTGACTGGACTGCTATGTCAGACAGCTGTCCAGGATAAATTTTCAAATATAGAATTTTGAACTCATTTATAACTTAAAAGAAAGGTAATAGAATATAGATTAAAAATATATACAGATAAAGAATTAAAATGCTTATCCAGAATTGTTAGGATTTTCTGAAAGTTAGAACTTTGAGGAATTATTACGGTAAAATTCTAAGACAGAAAATTTAGAGAAAATTCATAGGATATCTATAGAATTATCTAATAATTGTAATATACTTAAAATAATTATTAAAAATGTTTAACCAAGAAAATTTTAATTTAGAACCTTAACCAATCAAAAAGTGACAACTTAGGTTTTTCTAAGATCACTAAATTAAGCTAATTAGGCTTGGATTAAGAGATAAGTAAGACACTACCCCAAGGTTTTTGATAGTGAGGAATCCAATGGTGATGTTATTTTCTTCAAATTCTAATCACATTGTAAAATAATTAGCAGCCCTAATTACCTTCTAGAACTTTCTACAAAGTGCTTGAAATGTTGACTTTTGGGGTAGGCAAGTGACTTGGAACTCCTTGGCTGTCCAAGTGGGCTGGAAAGGCTTGGCAAGTGGACTTCCCTTGGTCCAAATGAGCTGCTGGACGTGCAGGGCAGCAGCTGGACTTGAAGGCAAAGTCCAATTTAGTTAATAATTTGTTTTAAGAAGCATTTAACTTAAGTAAAAGGAGAAAAAGTCACAAAAAGCTATTTTCTCTCAAAACAGAACCTTGAGCTCTCCAAACCCAGCAGCTGCAGTTTTCATTTCAGTTTCATCTTAACTTCATCATTTCATCCCAAATTAAGAAACCAAACCATCCAAACTTCCTAAACCCTAAGCTAATCGGCAAAAAGGAAAAGAAATTGGAGGAAATCTCAAAAATTCATACAAGACCAAGGAGTGAGGGAGAAAGGAATTCAAGGCTTTTTCTTCAATTAAAGAGTTTAAGGTAAGGATCTAGGCATTTAATTTCAATTAGAACCCTTGGAATTAGAAGAAAACATGTTGTAGGGTTAAATTCAATTTGTGACCTAGAATCATGAAAACTTGAAATTGATTTAGGGGTTTTGTGTTTTTGATGCTTGTGATTATAATTCATGGATTGGAATGATGTGTGATTGAATTTTTAATGTGTTGTGATGGTTGAAATTTGAGTTGCTTGATTTTTAATTGAATTGAGATTTGGTTGAATTTTGGTTGGAATTGGAGTTTGTTGCTTTGGAAAATATGTTGAGAATGGTAGTGAGACCATTCGGCCAGCCCTAAATGCAAGGGATATTATGTGGAAATTTTTGTAAAACCAAGGGCAAAATGGTCATTTTACATGTAGGGACACATTGGGTATTTTGGAAAAAGATTGAGGGCATTTTCGGAAATTATTAAAAATACTAATGTTATAAGGTAAATTGCTTATTTTTTTGTATTCTTGTATGTTAATGTGTACAAATTATTTATTTAATTGTGATCATGAACATAATTCATTGCATGAGTCTTTTTGGGGGATTTATAAAGATTCAAGTGAAAAATAATTGATGTTGGCTAACCGGGATTGCGGTAGCCATGAAAAGAAAGAAAAGAAAAGAAAAGAAAGAAAAGAGAAGAAAAGAAAAGAAAAGAAAAGAAAAGAAAAGAAAGAAAAGAAAAGAAAAGAAAAGAAAAGAAAAGAAAAGAAAAGAAAAGAAAAGAAAGAAAAGAAAAGAAAAGAAAAGAAAGAATTATGTTGACTAACCGGGACTGCGGTAGTCATGTGAAATGAAAATGATTGAGAAAGAATTATGTTGACTAACCGGGACTGCGGTAGTCATGAGAATTGAGTTGATATATGAGAAATGACTTTTGTTGACTAGCCAGGATTGCGGTAGTCATGTGAAATGAAAATGTTTGAGAAATGAATTGTTGACTAACCGAGACTACGGTAGTCATGTGGAAATGGAAATGATTGAGAAATGAATATTTGGGTGAGCAGAATAAGTTAGGCAGGGTTGTATGGTCTGTGATTATATAACCTGTGGGGTGAGGGATATTGGCAATTCCACATGTGACGGTAATCCGGAACGAGATTGCTGTCGTGGTGGCCTTCCTGGATATCCTGATCTCCTAATTCTGTTTAGTTTATTCGCGTTTAGTAGGGGCTGATAGCTGAATTGCAGTGCGTAATGGTAGGCCAGTTTCTTACTAAACACTCAAAGGGGAAGTCTCCATGGAGCAGGGTCAAAACGAATTTGAGTCAAAAACTGCATTGCATAAATCATACTGCATTATGTGTGTAACTAATTAAATTGTTATGATATGTATTTGCTTGAAATTGTTTTAATTCTATGAGAAATTAAATGCCTGATCCGGTAATGCTGTCCCCAGATTTTAGGGGAGTGTGATTGCAGGTATTTGGAAGATTAATTAGAAGTTACAGATGCAGACATGGTCCAGAGCTATAGGATGGGGACTAATTTGGGTAGACAATTAATGTTGTAGTAGTTAGAATTATTTTGTAGCAGTGTTTATATAAATTTTAATGATGTAAATTACAAAACATATTTTGGATTGTAATAGAATGTATCAGAACTTTAAAATAAATATATAAAATAAATTAAATAGTTAAATTATGTTTTATAAGAAATGGGGGTTACAAGATCTAAAAAGATCATTCACTTCCTAATTGGCCAAAAATAACAGAAGACCTAAAAAAATTTTAGGATATCTCATTTAATTTTATTAAAAATACATATCTCCTCTCATTAATAATGAAAATTATTATAAACGCTGTGATAAAAAAACTATTAAAGGAAACTATTAATGTGATTGTTATCTTTTTAATGTGATTGGTAATTGTAGTACAAATATCAAAATTTCACGATCTGATTGGGAGGTGAATTAATAAAAAGATTTTTTTTTGCGAGATTTAGAAAGATCATTCCCTTCAAAATTGGCATAAAATGAGAGAAGACGTAAAAAAATTTCAGGATATCTCGTTTGATTTTAGAAAAAATAAATATCTCCTCTCATTAATAATGGAAATTATTATAAACGTTTAATAAAAAAACTAATAAAGGAAACTATTAATGTGATTGTTATCTTTTTAATGGGATTGGTAATTGTCGTAGAAATATCAAAATTTCACGATATGTTTGGGAGGTGAAATAATTAAAAGATTATATTTTTATTTGTTAGATCTAAAAAGATCATTCCCTTCCAAATTGGCATAAATTGAGAGAAGACCTAAAAAAATTTCAAAAATTTCAGGATATCTCGTTGAATTTTATTGAAAAATGCATATCCTCTCTCATTAATAACGGAGATTGTTATAAACGTTGCGATAAAAAACCAATAAAGGAAACTATTAATGTGATTGGTAATTGTCGTAGAAATATCAAAATTTCACGATATGTTTGGGAGGTGAAAGAATAAAAAGATTAAAATTTTTTTTTTGTGAGATCTAAAAAGATCATTCCCTTCGAAATTGGCATAAAAGGAGATAAGACCTAAAAAAATTTCAGGATATCTCGTTTGATTTTATTAAAAATACATATCTCCTCTCATTAATAATGGAAGTTATTATAAACGTTGTGATAAAACAACTAATAAAGAAACTATTAATGTGATTGTTATCTATTTAATGTGATTGGTAATTGTCGTAGAAAGATCCAAATTTCACGATATGTTTGGGAGGTGAAATAATTAAAAGATTATATTTTTTTGTGAGATCTAAAAAGATCATTCCCTTCCAAATTTGAATAAAATGAGAGAAGACCTAAAAAAACTTTAGGATATCTCGTTTAATTTTATTAAAAATACATATCTCCTCTAAGTCATAATGGAAATTATTATAAACGTTGTGATAAAAAAAACTAATAAAGGAAACTATTAATGTGATTATTATCTATTTAATGTGATTGGTAATTGTCATAGAAATATCAAAATTTCATGATATGTTTGGGAGGTGAAATAATTAAAACATTAAAATTTTTTTTTTGGTGAGATCTAAAAAGATCATTCACTTCCTAATTGGCCAAAAATAATAGAAGACCTAAAAAAGTTTCAGGATATCTCATTTAATTTTATTAAAAATACATATCTCCTCTCATTAATAATGGAAATTATTATAAACGTTGTGATAAAAAAACTAATAAAGGAAACTATTAATGTGATTGTTATCTTTTTAATATGATTGGTAATTGTCGTAGAAATATAAAAAATTCACGATATGTTTGGGAGGTGAAATAATTAAAGGATTATATTTTTATTTGTTAGATCTAAAAAGATCATTCCCTTCTAAATTGGCATAAATTGAGAGAAGACCTAAAAAATTTTCAAAAATTTCAGGATATCTCGTCGAATTTTATTGAAAAATGCATATCCCCTCTCATTAATAACGGAGATTGTTATAAACGTTGCGATAAAAAACCAATAAAGGAAACCATTAATGTGATTGTTATCTGTTTAATGTGATTGGTAATTGTCGTAGAAAGATCAAAATTTCACGATATGTTTGGGAGGTGAAATAATTAAAAGATGATATTTTTTTGTGAGATCTAAAAAGATCATTCCCTTCCAAATTTGAATAAAATGAGAGAAGACCTAAAAAAACTTTACGATATCTCGTTTAATTTTATTAAAAGTACATATCTACTCTAAGTGATAATGGAAATTATTATAAACGTTGTGATAAAAAAACTAATAAAGGAAACTATTAATGTGATTATTATCTATTTAATGTGATTGGTAATTGTCATAGAAATATCAAAACTTCACGATATGTTTGGGAGGTGAAATAATAAAAAGATTATAATTTTTTTTGTGAGATCTAAAAAGATTATTCCCTTCCAAATTGGCATCAAATGAGAGAAGACCTAAAACAATTTCAAGATATCTCATTTAATTTTATTAAAAATACATATCTCCTCTCATTAATAATGGAAATTATTATAAACGCTGTGATAAAAAAACTAATAAAGGAAACTATTAATGTGATTGTTATCTTTTTAATGCGATTGGTAATTGTCGTACAAATATCAAAATTTAACGATATGATTGGGAGGTGAATTAATAAAAATATTTTTTTTTGTGAGATCTAAAAAGATCATTCCCTTCAAAATTGGCATAAAATGAGAGAAGACCTAAAACAATTTCAGGATATCTCATTTAATTTTATTAAAAATACATATCTTCTCTCATTAATAATGCAAATTATTATAAAAGTTGTGAGAAAAAAACTAATAAAGGAAACATTTAATGTGATTGTTATCTTTTTAACGTGATTGGTAATTGTTGTAGAAATATCAAAAATTCATGATATGTTTGGGAGGTGAAAGAATAAAAAGATTATAATTTTTTTTTGTGAGATCTAAAAAGATCATTCCCTTCCAAATTGGTATAAAATGAGAGAACACCTAAAAAAATTTCAGGATATCTCGTTTAATTTTATTAAAAATACATATCTCATCTTAGTAATAAAGGAAATTATTATAAATGTTGTGATAAACAAAACTAATAAAGGAAACTGGTAATGTGATTGTTATCTTTTTAATGTGATTGGTAATTGTCGTAGAAATATCAAAATTTCACGATATGTTTGGGAGGTGAAATAATTAAAAGATTATATTTTTATTTGTGAGATCTAAAAAGATCATTCCCTTCCAAATTGGCATAAAATGAGAGAAGACCTTAAAAAATTTCAGGGTATCTCGTTTAATTTTATTAAAAATACATATCTCTTCTCATTAATAATGGAAATTATTATAAACGTTGTAATAAAAAAACTAATAAAGGAAACTATTAATGTGATTGTTATCTTTTTAATGGGATTGGTAATTGTCGTAGAAATATCAAAATATCACGATATGTTTGGGAGGTGAAATAATTAAAAGATTATATTTTTATTTGTTAGATCTAAAAATATATTTCCCTTCCAAATTGGCATAAATTGAGAGAAGACCTAAAAAAATTTCAAAAATTTCAGGATATCTTGTTGAATTTTATTGAAAAATGCATATCCCCTCTCATTAATAACGGAGATTGTTATAAACGTTGCGATAAAAAACCAATAAAGGAAACTATTAATGTGATTGTTATCTTTTTAACGTGATTGGTAATTGTCGTAGAAATATCAAAATTTCACGATATGTTTAGGAGGTGAAAAATAAAAAGATTATAATTTTTTTTGTGAGATCTAAAAAGACCATTCCCTTCGAAATTGGCATAAAAGGAGAGAATACCTAAACAAATTTCCGGATATCTCCTTTGATTTTATTAAAAATACACATATCTCCTCTCAGTAATAATGGAAATTATTATAAACGCTGTGATAAAAAAACTAATAAAGGAAACTATTAATGTGATTGTTATCTTTTTAATGTGATTGGTAATTGTCTTACAAATATCAAAATTTAACGATATGATTGGGAGGTGAATTAATAAAAATATTTTTTTTTGTGAGATCTAAAAAGATCATTCCCTTCAAAATTGGCATAAAATGAGAGAAGACCTAAAACAATTTCAGGATATCTCATTTAATTTTATTAAAAATACATATCTTCTCTAATTAATAATGCAAATTATTATAAAAGTTGTGAGAAAAAAACTAATAAAGGAAACATTTAATGTGATTGTTATCTTTTTAACGTGATTGGTAATTGTCGTAGAAATATCAAGATTTCACAATATGTTTGGGAGGTGAAGTAATAAAAAGATTATAATTTTTTTTGTGAGATCTAAAAAGATTATTCCCTTCCAAATTGGCATCAAATGAGAGAAGACCTAAAACAATTTCAGGATATCTCATTTAATTTTATTAAAAATACATATCTCCTCTCATTAATAATTTAAATTATTATAAACGCTGTGATAAAATAACTAATAAAGGAACCTATTAATGTGATTGTTATCTTTTTAATGTGATTGGTAATTGTCATACAAATATCAAAATTTAACGATATGATTGGGAGGTGATTAATAAAAATATTTTTTTTTGTGAGATCTAAAAAGATCATTCCCTTCAAAATTGGCATAAAATGAGAGAAGACCTAAAACAATTTCAGGATATCTCATTTAATTTTATTAAAAATACATATCTTCTCTCATTAATAATGCAAATTATTATAAAAGTTGTGAGAAAAAAACTAATAAAGGAAACATTTAATGTGATTGTTATCTTTTTAACGTGATTGGTAATTGTTGTAGAAATATCAAAATTTCATGATATGTTTGGGAGGTGAAAGAATAAAAAGATTATAATTATTTTTTGTGAGATATAAAAAGATCATTCCCTTCCAAATTGGTATAAAATGAGAGAACACCTAAAAAAATTTCAGGATATCTCGTTTAATTTTATTAAAAATACATACCTCCTCTTAGTAATAAAGGAAATTATTATAAATGTTGTGATAAACAAAACTAATAAAGGAAACTGTTAATGTGATTGTTATCTTTTTAATGTTATTGGTAATTGTCGTAGAAATATCAAAATTTCACGATATGTTTGGGAGGTGAAATAATTAAAAGATTATATTTTTATTTGTGAGATCTAAAAAGATCATTCCCTTCCAAATTGGCATAAAATGAGAGAAGACCTTAAAAAATTTCAGGATATCTCGTTTAATTTTATTAAAAATACATATCTCTTCTCATTAATAATGAAAATTATTATAAACGTTGTAATAAAAAAACTAATAAAGAAAACTATTAATGTGATTGTTATCTTTTTAATGGGATTGGTAATTGTCGTAGAAATATCAAAATTTCATGATATGTTTGGGAGGTGAAAGAATAAAAAGATTATAATTTTTTTTTGTTAGATCTAAAAATATAATTCCCTTCCAAATTGGCATAAATTGAGAGAAGACCTAAAAAAATTTCAAAAATTTCAGGATATCTCGTTGAATTTTATTGAAAAATGCATATCCCCTCTCATTAATAACGGAGATTGTTATAAACGTTGCGATAAAAAACCAATAAAGGAAACTATTAATGTGATTGTTATCTTTTTAACGTGATTGGTAATTGTCGTAGAAATATCAAAATTTCACGATATGTTTGGGAGGTGAAAAATAAAAAGATTATAATTTTTTTTGTGAGATCTAAAAAGACCATTCCCTTCGAAATTGGCATAAAAGGAGAGAATACCTAAACAAATTTCCGGATATCTCCTTTGATTTTATTAAAAATACATATCTCCTCTCAGTAATAATGGAAATTATTATAAACGCTGTGATAAAAAAACTAATAAAGGAAACTATTAATGTGATTGTTATCTTTTTAATGTGATTGGTAATTGTCGTACAAATATCAAAATTTAACGATATGATTGGGAGGTGAATTAATAAAAATATTTTTTTTTGTGAGATCTAAAAAGATCATTCCCTTCAAAATTGGCATAAAATGAGAGAAGACCTAAAACAATTTCAGGATATCTCATTTAATTTTATTAAAAATACATATCTTCTCTAATTAATAATGCAAATTATTATAAAAGTTGTGAGAAAAAAACTAATAAAGGAAACATTTAATGTGATTGTTATCTTTTTAACGTGATTGGTAATTGTCGTAGAAATATCAAGATTTCACAATATGTTTGGGAGGTGAAGTAATAAAAAGATTATAATTTTTTTTTGTGAGATCTAAAAAGATTATTCCCTTCCAAATTGGCATCAAATGAGAGAAGACCTAAAACAATTTCAGGATATCTCATTTAATTTTATTAAAAATACATATCTCCTCTCATTAATAATTTAAATTATTATAAACGCTGTGATAAAAAAACTAATAAAGGAACCTATTAATGTGATTGTTATCTTTTTAATGTGATTGGTAATTGTCATACAAATATCAAAATTTAACGATATGATTGGGAGGTGATTAATAAAAATATTTTTTTTTGTGAGATCTAAAAAGATCATTCCCTTCAAAATTGGCATAAAATGAGAGAAGACCTAAAACAATTTCAGGATATCTCATTTAATTTTATTAAAAATACATATCTTCTCTCATTAATAATGCAAATTATTATAAAAGTTGTGAGAAAAAAACTAATAAAGGAAACATTTAATGTGATTGTTATCTTTTTAACGTGATTGGTAATTGTTGTAGAAATATCAAAATTTCATGATATGTTTGGGAGGTGAAAGAATAAAAAGATTATAATTATTTTTTGTGAGATATAAAAAGATCATTCCCTTCCAAATTGGTATAAAATGAGAGAACACCTAAAAAAATTTCAGGATATCTCGTTTAATTTTATTAAAAATACATATCTCTTCTCATTAATAATGAAAATTATTATAAACGTTGTAATAAAAAAACTAATAAAGAAAACTATTAATGTGATTGTTATCTTTTTAATGGGATTGGTAATTGTCGTAGAAATATCAAAATTTCATGATATGTTTGGGAGGTGAAAGAATAAAAAGATTATAATTTTTTTTGTTAGATCTAAAAATATAATTCCCTTCCAAATTGGCATAAATTGAGAGAAGACCTAAAAAAATTTCAAAAATTTCAGGATATCTCGTTGAATTTTATTGAAAAATGCATATCCCCTCTCATTAATAACGGAGATTGTTATAAACGTTGCGATAAAAAACCAATAAAGGAAACTATTAATGTGATTGTTATCTTTTTAACGTGATTGGTAATTGTCGTAGAAATATCAAAATTTCACGATATGTTTGGGAGGTGAAAAATAAAAAGATTATAATTTTTTTTGTGAGATCTAAAAAGACCAATCCCTTCGAAATTGGCATAAAAGGAGAGAATACCTAAACAAATTTCCGGATATCTCCTTTGATTTTATTAAAAATACATATCTCCTCTCAGTAATAATGGAAATTATTATAAATGTTGTAATAAAAAAACTAATAAAGAAAACTATTAATGTGATTGTTATCTTTTTAATGGGATTGGTAATTGTCGTAGAAATATCAAAATTTCATGATATGTTTGGGAGGTGAAAGAATAAAAAGATTATAATTATTTTTTGTGAGATATAAAAAGATCATTCCCTTCCAAATTGGTATAAAATGAGAGAACACCTAAAAAAATTTCAGGATATCTCGTTTAATTTTATTAAAAATACATATCTCTTCTCATTAATAATGAAAATTATTATAAACGTTGTAATAAAAAAACTAATAAAGAAAACTATTAATGTGATTGTTATCTTTTTAATGGGATTGGTAATTGTCGTAGAAATATCAAAATTTCATGATATGTTTGGGAGGTGAAAGAATAAAAAGATTATAATTTTTTTTGTTAGATCTAAAAATATAATTCCCTTCCAAATTGGCATAAATTGAGAGAAGACCTAAAAAAATTTCAAAAATTTCAGGATATCTCGTTGAATTTTATTGAAAAATGCATATCCCCTCTCATTAATAACGGAGATTGTTATAAACGTTGCGATAAAAAACCAATAAAGGAAACTATTAATGTGATTGTTATCTTTTTAACGTGATTGGTAATTGTCGTAGAAATATCAAAATTTCACGATATGTTTGGGAGGTGAAAAATAAAAAGATTATAATTTTTTTTGTGAGATCTAAAAAGACCATTCCCTTCGAAATTGGCATAAAGGGAGAGAATACCTAAACAAATTTCCGGATATCTCCTTTGATTTTATTAAAAATACATATCTCCTCTCAGTAATAATGGAAATTATTATAAATGTTGTGATAAACAAAACTAATAAAGGAAACTATTAATGTGATTGTTATCTTTTTAATGTGATTGGTAATTGTCGTAGAAATATCAAAATTTAACGATATGATTGGGAGGTGAATTAATAAAAATATTTTTTTTGTGAGATCTAAAAAGATCATTCCCTTCAAAATTGGCATAAAATGAGAGAAGACCTAAAACAATTTCAGGATATCTCATTTAATTTTATTAAAAATACATATCTTCTCTCATTAATAATGCAAATTAATATAAAAGTTGTGAGAGAAAAACTAATAAAGGAAACATTTAATGTGATTGTTATCTTTTTAACGTGATTGGTAATTGTTGTAGAAATATCAAAATTTCATGATATGTTTGGGAGGTGAAAGAATAAAAAGATTATAATTTTTTTTTGTTAGATCTAAAAATATAATTCCCTTCCAAATTGGCATAAATTGAGAGAAGACCTAAAAAAATTTCAAAAATTTCAGGATATCTCGTTGAATTTTATTGAAAAATGCATATCCCCTCTCATTAATAACGGAGATTGTTATAAACGTTGCGATAAAAAACCAATAAAGGAAACTATTAATGTGATTGTTATCTTTTTAACGTGATTGGTAATTGTCGTAGAAATATCAAAATTTCACGATATGTTTGGGAGGTGAAAAATAAAAAGATTATAATTTTTTTTGTGAGATCTAAAAAGACCATTCCCTTCGAAATTGGCATAAAGGGAGAGAATACCTAAACAAATTTCCGAATATCTCCTTTGATTTTATTAAAAATACATATCTGCTCTCAGTAATAATGGAAATTATTATAAATGTTGTGATAAACAAAACTAATAAAGGAAACTATTAATGTGATTGTTATCTTTTTAATGTGATTGGTAATTGTCGTAGAAATATCAAAATTTAACGATATGATTGGGAGGTGAAATAATAAAATTTTTTTTTTTTGTGAGATCTAAAAAGATCATTCCCTTCAAAATTGGCATAAAATGAGAGAAGACCTAAAACAATTTCAGGATATCTCATTTAATTTTATTAAAAATACATATCTTCTCTAATTAATAATGCAAATTATTATAAAAGTTGTGAGAAAAAAACTAATAAAGGAAACATTTAATGTGATTGTTATCTTTTTAACGTGATTGGTAATTGTTGTAGAAATATCAAAAATTCATGATATGTTTGGGAGGTGAAAGAATAAAAAGATTATAATTTTTTTTTTGTTAGATCTAAAAATATAATTCCCTTCCAAATTGGCATAAATTGAGAGAAGACCTAGAAAAATTTCAAAAATTTCAGGATATCTCGTTTAATTTTATTGAAAAATGCATATCCCCTCTCATTAATAACGGAGATTGTTATAAACGTTGCGATAAAAAACCAATAAAGGAAACTATTAATGTGATTGTTATCTTTTTAACGTGATTGGTAATTGTCGTAGAAATATCAAAATTTCACGATATGTTTGGGAGGTGAAAAATAAAAAGATTATAATTTTTTTTGTGAGATCTAAAAAGACCAATCCCTTCGAAATTGGCATAAAAGGAGAGAATACCTAAACAAATTTCCGGATATCTCCTTTGATTTTATTAAAAATACATATCTCCTCTCAGTAATAATGGAAATTATTATAAATGTTGTAATAAAAAAACTAATAAAGAAAACTATTAATGTGATTGTTATCTTTTTAATGGGATTGGTAATTGTCGTAGAAATATCAAAATTTCATGATATGTTTGGGAGGTGAAAGAATAAAAAGATTATAATTATTTTTTGTGAGATATAAAAAGATCATTCCCTTCCAAATTGGTATAAAATGAGAGAACACCTAAAAAAATTTCAGGATATCTCGTTTAATTTTATTAAAAATACATATCTCTTCTCATTAATAATGAAAATTATTATAAACGTTGTAATAAAAAAACTAATAAAGAAAACTATTAATGTGATTGTTATCTTTTTAATGGGATTGGTAATTGTCGTAGAAATATCAAAATTTCATGATATGTTTGGGAGGTGAAAGAATAAAAAGATTATAATTTTTTTTGTTAGATCTAAAAATATAATTCCCTTCCAAATTGGCATAAATTGAGAGAAGACCTAAAAAAATTTCAAAAATTTCAGGATATCTCGTTGAATTTTATTGAAAAATGCATATCCCCTCTCATTAATAACGGAGATTGTTATAAACGTTGCGATAAAAAACCAATAAAGGAAACTATTAATGTGATTGTTATCTTTTTAACGTGATTGGTAATTGTCGTAGAAATATCAAAATTTCACGATATGTTTGGGAGGTGAAAAATAAAAAGATTATAATTTTTTTTGTGAGATCTAAAAAGACCATTCCCTTCGAAATTGGCATAAAGGGAGAGAATACCTAAACAAATTTCCGGATATCTCCTTTGATTTTATTAAAAATACATATCTCCTCTCAGTAATAATGGAAATTATTATAAATGTTGTGATAAACAAAACTAATAAAGGAAACTATTAATGTGATTGTTATCTTTTTAATGTGATTGGTAATTGTCGTAGAAATATCAAAATTTAACGATATGATTGGGAGGTGAATTAATAAAAATATTTTTTTTGTGAGATCTAAAAAGATCATTCCCTTCAAAATTGGCATAAAATGAGAGAAGACCTAAAACAATTTCAGGATATCTCATTTAATTTTATTAAAAATACATATCTTCTCTCATTAATAATGCAAATTAATATAAAAGTTGTGAGAAAAAAACTAATAAAGGAAACATTTAATGTGATTGTTATCTTTTTAACGTGATTGGTAATTGTTGTAGAAATATCAAAATTTCATGATATGTTTGGGAGGTGAAAGAATAAAAAGATTATAATTTTTTTTTGTTAGATCTAAAAATATAATTCCCTTCCAAATTGGCATAAATTGAGAGAAGACCTAAAAAAATTTCAAAAATTTCAGGATATCTCGTTGAATTTTATTGAAAAATGCATATCCCCTCTCATTAATAACGGAGATTGTTATAAACGTTGCGATAAAAAACCAATAAAGGAAACTATTAATGTGATTGTTATCTTTTTAACGTGATTGGTAATTGTCGTAGAAATATCAAAATTTCACGATATGTTTGGGAGGTGAAAAATAAAAAGATTATAATTTTTTTTGTGAGATCTAAAAAGACCATTCCCTTCGAAATTGGCATAAAGGGAGAGAATACCTAAACAAATTTCCGAATATCTCCTTTGATTTTATTAAAAATACATATCTCCTCTCAGTAATAATGGAAATTATTATAAATGTTGTGATAAACAAAACTAATAAAGGAAACTATTAATGTGATTGTTATCTTTTTAATGTGATTGGTAATTGTCGTAGAAATATCAAAATTTAACGATATGATTGGGAGGTGAATTAATAAAAAAAAAATTTTTGTGAGATCTAAAAAGATCATTCCCTTCAAAATTGGCATAAAATGAGAGAAGACCTAAAACAATTTCAGGATATCTCATTTAATTTTATTAAAAATACATATCTTCTCTAATTAATAATGCAAATTATTATAAAAGTTGTGAGAAAAAAACTAATAAAGGAAACATTTAATGTGATTGTTATCTTTTTAACGTGATTGGTAATTGTTGTAGAAATATCAAAAATTCATGATATGTTTGGGAGGTGAAAGAATAAAAAGATTATAATTTTTTTTTTGTTAGATCTAAAAATATAATTCCCTTCCAAATTGGCATAAATTGAGAGAAGACCTAGAAAAATTTCAAAAATTTCAGGATATCTCGTTTAATTTTATTGAAAAATGCATATCCCCTCTCATTAATAACGGAGATTGTTATAAACGTTGCGATAAAAAACCAATAAAGGAAACTATTAATGTGATTGTTATCTTTTTAACGTGATTGGTAATTGTCGTAGAAATATCAAAATTTCACGATATGTTTGGGAGGTGAAAAATAAAAAGATTATAATTTTTTTTGTGAGATCTAAAAAGACCAATCCCTTCGAAATTGGCATAAAAGGAGAGAATACCTAAACAAATTTCCGGATATCTCCTTTGATTTTATTAAAAATACATATCTCCTCTCAGTAATAATGGAAATTATTATAAATGTTGTGATAAACAAAACTAATAAAGGAAACTATTAATGTGATTGTTATCTTTTTAATGTGATTGGTAATTGTCGTAGAAATATCAAAATTTAACGATATGATTGGGAGGTGAATTAATAAAAATATTTTTTTTGTGAGATCTAAAAAGATCATTCCCTTCAAAATTGGCATAAAATGAGAGAAGACCTAAAACAATTTCAGGATATCTCATTTAATTTTATTAAAAATACATATCTTCTCTCATTAATAATGCAAATTAATATAAAAGTTGTGAGAGAAAAACTAATAAAGGAAACATTTAATGTGATTGTTATCTTTTTAACGTGATTGGTAATTGTTGTAGAAATATCAAAATTTCATGATATGTTTGGGAGGTGAAAGAATAAAAAGATTATAATTTTTTTTTGTTAGATCTAAAAATATAATTCCCTTCCAAATTGGCATAAATTGAGAGAAGACCTAAAAAAATTTCAAAAATTTCAGGATATCTCGTTGAATTTTATTGAAAAATGCATATCCCCTCTCATTAATAACGGAGATTGTTATAAACGTTGCAATAAAAAACCAATAAAGGAAACTATTAATGTGATTGTTATCTTTTTAACGTGATTGGTAATTGTCGTAGAAATATCAAAATTTCACGATATGTTTGGGAGGTGAAAAATAAAAAGATTATAATTTTTTTTGTGAGATCTAAAAAGACCATTCCCTTCGAATTTGGCATAAAGGGAGAGAATACCTAAACAAATTTCCGGATATCTCCTTTGATTTTATTAAAAATACATATCTCCTCTCAGTAATAATGGAAATTATTATAAATGTTGTGATAAACAAAACTAATAAAGGAAACTATTAATGTGATTGTTATCTTTTTAATGTGATTGGTAATTGTCGTAGAAATATCAAAATTTAACGATATGATTGGGAGGTGAATTAATAAAAATATTTTTTTTGTGAGATCTAAAAAGATCATTCCCTTCAAAATTGGCATAAAATGAGAGAAGACCTAAAACAATTTCAGGATATCTCATTTAATTTTATTAAAAATACATATCTTCTCTCATTAATAATGCAAATTAATATAAAAGTTGTGAGAAAAAAACTAATAAAGGAAATGTAACATCCTCATTTTACTATTTGTACGCATTTATATATGTACATTATGAACACTTATGCAATGTATTTTATAGAACTTTATGAACATATTTTCTTAATGAAATTAATACAGTTCTATTCAGAAGAATTTTCTGAATTTGCAAATGTCTTTGTTTTTGCCGAAATTGATTGTTGACTGGACTGCTATGTCAGACAGCTGTCCAGGATAAAGTTTCAAGTATAGGATTTTGAACTCATTTATAACTTAAAAGAAAGGTAATAGAATATAGATTAAAAATATATACAGATAAAGAATTAAAATGCTTATTCAGAATTGTTAGGATTTTCTGAAAGTTAGAACTTTGAGAAATTATTACGGTAAAATTTTAAGACAGAAAATTTAGAGAAAATTCATAGGATATCTATAGAATTATCTAATAATTGTAATATACTTAGAATAATTATTAAAAATGTTTAACCAAGAAAAATTTAAATTAGAACCTTAACCAATCAAAAAGTGACAACTTAGGTTTTTCTAATGTCACTAAATTAAGCTAATTAGGCTTGGATTAAGAGATAAGTAAGACACTACCCCAAGGTTTTTGATAGTGAGGAATCCAATGGTGATGTTATTTTCTTCAAATTCTAATCACATTGTAAAATAATTAGCAGCCCTAATTACCTTCTAGAATTTTCTACAAAGTGCTTGAAATGTTGACTTTTGGGGTAGGCAAGTGACTTGGAACTCCTTGGCTGTCCAAGTGGGCTGGAAAGGCTTGGCAAGTGGACTTCCCTTGGTCCAATTGAGCTGCTGGACGTGCAGGGCAGCAGCTGGACTTGAAGGCAAAGTCCAATTTAGTTAATAATTTGTTTTAAGAAGCATTTAACTTAAGTAAAAGGAGAAAAAGTCACAAAAAGCTATTTTCTCTCAAAACAGAACCTTGAGCTCTCCAAACCCAGCAGCTGTAGTTTTCATTTCAGTTTCATCTTAACTTCATCATTTCATCCCAAATTAAGAAACCAAACCATCCAAACTTCCTAAACCCTAAGCTAATCGGCAAAAAGGAAAAGAAATTGGAGGAAATCTCAAAAATTCATACAAGACCAAGGAGTGAGGGAGAAAGGAATTCAAGGCTTTTTCTTCAATTAAAGAGTTTAAGGTAAGGATCTAGGCATTTAACTTCAATTAGAACCCTTGGAATTAGAAGAAAACATGTTGTAGGGTTAAATTCAATTTGTGACCTAGAATCATGAAAACTTGAAATTGATTTAGGGGTTTTGTGTTTTTGATGCTTGTGATTGTAATTCATGGATTGGAATGATGTGTGATTGAATTTTTAATGTGTTGTGATGGTTGAAATTTGAGTTGCTTGATTTTTAATTGAATTGAGATTTGGTTGAATTTTGGTTGGAATTGGAGTTTGTTGCTTTGGAAAATATGTTGAGAATGGTAGTGAGACCATTCGGCCAGCCCTAAATGCAAGGGATATTATGTGGAAATTTTTGTAAAACCAAGGGCAAAATGGTCATTTTACATGTAGGGACACATTGGGTATTTTGGAAAAAGATTGAGGGCATTTTCGGAAATTATTAAAATACTAATGTTATAAGGTAAATTGCTTATTTTTTTGTATTCTTGTATGTTAATGTGTACAAATTATTTATTTAATTGTGATCATGAACATAATTCATTGCATGAGTCTTTTTGGGGGATTTATAAAGATTCAAGTGAAAAATAATTGATGTTGGCTAACCGGGATTGCGGTAGCCATGAAAAGAAAGAAAAGAAAAGAAAAGAAAAGAAAGAAAAGAAAAGAAAAGAAAGAAAAGAAAAGAAAAGAAAAGAAAGAATTATGTGGACTAACCGGGACTGCGGTAGTCATGTGAAATGAAAATGATTGAGAAAGAATTATGTTGACTAACCGAGACTGCGGTAGTCATGAGAATTGAGTTGATATATGAGAAATGACTTTTGTTGACTAGCCAGGATTGCGGTAGTCATGTGAAATGAAAATGTTTGAGAAATGAATTGTTGACTAACCGAGACTACGGTAGTCATGTGGAAATGGAAATGATTGAGAAATGAATATTTGGGTGAGCAGAATAAGTTAGGCAGGGTTGTATGGTCTGTGATTATATAACCTGTGGGGTGAGGGATATTGGCAATTCCACATGTGACGGTAATCCGGAACGAGATTGCTGTCGTGGTGGCCTTCCTGGATATCCTGATCTCCTAATTCTGTTTAGCTAATTCGCGTTTAGTAGGGGCTGATAGCTGAATTGCAGTGCGTAATGGTAGGCCAGTTTCTTACTAAACACTCAAAGGGGAAGTCTCCATGGAGCAGGGTCAAAATGAATTTGAGTCAAAAACTGCATTGCATAAATCATACTGCATTTAATTATGTGTGTAACTAATTAATTTGTTATGATATGTATTTGTTTGAAATTGTTTTTATTGTATGAGAAATTAAATGCCTGATCCGGTAATGCTGTCCCCAGATTTTAGGGGAGTGTGATTGCAGGTATTTGGAAGATTAATTAGAAGTTACAGATGCAGACATGGTCCAGAGCTATAGGATGGGGACTAATTTGGGTAGACAATTAATGTTGTAGTAGTTAGAATTATTTTGTAGCAGTGTTTATATAAATTTTAATGATGTAAATTACAGAACATATTTTGGATTGTAATAGAACGTATCAGAACTTTGAAATAAATATATAAAATAAATTAAATAGTTAAATTATGTTTTATAAGAAAGGGGGGTTACATTAATGGTATCAGAGCTCTGGTTATGCATCTCTAGGACTTGCGAGTAGTGGGTCTATTAGGTGTTTTGCTGTGTTACCCTGATTAGAATTTTTTGTTTGTTAAGAATATTATGGGAAAAAGGGTAGTAACTAGATCTGAAATTTTAAGACATGTAGAAATGAGAAGAGGAAGGCTAGTTATAAATCCTAGAGTTGAAACCAATAGTATAGCTAAGATGGCAGAAAGGAAGAAAGAAAATCTTGATAAAGTTGTGAGGGTGCACACTCAGGACTCAGTCGAGATGACTTTCTCTCCTAATGCTTAAAATTTTATTATTATTAGTATTGTTCAAGTTGGGTTATTTTCCATGTTACTTATATTGTAAATTTAAGACTTATAATCTTGAGTTAGTTGAGAAAGGAGATCTAAAGGCCTGAGTTCGTAGATCAAGGTTGAGAATAGAGGTCCAAATATTTGAGTTTATAGGATAATAGTTGAGTTTGACAAAAGAAAGAAAACAAAGTTTTGAAGGTACCTTGATGTTTGGAATATGATGAGATGTTGAAAGTATGGTTATTGCCATATTGTTCTAATGGATGTTTTCATGTGTTTTGAAGGCTGTAACAGTGTATCGTAGTATAAATTTGTCACAGGATTGATATCTTAACTATTAGGACTTGAAATTTTGTGTTTTGGACATGATTTAGAACCAAAATAGTGCATTTTTCTGGTGCAGTAAAATAGCCTGCGGGTTTAATATGTTTAATTACATTTCCATGGTGTAAGTGGTGATTTAAGACTTGTATAATTGAGGTTATCAAGGATCCATGTTGTAGGTCTTAGTTGGTAGGTATATATATATGAGAATTCTTGATGGTCAAACCTTGATTAATAGGGTAGAATAGGACCCAAATGCTAAGTTAGTAGTAGTTGTCCTAAGAAATAAAAAAAAAAAAAAAAAAAAAAAAAAAGTTGAAAGAGTATGTGATTGGAAGGCCTAAGGGTGTGTGTCTTGATGTTGGAAATTCAAGTAACAATTAAATTGGTAGTAGTGAATTGGAGTAATTTGAGGTACTTTGAAAGTCATTCTAATGGTGACTTGTTGGAATTATGGTTCTAAAGTACAGCTATAAGTTGAGGATGCTAATTATGTTTAAAATACCCTATACCTTGCTTGTTTCTGTGCCTACATCTAAACCAATCCTAACCTCTCAAATATGTTTGAATTGTGTGATAACTATCAGAGATAGACAATTTGTTGTGAACTTGATTTGTTCGCCTTTGATTGACCTTGATGTGATATTAGGAATGGATGGGTTAGCAGCCAACCATATTCTAATAGACTGTGCCTCTAAATATGTGATTTTCCCTGAACTTGATGTTTCTAGACTTAAGCCTATCCAACCTAAGGAAATATTATTTAAAAGTGAAATTCAAAAATACATGTTATCATCTCTTGGAACTAAGGAGATAAAATTGAAATAGACTCTGTGTTAGTTGTAAATGAGTATCCTGAAGTTTTTCCTAATGATGTTTCTGGTTTGCGTCCTGAAAGAGAAATAGAATTTAGTATAGATTTGATGCTTGGTACTAGACCAATTTCTATGCAACCATATAGAATGTCATTATTGAAATTAATCGAGTTAAAGAAATAATTGGAAGAATTATTAGAAATATAGTTTGTAAGGCCTAGTGTGTCCATATGGTGAGCCCAGTATTATTAGTTAAAAAGAAAGATGGAGGATCTAGGTTATGTGTAGATTATAGAAAATTAAATAAAGTAACTATAAAGAATAAATATCCTTGATCTAGAATAGATGTTATATTAATATATTCTAAAAATAAAGAAGAACATGAAAATCATCTTAGAATAAAATTAGAAATTTTAAAAGATAGAAAATTATATGCTAAATTGTCTAAGTGTGAATTTTGGTTGGAGGAAGTGAAAATTTTAGGACATTTAATTTCTAAAGATGGACTAAGTGTAGATTTTTCTAAGGTAGAAGCAATTTTAGAATGGGAAAGGCCTAAGACAGTAACTGAGATTAGTAGTTCTTAAGATTTGATGGATATTATAGAAGATTGATTGAAGGATTTTCTAAGATAGCTGGATCCTTAATAGAATTTTATTTGGAGTGGGAGTTGTGAGAAAATTTTCTAACAATTGAAACATAAATTGACTACCTCACTAGTTTTAGTTTTACCCGACCCAAATGAATCCTATGAGGTATACTGTGATGTTTCATCTCTGTGGTTAAGATGTGTGTTGATATAAAATAGGAAAGTGGTAGCTTGTGCATCTAGGCAGTTGAAATCACATGAGAGAAATTATCCTACTTATGATTTGGAGTTAGCAGCTATAGTTTTGCTTTGAAGATTTGGAGACATTATTTATATGGATCAATATTTGATGTATATAGTGATCATAAGAGTTTAAAATATTTGTTTAAAAAAAAAATTTGGAAAGGAGAAAAAGAAGATGGATGGAGTTTATTAAAGATTATGATTTTCAATTAAGGTATCATCCAAGAGAGGCTAATGTAGTAGAAGATGCTTTAAGTAGGAAAATTGTGCATATGTCAACTATGAGGATTAAAGAATTAGAATTAATAGAATAATTTAGAGATTTAAATCTATGTACAGTTAGGAAAAAGGATAAAATTCCATTTGGAATGATTACCATCACTAATGAATTTTTTGGAAGAGATTAGGAAGAAACAAGATGTAGATACATTCATTCAAGAAAAGAAAGCATTAATAGGAATAAATAAAGTAAAAGAATTTAATTTAGGAACAGATGGAATTATTAGATTTAAAAATAGAATTTGTGTACCTAATGATCAAGAATTTAAGGAATTAATTTTGGAGGAAGGGCACAAAAGTAAACTTAGTATTCATCCTTGAACAACAAAAATATATAAAGATTTAAAGGGAATGTTTTGGTGGTCTAGGATGAAGAGAGATGTAGCAGAATATGTGGCTAGATGTTTAACATGTTAGAAAGCAAAGATTGAATATCAGAAACCCTTTGATCTGTTACATCCTTTAGAGATACCTATATGGAAACGGAATAGTATATCAATGGATTTTGTGGTAGGATTACCTAGAACACATAGGAATTTTGATACCATTTGAGTAATTGTAGATAGATTAACTAAATTAGTACATTTTGCTTTCAATAAATATTATGTATTCTTTAGAAAGATTAGCTTAATTTAGAAAAATTAGCTTAATTGTACTTAAAGGAAATAATTAGATTATCTGGAGTGCCTACTAGTATAGAGTGTAATAAAGACCCTAGCTTTGTTTTTAAATTTTTGGAAAGATTTTCAGAAAGCTTTAAGAAGTAAAATTATATCTTAGTTTAGTATAACACCCTAAGATTGATGGTCAAACAGAAAGGACTATTCGGACATTAGAAGATCTCTTAAGAACCTGTACATTAGAAGAGAAAGGAAAACCTAACATTTGAAACAAAGCCTGTTAAGATTGAGGACAGAAGGATTAAGTACCTGAGAGGTAAAGAAATTTCTCTAGTTAAGGTTATTTGGGATGATATCAGAGGTGATGCTACATGGGAGTTAGAGGAGAAAATGCGAGAAGCATATCCTCATTTGTTTGTATAGTTATTTAGTTGTATGGTTGTATATTTGTATTAGAAATTTCGAGGACGAAATTTTTATTAGTAAGGGAGAATTGTAACATCCTCATTTTACTATTTGTACGCATTTATATATGTACATTATGAACACTTATGCAATGTATTTTATAGAACTTTATGAACATATTTTCTTAATGAAATTAATACAGTTCTATTCAGAAGAATTTTCTGAATTTGCAAATGTCTTTGTTTTTGCCGAAATTGATTGTTGACTGGACTGCTATGTCAGACAGCTGTCCAGGATAAAGTTTCAAGTATAGGATTTTGAACTCATTTATAACTTAAAAGAAAGGTAATAGAATATAGATTAAAAATATATACAGATAAAGAATTAAAATGCTTATTCAGAATTGTTAGGATTTTCTGAAAGTTAGAACTTTGAGAAATTATTACGGTAAAATTTTAAGACAGAAAATTTAGAGAAAATTCATAGGATATCTATAGAATTATCTAATAATTGTAATATACTTAGAATAATTATTAAAAATGTTTAACCAAGAAAAATTTAAATTAGAACCTTAACCAATCAAAAAGTGACAACTTAGGTTTTTCTAATGTCACTAAATTAAGCTAATTAGGCTTGGATTAAGAGATAAGTAAGACACTACCCCAAGGTTTTTGATAGTGAGGAATCCAATGGTGATGTTATTTTCTTCAAATTCTAATCACATTGTAAAATAATTAGCAGCCCTAATTACCTTCTAGAATTTTCTACAAAGTGCTTGAAATGTTGACTTTTGGGGTAGGCAAGTGACTTGGAACTCCTTGGCTGTCCAAGTGGGCTGGAAAGGCTTGGCAAGTGGACTTCCCTTGGTCCAATTGAGCTGCTGGACGTGCAGGGCAGCAGCTGGACTTGAAGGCAAAGTCCAATTTAGTTAATAATTTGTTTTAAGAAGCATTTAACTTAAGTAAAAGGAGAAAAAGTCACAAAAAGCTATTTTCTCTCAAAACAGAACCTTGAGCTCTCCAAACCCAGCAGCTGTAGTTTTCATTTCAGTTTCATCTTAACTTCATCATTTCATCCCAAATTAAGAAACCAAACCATCCAAACTTCCTAAACCCTAAGCTAATCGGCAAAAAGGAAAAGAAATTGGAGGAAATCTCAAAAATTCATACAAGACCAAGGAGTGAGGGAGAAAGGAATTCAAGGCTTTTTCTTCAATTAAAGAGTTTAAGGTAAGGATCTAGGCATTTAACTTCAATTAGAACCCTTGGAATTAGAAGAAAACATGTTGTAGGGTTAAATTCAATTTGTGACCTAGAATCATGAAAACTTGAAATTGATTTAGGGGTTTTGTGTTTTTGATGCTTGTGATTGTAATTCATGGATTGGAATGATGTGTGATTGAATTTTTAATGTGTTGTGATGGTTGAAATTTGAGTTGCTTGATTTTTAATTGAATTGAGATTTGGTTGAATTTTGGTTGGAATTGGAGTTTGTTGCTTTGGAAAATATGTTGAGAATGGTAGTGAGACCATTCGGCCAGCCCTAAATGCAAGGGATATTATGTGGAAATTTTTGTAAAACCAAGGGCAAAATGGTCATTTTACATGTAGGGACACATTGGGTATTTTGGAAAAAGATTGAGGGCATTTTCGGAAATTATTAAAATACTAATGTTATAAGGTAAATTGCTTATTTTTTTGTATTCTTGTATGTTAATGTGTACAAATTATTTATTTAATTGTGATCATGAACATAATTCATTGCATGAGTCTTTTTGGGGGATTTATAAAGATTCAAGTGAAAAATAATTGATGTTGGCTAACCGGGATTGCGGTAGCCATGAAAAGAAAGAAAAGAAAAGAAAAGAAAAGAAAGAAAAGAAAAGAAAAGAAAGAAAAGAAAAGAAAAGAAAAGAAAGAATTATGTGGACTAACCGGGACTGCGGTAGTCATGTGAAATGAAAATGATTGAGAAAGAATTATGTTGACTAACCGAGACTGCGGTAGTCATGAGAATTGAGTTGATATATGAGAAATGACTTTTGTTGACTAGCCAGGATTGCGGTAGTCATGTGAAATGAAAATGTTTGAGAAATGAATTGTTGACTAACCGAGACTACGGTAGTCATGTGGAAATGGAAATGATTGAGAAATGAATATTTGGGTGAGCAGAATAAGTTAGGCAGGGTTGTATGGTCTGTGATTATATAACCTGTGGGGTGAGGGATATTGGCAATTCCACATGTGACGGTAATCCGGAACGAGATTGCTGTCGTGGTGGCCTTCCTGGATATCCTGATCTCCTAATTCTGTTTAGCTAATTCGCGTTTAGTAGGGGCTGATAGCTGAATTGCAGTGCGTAATGGTAGGCCAGTTTCTTACTAAACACTCAAAGGGGAAGTCTCCATGGAGCAGGGTCAAAATGAATTTGAGTCAAAAACTGCATTGCATAAATCATACTGCATTTAATTATGTGTGTAACTAATTAATTTGTTATGATATGTATTTGTTTGAAATTGTTTTTATTGTATGAGAAATTAAATGCCTGATCCGGTAATGCTGTCCCCAGATTTTAGGGGAGTGTGATTGCAGGTATTTGGAAGATTAATTAGAAGTTACAGATGCAGACATGGTCCAGAGCTATAGGATGGGGACTAATTTGGGTAGACAATTAATGTTGTAGTAGTTAGAATTATTTTGTAGCAGTGTTTATATAAATTTTAATGATGTAAATTACAGAACATATTTTGGATTGTAATAGAACGTATCAGAACTTTGAAATAAATATATAAAATAAATTAAATAGTTAAATTATGTTTTATAAGAAAGGGGGGTTACAGGAAACATTTAATGTGATTGTTATCTTTTTAACGTGATTGGTAATTGTTGTAGAAATATCAAAATTTCATGATATGTTTGGGAGGTGAAAGAATAAAAAGATTATAATTTTTTTTTGTTAGATCTAAAAATATAATTCCCTTCCAAATTGGCATAAATTGAGAGAAGACCTAGAAAAATTTCAAAAATTTCAGGATATCTCGTTTAATTTTATTGAAAAATGCATATCCCCTCTCATTAATAACGGAGATTGTTATAAACGTTGCGATAAAAAACCAATAAAGGAAACTATTAATGTGATTGTTATCTTTTTAACGTGATTGGTAATTGTCGTAGAAATATCAAAATTTCACGATATGTTTGGGAGGTGAAAAATAAAAAGATTATAATTTTTTTTGTGAGATCTAAAAAGACCAATCCCTTCGAAATTGGCATAAAAGGAGAGAATACCTAAACAAATTTCCGGATATCTCCTTTGATTTTATTAAAAATACATATCTCCTCTCAGTAATAATGGAAATTATTATAAATGTTGTGATAAACAAAACTAATAAAGGAAACTATTAATGTGATTGTTATCTTTTTAATGTGATTGGTAATTGTCGTAGAAATATCAAAATTTAACGATATGATTGGGAGGTGAATTAATAAAAATATTTTTTTTGTGAGATCTAAAAAGATCATTCCCTTCAAAATTGGCATAAAATGAGAGAAGACCTAAAACAATTTCAGGATATCTCATTTAATTTTATTAAAAATACATATCTTCTCTCATTAATAATGCAAATTAATATAAAAGTTGTGAGAAAAAAACTAATAAAGGAAACATTTAATGTGATTGTTATCTTTTTAACGTGATTGGTAATTGTTGTAGAAATATCAAAATTTCATGATATGTTTGGGAGGTGAAAGAATAAAAAGATTATAATTTTTTTTTGTTAGATCTAAAAATATAATTCCCTTCCAAATTGGCATAAATTGAGAGAAGACCTAAAAAAATTTCAAAAATTTCAGGATATCTCGTTGAATTTTATTGAAAAATGCATATCCCCTCTCATTAATAACGGAGATTGTTATAAACGTTGCGATAAAAAACCAATAAAGGAAACTATTAATGTGATTGTTATCTTTTTAACGTGATTGGTAATTGTCGTAGAAATATCAAAATTTCACGATATGTTTGGGAGGTGAAAAATAAAAAGATTATAATTTTTTTTGTGAGATCTAAAAAGACCATTCCCTTCGAATTTGGCATAAAGGGAGAGAATACCTAAACAAATTTCCGGATATCTCCTTTGATTTTATTAAAAATACATATCTCCTCTCAGTAATAATGGAAATTATTATAAATGTTGTGATAAACAAAACTAATAAAGGAAACTATTAATGTGATTGTTATCTTTTTAATGTGATTGGTAATTGTCGTAGAAATATCAAAATTTAACGATATGATTGGGAGGTGAATTAATAAATTTTTTTTTTTTTGTGAGATCTAAAAAGATCATTCCCTTCAAAATTGGCATAAAATGAGAGAAGACCTAAAACAATTTCAGGATATCTCATTTAATTTTATTAAAAATACATATCTTGTCTAATTAATAATGCAAATTATTATAAAAGTTGTGAGAAAAAAACTAATAAAGGAAACATTTAATGTGATTGTTATCTTTTTAACGTGATTGGTAATTGTTGTAGAAATATCAAAATTTCATGATATGTTTGGGAGGTGAAAGAATAAAAAGATTATAATTTTTTTTTGTTAGATCTAAAAATATAATTCCCTTCCAAATTGGCATAAATTGAGAGAAGACCTAAAAAATTTTCAAAAATTTCAGGATATCTCGTTGAATTTTATTGAAAAATGCATATCCCCTCTCATTAATAACGGAGATTGTTATAAACGTTGCGATAAAAAACCAATAAAGGAAACTATTAATGTGATTGTTATCTTTTTAACGTGATTGGTAATTGTCGTAGAAATATCAAAATTTCACGATATGTTTGGGAGGTGAAAAATAAAAAGATTATAATTTTTTTTGTGAGATCTAAAAAGACCATTCCCTTCGAAATTGGCATAAAGGGAGAGAATACCTAAACAAATTTCCGGATATCTCCTTTGATTTTATTAAAAATACATATCTCCTCTCAGTAATAATGGAAATTATTATAAATGTTGTGATAAACAAAACTAATAAAGGAAACTATTAATGTGATTGTTATCTTTTTAATGTGATTGGTAATTGTCGTAGAAATATCAAAATTTAACGATATGATTGGGAGGTGAATTAATAAATTTTTTTTTTTTGTGAGATCTAAAAAGATCATTCCCTTCAAAATTGGCATAAAATGAGAGAAGACCTAAAACAATTTCAGGATATCTCATTTAATTTTATTAAAAATACATATCTTCTCTAATTAATAATGCAAATTATTATAAAAGTTGTGAGAAAAAAACTAATAAAGGAAACATTTAATGTGATTGTTATCTTTTTAACGTGATTGGTAATTGTTGTAGAAATATCAAAATTTCATGATATGTTTGGGAGGTGAAAGAATAAAAAGATTATAATTTTTTTTTGTTAGATCTAAAAATATAATTCCCTTCCAAATTGGCATAAATTGAGAGAAGACCTAAAAAAATTTCAAAAATTTCAGGATATCTCGTTGAATTTTATTGAAAAATGCATATCCCCTCTCATTAATAACGGAGATTGTTATAAACGTTGCGATAAAAAACCAATAAAGGAAACTATTAATGTGATTGTTATCTTTTTAACGTGATTGGTAATTGTCGTAGAAATATCAAAATTTCACGATATGTTTGGGAGGTGAAAAATAAAAAGATTAAAATTTTTTTTGTGAGATCTAAAAAGACCATTCCCTTCGAATTTGGCATAAAGGGAGAGAATACCTAAACAAATTTCCGGATATCTCCTTTGATTTTATTAAAAATACATATCTCCTCTCAGTAATAATGGAAATTATTATAAATGTTGTGATAAACAAAACTAATAAAGGAAACTATTAATGTGATTGTTATCTTTTTAATGTGATTGGTAATTGTCGTAGAAATATCAAAATTTAACGATATGATTGGGAGGTGAATTAATAAATTTTTTTTTTTTTGTGAGATCTAAAAAGATCATTCCCTTCAAAATTGGCATAAAATGAGAGAAGACCTAAAACAATTTCAGGATATCTCATTTAATTTTATTAAAAATACATATCTTGTCTAATTAATAATGCAAATTATTATAAAAGTTGTGAGAAAAAAACTAATAAAGGAAACATTTAATGTGATTGTTATCTTTTTAACGTGATTGGTAATTGTTGTAGAAATATCAAAATTTCATGATATGTTTGGGAGGTGAAAGAATAAAAAGATTATAATTTTTTTTTGTTAGATCTAAAAATATAATTCCCTTCCAAATTGGCATAAATTGAGAGAAGACCTAAAAAATTTTCAAAAATTTCAGGATATCTCGTTGAATTTTATTGAAAAATGCATATCCCCTCTCATTAATAACGGAGATTGTTATAAACGTTGCGATAAAAAACCAATAAAGGAAACTATTAATGTGATTGTTATCTTTTTAACGTGATTGGTAATTGTCGTAGAAATATCAAAATTTCACGATATGTTTGGGAGGTGAAAAATAAAAAGATTATAATTTTTTTTGTGAGATCTAAAAAGACCATTCCCTTCGAAATTGGCATAAAGGGAGAGAATACCTAAACAAATTTCCGGATATCTCCTTTGATTTTATTAAAAATACATATCTCCTCTCAGTAATAATGGAAATTATTATAAATGTTGTGATAAACAAAACTAATAAAGGAAACTATTAATGTGATTGTTATCTTTTTAATGTGATTGGTAATTGTCGTAGAAATATCAAAATTTAACGATATGATTGGGAGGTGAATTAATAATTTTTTTTTTTTTTGTGAGATCTAAAAAGATCATTCCCTTCAAAATTGGCATAAAATGAGAGAAGACCTAAAACAATTTCAGGATATCTCATTTAATTTTATTAAAAATACATATCTTGTCTAATTAATAATGCAAATTATTATAAAAGTTGTGAGAAAAAAACTAATAAAGGAAACATTTAATGTGATTGTTATCTTTTTAACGTGATTGGTAATTGTTGTAGAAATATCAAAATTTCATGATATGTTTGGGAGGTGAAAGAATAAAAAGATTATAATTTTTTTTTGTTAGATCTAAAAATATAATTCCCTTCCAAATTGGCATAAATTGAGAGAAGACCTAAAAAATTTTCAAAAATTTCAGGATATCTCGTTGAATTTTATTGAAAAATGCATATCCCCTCTCATTAATAACGGAGATTGTTATAAACGTTGCGATAAAAAACCAATAAATGAAACTATTAATGTGATTGTTATCTTTTTAACGTGATTGGTAATTGTCGTAGAAATATCAAAATTTCACGATATGTTTGGGAGGTGAAAAATAAAAAGATTATAATTTTTTTTGTGAGATCTAAAAAGACCATTCCCTTCGAAATTGGCATAAAGGGAGAGAATACCTAAACAAATTTCCGGATATCTCCTTTGATTTTATTAAAAATACATATCTCCTCTCAGTAATAATGGAAATTATTATAAATGTTGTGATAAACAAAACTAATAAAGGAAACTATTAATGTGATTGTTATCTTTTTAATGTGATTGGTAATTGTCGTAGAAATATCAAAATTTAACGATATGATTGGGAGGTGAATTAATAAAATTTTTTTTTTTTGTGAGATCTAAAAAGATCATTCCCTTCAAAATTGGCATAAAATGAGAGAAGACCTAAAACAATTTCAGGATATCTCATTTAATTTTATTAAAAATACATATCTTCTCTAATTAATAATGCAAATTATTATAAAAGTTGTGAGAAAAAAACTAATAAAGGAAACATTTAATGTGATTGTTATCTTTTTAACGTGATTGGTAATTGTTGTAGAAATATCAAAATTTCATGATATGTTTGGGAGGTGAAAGAATAAAAAGATTATAATTTTTTTTTTGTTAGATCTAAAAATATAATTCCCTTCCAAATTGGCATAAATTGATAGAAGACCTAAAAAAATTTCAAAAATTTCAGGATATCTCGTTGAATTTTATTGAAAAATGTATATCCCCTCTCATTAATAACGGAGATTGTTATAAACGTTGCGATAAAAAACCAATAAAGGAAACTATTAATGTGATTGTTATCTTTTTAACGTGATTGGTAATTGTCGTAGAAATATCAAAATTTCACGATATGTTTGGGAGGTGAAAAATAAAAAGATTATAATTTTTTTTGTGAGATCTAAAAAGACCATTCCCTTCGAAATTGGCATAAAAGGAGAGAATACCTAAACAAATTTCCGGATATCTCCTTTGATTTTATTAAAAATACATATCTCCTCTCAGTAATAATGGAAATTATTATAAATGTTGTGATAAACAAAACTAATAAAGGAAACTATTAATGTGATTGTTATCTTTTTAATGTGATTGGTAATTGTCGTAGGAATATCAAAATTTAACGATACGATTGGGAGGTGAATTAATAAAAATATTTTTTTTGTGAGATCTAAAAAGATCATTCCCTTCAAAATTGGCATAAAATGAGAGAAGACCTAAAACAATTTCAGGATATCAAATTTAATTTTATTAAAAATACATATCTTCTCTAATTAATAATGCAAATTATTATAAAAGTTGTGAGAAAAAAACTAATAAAGGAAACATTTAATGTGATTGTTATCTTTTTAACGTGATTGGTAATTGTTGTAGAAATATCAAAAATTCATGATATGTTTGGGAGGTGAAAGAATAAAAAGATTATAATTTTTTTTTTGTTAGATCTAAAAATATAATTCCCTTCCAAATTGGCATAAATTGAGAGAAGACCTAAAAAAATTTCAAAAATTTCAGGATATCTCGTTGAATTTTATTGAAAAATGCATATCCCCTCTCATTAATAACGGAGATTGTTATAAACGTTGCGATAAAAAACCAATAAAGGAAACTATTAATGTGATTGTTATCTTTTTAACGTGATTGGTAATTGTCGTAGAAATATCAAAATTTCACGATATGTTTGGGAGGTGAAAAATAAAAAGATTATAATTTTTTTTGTGAGATCTAAAAAGACCATTCCCTTCGAAATTGGCATAAAGGGAGAGAATACCTAAACAAATTTCCGGATATCTCCTTTGATTTTATTAAAAATACATATCTCCTCTCAGTAATAATGGAAATTATTATAAATGTTGTGATAAACAAAACTAATAAAGGAAACTATTAATGTGATTGTTATCTTTTTAATGTGATTGGTAATTGTCGTAGAAATATCAAAATTTAACGATATGATTGGGAGGTGAATTAATAAATTTTTTTTTTTTTGTGAGATCTAAAAAGATCATTCCCTTCAAAATTGGCATAAAATGAGAGAAGACCTAAAACAATTTCAGGATATCTCATTTAATTTTATTAAAAATACATATCTTCTCTAATTAATAATGCAAATTATTATAAAAGTTGTGAGAAAAAAACTAATAAAGGAAACATTTAATGTGATTGTTATCTTTTTAACGTGATTGGTAATTGTTGTAGAAATATCAAAATTTCATGATATGTTTGGGAGGTGAAAGAATAAAAAGATTATAATTTTTTTTTTGTTAGATCTAAAAATATAATTCCCTTCCAAATTGGCATAAATTGATAGAAGACCTAAAAAAATTTCAAAAATTTCAGGATATCTCGTTGAATTTTATTGAAAAATGTATATCCCCTCTCATTAATAACGGAGATTGTTATAAACGTTGCGATAAAAAACCAATAAAGGAAACTATTAATGTGATTGTTATCTTTTTAACGTGATTGGTAATTGTCGTAGAAATATCAAAATTTCACGATATGTTTGGGAGGTGAAAAATAAAAAGATTATAATTTTTTTTGTGAGATCTAAAAAGACCATTCCCTTCGAAATTGGCATAAAAGGAGAGAATACCTAAACAAATTTCCGGATATCTCCTTTGATTTTATTAAAAATACATATCTCCTCTCAGTAATAATGGAAATTATTATAAATGTTGTGATAAACAAAACTAATAAAGGAAACTATTAATGTGATTGTTATCTTTTTAATGTGATTGGTAATTGTCGTAGGAATATCAAAATTTAACGATACGATTGGGAGGTGAATTAATAAAAATATTTTTTTTGTGAGATCTAAAAAGATCATTCCCTTCAAAATTGGCATAAAATGAGAGAAGACCTAAAACAATTTCAGGATATCAAATTTAATTTTATTAAAAATACATATCTTCTCTAATTAATAATGCAAATTATTATAAAAGTTGTGAGAAAAAAACTAATAAAGGAAACATTTAATGTGATTGTTATCTTTTTAACGTGATTGGTAATTGTTGTAGAAATATCAAAAATTCATGATATGTTTGGGAGGTGAAAGAATAAAAAGATTATAATTTTTTTTTTGTTAGATCTAAAAATATAATTCCCTTCCAAATTGGCATAAATTGAGAGAAGACCTAAAAAAATTTCAAAAATTTCAGGATATCTCGTTGAATTTTATTGAAAAATGCATATCCCCTCTCATTAATAACGGAGATTGTTATAAACGTTGCGATAAAAAACCAATAAAGGAAACTATTAATGTGATTGTTATCTTTTTAACGTGATTGGTAATTGTCGTAGAAATATCAAAATTTCACGATATGTTTGGGAGGTGAAAAATAAAAAGATTATAATTTTTTTTGTGAGATCTAAAAAGACCATTCCCTTCGAAATTGGCATAAAGGGAGAGAATACCTAAACAAATTTCCGGATATCTCCTTTGATTTTATTAAAAATACATATCTCCTCTCAGTAATAATGGAAATTATTATAAATGTTGTGATAAACAAAACTAATAAAGGAAACTATTAATGTGATTGTTATCTTTTTAATGTGATTGGTAATTGTCGTAGAAATATCAAAATTTAACGATATGATTGGGAGGTGAATTAATAATTTTTTTTTTTTTTGTGAGATCTAAAAAGATCATTCCCTTCAAAATTGGCATAAAATGAGAGAAGACCTAAAACAATTTCAGGATATCTCATTTAATTTTATTAAAAATACATATCTTCTCTAATTAATAATGCAAATTATTATAAAAGTTGTGAGAAAAAAACTAATAAAGGAAACATTTAATGTGATTGTTATCTTTTTAACGTGATTGGTAATTGTTGTAGAAATATCAAAATTTCATGATATGTTTGGGAGGTGAAAGAATAAAAAGATTATAATTTTTTTTTTGTTAGATCTAAAAATATAATTCCCTTCCAAATTGGCATAAATTGATTGAAGACCTAAAAAAATTTCAAAAATTTCAGGATATCTCGTTGAATTTTATTGAAAAATGTATATCCCCTCTCATTAATAACGGAGATTGTTATAAACGTTGCGATAAAAAACCAATAAAGGAAACTACTAATGTGATTGTTATCTTTTTAACGTGATTGGTAATTGTCGTAGAAATATCAAAATTTCACGATATGTTTGGGAGGTGAAAAATAAAAAGATTATAATTTTTTTTGTGAGATCTAAACAGACCATTCCCTTCGAAATTGGCATAAAAGGAGAGAATACCTAAACAAATTTCCGGATATCTCCTTTGATTTTATTAAAAATACATATCTCCTCTCAGTAATAATGGAAATTATTATAAATGTTGTGATAAACAAAACTAATAAAGGAAACTATTAATGTGATTGTTATCTTTTTAATGTGATTGGTAATTGTCGTAGGAATATCAAAATTTAACGATACGATTGGGAGGTGAATTAATAAAAATATTTTTTTTGTGAGATCTAAAAAGATCATTCCCTTCAAAATTGGCATAAAATGAGAGAAGACCTAAAACAATTTCAGGATATCAAATTTAATTTTATTAAAAATACATATCTTCTCTAATTAATAATGCAAATTATTATAAAAGTTGTGAGAAAAAAACTAATAAAGGAAACATTTAATGTGATTGTTATCTTTTTAACGTGATTGGTAATTGTTGTAGAAATATCAAAAATTCATGATATGTTTGGGAGGTGAAAGAATAAAAAGATTATAATTTTTTTTTTGTTAGATTTAAAAATATAATTCCCTTCCAAATTGGCATAAATTGAGAGAAGACCTAAAAAAATTTCAAAAATTTCAGGATATCTCGTTGAATTTTATTGAAAAATGCATATCCCCTCTCATTAATAACGGAGATTGTTATAAACGTTGCGATAAAAAACCAATAAAGGAAACTATTAATGTGATTGTTATCTTTTTAACGTGATTGGTAATTGTCGTAGAAATATCAAAATTTCACGATATGTTTGGGAGGTGAAAAATAAAAAGATTATAATTTTTTTTGTGAGATCTAAAAAGACCATTCCCTTCGAAATTGGCATAAAGGGAGAGAATACCTAAACAAATTTCCGGATATCTCCTTTGATTTTATTAAAAATACATATCTCCTCTCAGTAATAATGGAAATTATTATAAATGTTGTGATAAACAAAACTAATAAAGGAAACTATTAATGTGATTGTTATCTTTTTAATGTGATTGGTAATTTTCGTAGAAATATCAAAATTTAACGATATGATTGGGAGGTGAATTAATAATTTTTTTTTTTTTGTGAGATCTAAAAAGATCATTCCCTTCAAAATTGGCATAAAATGAGAGAAGACCTAAAACAATTTCAGGATATCTCATTTAATTTTATTAAAAATACATATCTTCTCTAATTAATAATGCAAATTATTATAAAAGTTGTGAGAAAAAAACTAATAAAGGAAACATTTAATGTGATTGTTATCTTTTTAACGTGATTGGTAATTGTTGTAGAAATATCAAAATTTCATGATATGTTTGGGAGGTGAAAGAATAAAAAGATTATAATTTTTTTTTTGTTAGATCTAAAAATATAATTCCCTTCCAAATTGGCATAAATTGATAGAAGACCTAAAAAAATTTCAAAAATTTCAGGATATCTCATTGAATTTTATTGAAAAATGTATATCCCCTCTCATTAATAACGGAGATTGTTATAAACGTTGCGATAAAAAACCAATAAAGGAAACTATTAATGTGATTGTTATCTTTTTAACGTGATTGGTAATTGTCGTAGAAATATCAAAATTTCACGATATGTTTGGGAGGTGAAAAATAAAAAGATTATAATTTTTTTTGTGAGATCTAAAAAGACCATTCCCTTCGAAATTGGCATAAAGGGAGAGAATACCTAAACAAATTTCCGGATATCTCCTTTGATTTTATTAAAAATACATATCTCCTCTCAGTAATAATGGAAATTATTATAAATGTTGTGATAAACAAAACTAATAAAGGAAACTATTAATGTGATTGTTATCTTTTTAATGTGATTGGTAATTGTCGTAGAAATATCAAAATTTAACGATATGATTGGGAGGTGAATTAATAAAAATATTTTTTTTTGTGAGATCTAAAAAGATCATTCCCTTCAAAATTGGCATAAAATGAGAGAAGACCTAAAACAATTTCAGGATATCTCATTTAATTTTATTAAAAATACATATCTTCTCTCATTAATAATGCAAATTAATATAAAAGTTGTGAGAAAAACACTAATAAAGGAAACATTTAATGTGATTGTTATCTTTTTAACGTGATTGGTAATTGTCGTAGAAATATCAAAATTTCATGATATGTTTGGGAGGTGAAAGAATAAAAAGATTATAATTTTTTTTTGTTAGATCTAAAAATATAATTCCCTTCCAAATTGGCATAAATTGAGAGAAGACCTAAAAAAATTTCAAAAATTTCAGGATATCTCGTTGAATTTTATTGAAAAATGCATATCCCCTCTCATTAATAACGGAGATTGTTATAAACGTTGCGATAAAAAACCAATAAAGGAAACTATTAATGTGATTGTTATCTTTTTAACGTGATTGGTAATTGTCGTAGAAATATCAAAATTTCACGATATGTTTGGGAGGTGAAAAATAAAAAGATTATAATTTTTTTTGTGAGATCTAAAAAGACCATTCCCTTCGAAATTGGCATAAAGGGAGAGAATACCTAAACAAATTTCCGGATATCTCCTTTGATTTTATTAAAAATACATATCTCCTCTCAGTAATAATGGAAATTATTATAAATGTTGTGATAAACAAAACTAATAAAGGAAACTATTAATGTGATTGTTATCTTTTTAATGTGATTGGTAATTGTCGTAGAAATATCAAAATTTAACGATATGATTGGGAGGTGAATTAATAAAAATATTTTTTTTTGTGAGATCTAAAAAGATCATTCCCTTCAAAATTGGC
This sequence comes from Pueraria montana var. lobata, assembly GCA_026413185.1. Lineage (NCBI taxonomy): Eukaryota > Viridiplantae > Streptophyta > Magnoliopsida > Fabales > Fabaceae > Pueraria > Pueraria montana. Next base: position 70,749,188 of record CM048648.1, read on the forward strand.
ATAAAATGAGAGAAGACCTAAAACAATTTCAGGATATCTCATTTAATTTTATTAAAAATACATATCTTGTCTAATTAATAATGCAAATTATTATAAAAGTTGTGAGAAAAACACTAATAAAGGAAACATTTAATGTGATTGTTATCTTTTTAACGTGATTGGTAATTGTCGTAGAAATATCAAAATTTCACGATATGTTTGGGAGGTGAAAAATAAAAAGATTATAATTTTTGTTTTGTTAGATCTAAAAATATAATTCCCTTCCAAATTGGCATAAATTGAGAGAAGACCTAAAAAATTTTCAAAAATTTCAGGATAACTCGTTGAATTTTATTGAAAAATGCATATCCCCTCTCATTAATAACGGAGATTGTTATAAACGTTGCGATAAAAAACCAATAAAGGAAACTATTAATGTGATTGTTATCTTTTTAATGTGATTGGTAATTGTCGTCCAAATATCAAAATTTAACGATATGATTGGGAGGTGAATTAATAAAAATATTTTTTTTTGTGAGATCTAAAAAGATCATTCCCTTCAAAATTGGCATAAAATGAGAGAAGACCTAAAACAATTTCAGGACATCTCATTTAATTTTATTAAAAATACATATCTTCTCTCATTAATAATGCAAATTATTATAAAAGTTGTGAGAAAAAAACTAATAAAGGAAACATTTAATGTGATTGTTATCTTTTTAACGTGATTGGTAATTGTTGTAGAAATATCAAAATTTCATGATATGTTTGGGAGGTGAAAGAATAAAAAGATTATAATTTTTTTTTGTGAGATCTAAAAAGATCATTCCCTTCCAAATTGGTATAAAATGAGAGAACAGCTAAAAAAATTTCAGGATATCTCGTTTAATTTTATTAAAAATACATATCTCCTCTTAGTAATAAAGGAAATTATTATAAATGTTGTGATAAACAAAACTAATAAAGGAAACTGTTAATGTGATTGTTATCTTTTTAATGTGATTGGTAATTGTCGTAGAAATATCAAAATTTCACGATATGTTTGGGAGGTGAAATAATTAAAAGATTATATTTTTATTTGTGAGATCTAAAAAGATCATTCCCTTCCAAATTGGCATAAAATGAGAGAAGACCTAAAACAATTTCAGGATATCTCATTTAATTTTAGTAAAAATACATATCTCCTCTCATTAATAATAGAAATTATTATAAATGTTGTGAGAAAAAAAATTAATAAAGGAAACTATTAATGTGATTGTTATCTTTTTAACGTGATTGGTAATTGTCGTAGAAATATCAAAATTTCACGATATGATTGGGAGGTGAAACAATAAAAAGATTATAATTTTTTTTTGTGAGATCTAAAAAGATCATTCCCTTCCAAATTGGCATAAAATGAGAGAACACCTTAAAAAATTTCAGGATATCTCGTTTAATTTTATTAAAAATACATATCTCTTCTCATTAATAATGGAAATTATTATAAACGTTGTAATAAAAAACTAATAAAGGAAACTATTAATGTGATTGTTATCTTTTTAATGGGATTGGTAATTGTCGTAGAAATATCAAAATTTCACGATATGTTTGGGAGGTGAAATAATTAAAAGATTATATTTTTATTTGTGATATCTAAAAAGATCATTCCCTTCCAAATTGGCATAAAATGAGAGAAGACCTAAAACAATTTCAGGATATCTCATTTAATTTTATTAAAAATACATATCTCCTCTAATTAATAATGGAAATTATTATAAACGTTGTGAGAAAATAAGTAATAAAGGAAACTATTAATGTGATTGTTATCTTTTTAACGTGATTTATAATTATCGTAGAAATATCAAAATTTCATGATATGTTTGGGAGGTGAAAGAATAAAACGATTAGAATTTTTTTTTTGTGATATCTAAAAAGATCATTCCCTTCCAAATTGGCATAAAATGAGAGAAGACCTAAAAAAATTTCAGGTTATCTCGTTTGATTTTATTAAAAATACATTTCTCCTCTCATTAATAATGGAAATTATTATAAACGTTGTGATAAAAAAAACTAATAAAGGAAACTCTTAATGTGATTGTTAGCTTTTTAATGTGATTGGTAATTGTCGTAGAAATATCAAATTTCACGATATGTTTGGGAGGAGAAATAACAAAAAGATTATAATTTTTTTTGTGAGATCTAAAAAGATCATTCCCTTCCAAATTTGAATAAAATGAGAGAAGACCTAAAAAAATTTAAGGTTATCTCGTTTAATTTGATTAAAAATGCATATGTCCTCTAAGTAATAATGGAAATTATTAGAAACGTTGTGATAAAAAAACTAATAAAGGAAACTGTTAATGTGATTGTTATCTTTTTAATGTTATTTGTAATTGTCGTGGAAATATAAAAAATTCTCGATATGTTTGGGAGGTTAAAAATAAGAAGATTATAATTTTTTTTGTGAGATCTAAAAAGATCATTCCCTTCCAAATTGGCATAAAATGAGAGAAGACCTAAAAAAATTTAAGGATATGTCGTTTGATTTTATTAAAAATACATATCTCCTCTCATTAATAGTGGAGATTATTATAAACATTGTAATAAAAAAACTAATAAAAGAAACTATTAATGTGATTGTTTTCTTTTTAATGAGATTGGTAATTGTCGTAGAAATATCAAAATTTCAAAATATGATTGGGAGGTGAAATAATTAAAAGATTATATTTTTATTTGTTAGATCTAAGAAGGTCATTCCCTTCCAAATTGGCATAAAATGAGAGAAGACCTAAAACAATTTCAGGATATCTCATTTAATTTTATTAAAAATAGATATCTCCTCTCATTAATAATGGAAAGTATTACAAACGTTGTGAGAAAAAAACTAATAAAGGAAATTATTAATGTGATTGTTATCTTTTTAACGTGGTTGGTAATTGTCGTAGAAATATCAAAATTTCACGATATGTTTGGGAGGTGAAATAATTAAAAGATTATATTTTTATTTGTGATATCTAAAAAGATCATTCCCTTCCAAATTGGCATAAAATGAGAGAAGACCTAAAACAATTTCAGGATATCTCATTTAATTTTATTAAAAATACATATCTCCTCTAATTAATAATGGAAATTATTATAAACGTTGTGAGAAAATAAGTAATAAAGGAAACTATTAATGTGATTGTTATCTTTTTAACGTGATTTATAATTATCGTAGAAATATCAAAATTTCATGATATGTTTGGGAGGTGAAAGAATAAAACGATTAGAATTTTTTTTTTGTGATATCTAAAAAGATCATTCCCTTCCAAATTGGCATAAAATGAGAGAAGACCTAAAAAAATTTCAGGTTATCTCGTTTGATTTTATTAAAAATACATTTCTCCTCTCATTAATAATGGAAATTATTATAAACGTTGTGATTAAAAAAACTAATAAAGGAAACTCTTAATGTGATTGTTAGCTTTTTAATGTGATTGGTAATTGTCGTAGAAATATCAAATTTCACGATATGTTTGGGAGGAGAAATAACAAAAAGATTATAATTTTTTTTGTGAGATCTAAAAAGATCATTCCCTTCCAAATTGGCATAAAATGAGAGAAGACCTAAAAAAATTTCAGGATATGTCGTTTGATTTTATTAAAAATACATATCTCCTCTCATTAATAGTGGAGATTATTATAAACATTGTAATAAAAAAACTAATAAAAGAAACTATTAATGTGATTGTTTTCTTTTTAATGTGATTGGTAATTGTCGTAGAAATATCAAAATTTCAAAATATGATTGGGAGGTGAAATAATTAAAAGATTATATTTTTATTTGTTAGATCTAAGAAGGTCATTCCCTTCCAAATTGGCATAAAATGAGAGAAGACCTAAAACAATTTCAGGATATCTCATTTAATTTTATTAAAAATAGATATCTCCTCTCATTAATAATGGAAAGTATTACAAACGTTGTGAGAAAAAAACTAATAAAGGAAATTATTAATGTGATTGTTATCTTTTTAACGTGGTTGGTAATTGTCGTAGAAATATCAAAATTTCACGATATGTTTGGGAGGTGAAATAATTAAAAGATTATATTTTTATTTGTGAGATCTAAAAAGATCATTGTAACCCCCTTCTAATTAATTAATTTTACCTCTAATATATATATAAAAAAAAATATAGTTTCCAAGGAAAATAAATACAATCCATTAAGTTCAAAGTTTGTCATTATAATTTACATTATTAAAATTTACAGAAAATACTATTACAAAATTATTTCTAATTAATACAAAAGTATCTAAAACCAAAAACCCATATTCCTATAGCTCTGGAACATGTCTGCATCTGTGACTTCTAATTATTCTTCTTTATACCTGCAATCACACTCCCCTAGTATCTGGGGACAGCATTACCGGATCAGGCATTTAATTTCTCATAGAATAAAACAATTTCAAACAATTACACATCATAACAATTTAATTAATTACACACATAATTAAATGCAGTATGATTTATGCAAATGCAATTTTTGACTCAAATTCAGTTTTGACCCTGCTCCATGGAGACTTCCCCTTTGAGTGTTTAGTAAGTAACTGGCCTACCATTACGTACAGCAATTCAGCCATCAGCCCCTACTAAACGCGAATAAACTAAACAGAATTAGGAGATCAGGATACCCAGGAAGGCCACCACGACCGCATCTCTGTCCAGATTACAGCCACATATGGAATTGCCAATATCCTTATCCCCACAGACTATATAATCACAGATTATACGGTCCTGTTTAACAAATTCTACTCACCCCAAAAATCCTTTCTCAATCATTTTCATTTCACATGACTACCGCAGTCCCGGTTAGTCAACAATTCATTTCTCAATCAGTTTCATTTCACATGACTACCGCAGTCCCGGTTAGTCAACAAAAGTCATTTCTCATAGATCAACTCAATTCTCATGACTACCACAGTCCTGGTTAGTCAACATAATTCTTTCTCATTTGATACTTTTATAAATTCCCCAAAAAGACTCATGCTAATGAATTTTGTTCATGATCACAATCAAATAAATAATTTGTACACATTAACATACAAGGATACAAAGATTTAAGCAATTTACATTATAACATTAGTATTTTTAATAATTTCCGAAAATGCCCTCAATCTTTTTCCAAAATACCCAATGTGTCCCTACATGTAAAATGACCATTTTGCCCTTGGTTTTATAAAAATTTCCACATAATATCCCTTGCATTTAGGGCTGGCCGAATGGTCTACAAGCCATTCTCAACAATTCTTCCAAAGCTACAAACTCCAATTCCAACCAATTTCAATCAAATCACAATTTCAATCAAAATTCAACAAACCAAATTTCAACCATTACAACACCTTAAAAATTCAATCAAACATCATTCCAATCCATGAATTTCAATCACAAGCATCAAAAACACAAAACCCCTAAATCAATTTCAAGTTTTCATGATTCTAGGCCAAAATTTTAATTTAACCCTACAACATGTTTTCTTCTAATTCCAAGGGTTCTAATTGAAATTAAATGCCTAGATCCTTACCTTAGACTCTTTAATTGAAGAAAAAGCCTTGAATTCCTTTCTCCCTCACTCCTTGGTCTTGTAGGAATTTTTGAGATTTTCTCCAATTCTTTCTCTACTAGCCGAATTAGCTTTGTGTTTTGGAAGTTTGGATGGTTTGGTTTCTTAATTTGAGTTGAAATGGTGAAGTTAAGATGAAATTTAATGAAGAACTGCAGCTGCTGGGTTAAGAACTCACGGTTCTGTTTTTTCAGAAAAGCTAGCTTTGTGCCTTTTACTTTTAGCTTAAGTTTTAAGGCTTCATTTAACACTTAATTCACCAAATTGAATTTTTTCTTCAAGTCCACTGCCCTGCACGTCCAGCAGCCTCTATTGGCCAAGGGAGATCAGTTCTCCAAGCTTCCCCATCCACTTGGACAGCCAAAGGAGTGCAGCAAGTGACTTGCCTTCCAAAAGGTCAAAAGTCAACATTTGTAGGTAATTTAATATAATTTTTTAGAATAATTTAGGGCTGTTAATTATCTTACAAACTAATTAGAATTTGAAGAAAATAACACCACCATTGGATTCCTCACTATCAAAAACCTTGGGGTAGTGTCTTACTTATCTCTTAATCCAAGCCTAATTAGCTTAATTTAGTGATCTTAGAAAAGCCTAAGTTGTCACTTTTTGATTGGTTAAGGTTCTAAATTAAATTTTTCTTGGTTAAACATTTTTAATAATTATTCTAAGTATATTACAATTATTAAATAATTCTATAGATATCCTATGAATTTTCTCTAAATTTTCTGTCTTAGAATTTTACCGTAATAATTTCTCAAAGTTCTAACTTTCAGAAAATCCTAACAATTCTGAATAAGCATTTTAATTCTTTATCTGTATATATTTTTAATCTATATTCTATTACCTTTCTTTTAAGTTATAAATGAGTTCAAAATTCTATACTTGAAAATTTATCCTGGACAGCTGTCTGACATAGCAGTCCAGTCAACAATTAATTTCAGCAAAAACGAAGACATTTAGAAATTCAGAAAATTCTTCTGAGTATAACTGTATTAATTTCGTTAAGAAAATATGTTCATAGAGTTTTATAAAATACAGTGCATAAGTGTTCATAATGTACATATATAAATGCGTACAAATAGTAAAAATGGGGATGTTACAATTCTCCCCTACTAATAAAAATTTCGTCCTCGAAATTTCTAATACAAATATACAACCATACAACTATACAACTAAATAACTATACAAACAAATGAGGATATGCTTCTCGCATTTTCTCCTCTAACTCCCATGTAGCATCACCTCTGATATCATCCCAAATAACCTTAACTAGAGAAATTTCTTTACCTCTCAGGTACTTAATCCTTCTGTCCTCAATCTTAACAGGCTTTGTTTCAAATGTTAGGTTTTCCTTTACCTGTATTTGATCAGGTTCAATGACATGTGAAGGATCTGAGATGTACTGTCTTAGTTGTGACACATGGAACACATCATGGAGGTTTGACAAAAAGGGTGGTAAGGCTATTTGATAGGCCATAGATCCAATTTTTCTGAGAATTTGGTAAGGTCCAATAAATTTAGGAGTTAGTTTCTTAGACTTTATTGCTCTGCCAACCCCAGTTGTTGGTGTGACTTTCAAAAAGACATGTTCACTTTCTTGAAATTCCAAAGGTTTTCTTCTTTTATCTGCATAATTTTTCTGTCTACTCTGTGCAGTTTTCATTTTTTCTTGAATAAATTTTACTTTCTCAGTGGTTTGCTGAATAATGTCTGGCCCTATCAAAAGATTCTCACCATCCTGATACCATACCAAAGGTGTCCTACATTTTCTACCATACAATGCTTCATAGGGAGCCATACCTATACTAGAATGATAACTATTATTATATGTAAATTCTACTAGAGGTAATATATCTTCCCAATTCCCTTTCTCTTCTAATGTACAAGCTCTCAAAAGATCTTCTAATGATTGAATGGTTCTTTCTGTTTGGCCATCTGTCTGAGGGTGGTATGCTGAACTAAGATGTAATCTACTTCCTAAGGCTTTCTGAAATTCTCTCCAAAATTTAGAAACAAATCTAGGATCTCTATCTGATACTATACTAGTAGGTACCCCATGTAATTTAACTATTTCTTTTATATACAATTGAGCCAATCTTTCTAAAGAATACCTAATATTTATTGGAAGAAAATGTGCTGATTTAGTTAATCTATCTACAATTACCCAAATAGAATCACAATTTTTATTAGTTCTAGGTAATCCTACTACAAAATCCATTGATATACTATCCCATTTCCACACAGGTATTTCTAAAGGTTGTAACATGCCAGAGGGTTTCTGATGTTCAATCTTTGCTTTTTGACATGTTAAACATCTAGCTACATATTCTGCCACATCTTTCTTCATCCCAGGCCACCAAAACATCTCTTTTAAATCTTTATACATTTTTGTTGTTCCAGGGTGAATACTTAATTTACTTTTGTGTCCTTCTTCCAAAATTAATTCTTTTAACTCTTGATTATTAGGTACACAAATTCTATTTTTAAATCTAATAATTCCATCTGTTCCTAAATTAAATTCTTTTACTTTATCTGTTCCTATTAAAGCTTTCTTTTCTTGAATGAATGTATCTACATCTTGTTTCTTCCTAATATCTTCCAAAAAATCATTAGCAATGGTAATCCTTCCTAATTGAATTTTATCTTTTTCTCTAACTGTACACAAGTTCAAATCTCTAAATTGTTCTATTAATTCTAATTCTTTAATCATCATAGTTGACACATGTACAATTTTCCTACTTAAGGCATCTGCTACTACATTAGCTTTTCCTGGATGATACATTAATTGAAAATCATAGTCTTTAATAAACTCCATCCATCTTCTTTGTCTCATGTTAAGTTCCTTTTGATCAAACAAATATTTTAAACTCTTATGGTCACTATACACATTAAATTTAGACCCATACAAATAATGTCTCCAAATTTTCAAAGCAAAAACTATGGCAGCTAATTCTAAATCATGTGTAGGATAATTTCTCTCATGTGGTCTCAACTGCCTAGACACACATGCTACCACTTTCCTATTCTGCATTAATACACATCCTAACCCTTGATAAGAAGCATCACAATATACATCATAGGGTTCATTTGGGTCAGGTAAAATTAAAACTGGTGAGGTAGTCAATTTATCTTTCAACTCTTGAAAACTTTTCTCACAACTTTCACTCCACACAAAAGGTTGGTTTTTCCTAGTTAATTCAGTTAATGGTCCAGCTATCTTAGAAAACCCTTCAATAAATCTTCTATAATACCCAGCTAATCCTAAGAAACTCCTAATCTCAGTTACTGTTTTAGGTCTCTCCCATTCCAAAACCGCTTCTACCTTAGAAGGATCTACACTTATTCCCTCTTTAGAAATTACATGCCCCAAAAATTTTACTTCCTCTAACCAAAATTCACATTTAGACATCTTTGCAAATAATTTTCTATCTTTTAAAGTTTCTAATATTATTCTAAGATGATTTTCATGTTCTTCTTTATTTTTAGAATATATTAATATGTCATCTATAAATACTACTACAAAATTATCTAAATATTGTCTAAACACCCTATTCATATAATCCATAAACACGGCTGGTGCATTAGTTACTCCAAATGGCATCACTTGATATTCATAATGTCCATATCTAGTCCGAAAGGCAGTCTTGGGTATGTCTTCCTTTTTAACTCTAATTTGATGGTACCCAGACCTTAAGTCTATTTTAGAAAAAATTGTTGCTCCCTTAAGTTGATCCATTAAATCATCTATTCTAGGTAAAGGATATTTATTCTTTATAGTTACTTTATTTAATTGTCTATAATCTATACATAACCTAGATCCCCCATCTTTCTTTTTAACTAATAACACTGGGGCTCCCCATGGTGACACACTAGGTCTTATAAATTGTTTTTCTAGCAACTCTTCCAATTGTTTCTTTAATTCAGTTAATTCCAATGGTGCCATTCTATAGGGTTGCATAGAGATTGGTCTAGTACCAGGCATCAAGTCAATGCTAAATTCTATCTCTCTCTCAGGAGGTAAACCAGGAACATCATCAGGAAAAACTTCAGGATACTCATTTACAACTAGCACAGAGTCAATTTCAATTTTATCTTCTTTAGTTCTAAGAGATGATAACATGTATTTTTGAATTTCACTTTTAAATGATATTTCTTTGGGTTGGACAGGTTTAAGTCTAGAAACATCAAGTTCAGGGAAAATCACAGCTTTAGAGGCACAGTCTATTAGAATATGGTTGGCTGCTAACCAATCCATTCCTAATATTACATCAAGGTTAGTCAAAGGCAAACAAATCAAATTCACAACAAATGGTCTATCTCTGATGGTTATCATACAATTCAAACATATTTGAGAGGTTAGGATTGGTTTAGATGTAGGCACAGAAACAAGCAAAGTATAAGGTAATGGTGACACAACTAAGCTCAGATTCTCAACACAGTCATCAGATATAAATGAATGGGTAGCACCTGAATCAAATAACACAGTTAAGGACTTACCTTTCATTTGACCCTTGTCCTGAATAAGATCTGCAGACCGTGAGGCCTCAGTACCACTCAAAGTAAATACTCTTCCACTAGCTGTAGGTCTCTGAGTCTGTACAGTTCTCCCAGTCTGATCCCTCCTAGGTGTAGAACATTCCCTAGCCATATGACCTAATTTCCCACAAATAAAACAGACTGGACCAGATATAGTGCAATCCTTGGTCAAGTGTCCCCTTCCACATTTCCAACACCTGACTGCTAACTGGGGTTTTTGAGAATTCCCAGCTCCACTTACTCCTCCCATAGGTCTAAACCCACCTGTACCTCCTGCTCCTCCAGGACGCCACTGTGGGGGTCTACTATATGGTTTCTGTGGCTGAATACTTCTTCCTTTTAGCATAGGACCTCCTCTTCCAAAATTACTCCTACTTGCATATCCCGCCATTTTGGATCTTTGCTCCCTTTTCATATCTTCAATTACTTTGCACTGATCCATTAATTCAGGGAACTCAGCAATCCTCAATGGAACTATGGCTTCCTTAATCTCATATCTTAAGCCTTTTTCATACCTCCTGCACTTCCATTCCTCATTTCCAGTGATCTGCAAGTATTTAGAATATTTGGCCAAAGATTCAAATTTAGAAGTATATTCAAGAATACTCATACTTCCCTGAGTCAAACTGATAAACTCTTCCTCTTTGGCTTGTCTCACAGTCTCTGGAAAATATTTTTCAAGGAACAAGGTCTTGAAGATATCCCAGGTAATCACTTCTCCCCTGTTCTCCCACATCCTCTGGGTAGCTTTCCACCACAACCTAGCATCACTCAGTAACTGAAAGGCTGCATGTGTCACCCTCCTCTCATCAGGACACTCCATAGCCACAAAAATATCCTCCAGATTCAGAATCCACTCTTCAGCTTTCTCTGGATCATACTCTCCCTTAAAGTAAGGTGGATCATGCCTCTTAAAATCTGTTAAAGTGGTCCTGTCAACAAGTGAAGGTGGATGCTGAGCTAGTGTCTGATTAGCCAACATCTCAGTCTGCTGAGTTACTGCATTAGCCATATCCCTCATGGCTCTGGCCATCTCAGCTATATTATCATTTCCAACTGTGGGATTTGCAGCTGGCCTTCCTCTTCCTCTTCCTCTTCCTGACATCTCTACCTGTCTAAAAGAAAAAGAGTCTTTGATCCAGTTACTACCCTTGTTCCTATAACATTCCTAACAAACAACTAAGCAACCAATTCATAGAAAACAACCAATTTTAATCAAAACAAACAATTCACATAAACAATCAGTTTCAATCAAAGTAACACAGCAAAATACATAACAGACCAATTACTCACAAATCCTAGAGATGCATAACCAGAGCTCTGATACCACTAATGTAACCCCCTTCTAATTAATTAATTTTACCTCTAATATATATATAAAAAAAAATATAGTTTCCAAGGAAAATAAATACAATCCATTAAGTTCAAAGTTTGTCATTATAATTTACATTATTAAAATTTACAGAAAATACTATTACAAAATTATTTCTAATTAATACAAAAGTATCTAAAACCAAAAACCCATATTCCTATAGCTCTGGAACATGTCTGCATCTGTGACTTCTAATTATTCTTCTTTATACCTGCAATCACACTCCCCTAGTATCTGGGGACAGCATTACCGGATCAGGCATTTAATTTCTCATAGAATAAAACAATTTCAAACAATTACACATCATAACAATTTAATTAATTACACACATAATTAAATGCAGTATGATTTATGCAAATGCAATTTTTGACTCAAATTCAGTTTTGACCCTGCTCCATGGAGACTTCCCCTTTGAGTGTTTAGTAAGTAACTGGCCTACCATTACGTACAGCAATTCAGCCATCAGCCCCTACTAAACGCGAATAAACTAAACAGAATTAGGAGATCAGGATACCCAGGAAGGCCACCACGACCGCATCTCTGTCCAGATTACAGCCACATATGGAATTGCCAATATCCTTATCCCCACAGACTATATAATCACAGATTATACGGTCCTGTTTAACAAATTCTACTCACCCCAAAAATCCTTTCTCAATCATTTTCATTTCACATGACTACCGCAGTCCCGGTTAGTCAACAATTCATTTCTCAATCAGTTTCATTTCACATGACTACCGCAGTCCCGGTTAGTCAACAAAAGTCATTTCTCATAGATCAACTCAATTCTCATGACTACCACAGTCCTGGTTAGTCAACATAATTCTTTCTCATTTGATACTTTTATAAATTCCCCAAAAAGACTCATGCTAATGAATTTTGTTCATGATCACAATCAAATAAATAATTTGTACACATTAACATACAAGGATACAAAGATTTAAGCAATTTACATTATAACATTAGTATTTTTAATAATTTCCGAAAATGCCCTCAATCTTTTTCCAAAATACCCAATGTGTCCCTACATGTAAAATGACCATTTTGCCCTTGGTTTTATAAAAATTTCCACATAATATCCCTTGCATTTAGGGCTGGCCGAATGGTCTACAAGCCATTCTCAACAATTCTTCCAAAGCTACAAACTCCAATTCCAACCAATTTCAATCAAATCACAATTTCAATCAAAATTCAACAAACCAAATTTCAACCATTACAACACCTTAAAAATTCAATCAAACATCATTCCAATCCATGAATTTCAATCACAAGCATCAAAAACACAAAACCCCTAAATCAATTTCAAGTTTTCATGATTCTAGGCCAAAATTTTAATTTAACCCTACAACATGTTTTCTTCTAATTCCAAGGGTTCTAATTGAAATTAAATGCCTAGATCCTTACCTTAGACTCTTTAATTGAAGAAAAAGCCTTGAATTCCTTTCTCCCTCACTCCTTGGTCTTGTAGGAATTTTTGAGATTTTCTCCAATTCTTTCTCTACTAGCCGAATTAGCTTTGTGTTTTGGAAGTTTGGATGGTTTGGTTTCTTAATTTGAGTTGAAATGGTGAAGTTAAGATGAAATTTAATGAAGAACTACAGCTGCTGGGTTAAGAACTCACGGTTCTGTTTTTTCAGAAAAGCTAGCTTTGTGCCTTTTACTTTTAGCTTAAGTTTTAAGGCTTCATTTAACACTTAATTCACCAAATTGAATTTTTTCTTCAAGTCCACTGCCCTGCACGTCCAGCAGCCTCTATTGGCCAAGGGAGATCAGTTCTCCAAGCTTCCCCATCCACTTGGACAGCCAAAGGAGTGCAGCAAGTGACTTGCCTTCCAAAAGGTCAAAAGTCAACATTTGTAGGTAATTTAATATAATTTTTTAGAATAATTTAGGGCTGTTAATTATCTTACAAACTAATTAGAATTTGAAGAAAATAACACCACCATTGGATTCCTCACTATCAAAAACCTTGGGGTAGTGTCTTACTTATCTCTTAATCCAAGCCTAATTAGCTTAATTTAGTGATCTTAGAAAAGCCTAAGTTGTCACTTTTTGATTGGTTAAGGTTCTAAATTAAATTTTTCTTGGTTAAACATTTTTAATAATTATTCTAAGTATATTACAATTATTAAATAATTCTATAGATATCCTATGAATTTTCTCTAAATTTTCTGTCTTAGAATTTTACCGTAATAATTTCTCAAAGTTCTAACTTTCAGAAAATCCTAACAATTCTGAATAAGCATTTTAATTCTTTATCTGTATATATTTTTAATCTATATTCTATTACCTTTCTTTTAAGTTATAAATGAGTTCAAAATTCTATACTTGAAAATTTATCCTGGACAGCTGTCTGACATAGCAGTCCAGTCAACAATTAATTTCAGCAAAAACGAAGACATTTAGAAATTCAGAAAATTCTTCTGAGTATAACTGTATTAATTTCGTTAAGAAAATATGTTCATAGAGTTTTATAAAATACAGTGCATAAGTGTTCATAATGTACATATATAAATGCGTACAAATAGTAAAAATGGGGATGTTACAATCATTCCCTTCCAAATTGGCATAAAATGAGAGAAGACCTAAAACAATTTCGGGATATCTCATTTAATTTTATTAAAAATACATATCTCCTCTAATTAATAATGGAAATTATTATAAACGTTGTGAGAAAATAAGTAATAAAGGAAACTATTAATGTGATTGTTATCTTTTTAACGTGATTGGTAATTGTCGTAGAAATATCAAAATTTCACGATATGTTTGGGAGGTGAAAGAATAAAAAGATTATAACTTTTTTTTGTGATATCTAAAAAGATCATTCCCTTCCAAATTGCCATAAAATGAGAGAAGACCTAAAAAAATTTCAGGATATCTCGTTTGATTTTATCAAAAAAACATATCTCCTCTCATTAATAATGGAAATTATTATAAATGTTGTGATAAAAAAACTAATAAAGGAAACTCTTAATGTGATTGTTGGCTTTTTAATGTGATTGGTAATTGTCGTAGAAATATCAAAATTTCTCGATATGTTTGGGAGGAGAAATAACAAAAAGATTATAATTTTTTTTGTGAGATCTAAAAAGATCATTCCCTTCCAAATTTGAATAAAATGAAAGAAGACCTAAAAAAATTTAAGGTTATCTCGTTTAATTTGATTAAAAATGCATATGTCCTCTAAGTAATAATGGAAATTATTAGAAACGTTGTGATAAAAAAACTAATAAAGGAAACTGTTAATGTGATTGTTATCTTTTTAATGTTATTTGTAATTGTCGGGGAAATATAAAAAATTCTCGATATGTTTGGGAGGTTAAAAATAAGAAGATTATAATTTTTTTGTGAGATCTAAAAAGATCATTCCCTTCCAAATTGGCATAAAATGAGAGAAGAGCTAAAACAATTTCAGGATATCTCATTTAATTTTATTAAAAATACATATCTCCTCTAATTAATAATGGAAATTATTATAAACGTTGTGAGAAAAAAAGTAATAAAGGAAACTATTAATGTGATTGTTATCTTTTTAACGTGATTGGTAATTGTCGTAGAAATATCAAAATTTCACGATATGTTTGGGAGGTGAGATAATTAAAAAAGATTATATTTTTATTTGTGAGATCTAAAAAGATCATTCCCTTCCAAATTGGCATAAAATGAGAGAAGACCTAAAATAATTTCAGGATATCTCATTTAATTTTATTAAAAATACATATCTCCTCTAATTAATAATGGAAATTATTATAAACGTTGTGAGAAAATAAGTAATAAAGGAAACTATGAATGTGATTGTTATCTTTTTAACGTGATTGGTAATTGTCGTAGAAATATCAAAATTTCACGATATGTTTGGGAGGTGAAATAATTAAAAGATTATATTTTTATTTGTGATATCTAAAAAGATCATTCCCTTCCAAATTGGCATAAAATGAGAGAAGACCTAAAACAATTTCAGGATATCTCATTTAATTTTATTAAAAATACATATCTCCTCTAATTAATAATGGAAATTATTATAAACGTTGTGAGAAAATAAGTAATAAAGGAAACTATTAATGTGATTGTTATCTTTTTAACGTGATTTATAATTATCGTAGAAATATCAAAATTTCATGATATGTTTGGGAGGTGAAAGAATAAAACGATTAGAATTTTTTTTTTGTGATATCTAAAAAGATCATTCCCTTCCAAATTGGCATAAAATGAGAGAAGACCTAAAAAAATTTCAGGTTATCTCGTTTGATTTTATTAAAAATACATTTCTCCTCTCATTAATAATGGAAATTATTATAAACGTTGTGATTAAAAAAACTAATAAAGGAAACTCTTAATGTGATTGTTAGCTTTTTAATGTGATTGGTAATTGTCGTAGAAATATCAAATTTGACGATATGTTTGGGAGGAGAAATAACAAAAAGATTATAATTTTTTTTGTGAGATCTAAAAAGATCATTCCCTTCCAAATTTGAATAAAATGAGAGAAGACATAAAAAAATTTAAGGTTATCTCGTTTAATTTGATTAAAAATGCATATCTCCTCTAAGTAATAATGGAAATTATTATAAACGTTGTGATAAAAAAAACTAATAAAGGAAACTGTTAATGTGATTGTTATCTTTTTAATGTTATTTGTAATTGTCGTGGAAATATAAAAAATTCTCGATATGTTTGGGAGGTTAAAAATAAGAAGATTATAATTTTTTTTTTGTGAGATCGAAAAAGATCATTCCCTTCCAAATTGGCATAAAATGAGAGAAGACCTAAAACAATTTCAGGATATCTCATTTAATTTTATTAAAAATACATATCTCCTCTAATTAATAATGGAAATTATTATAAACGTTGTGAGCAAAAAGTAATAAAGGAAACTATTAATGTGATTGTTATCTTTTTAACGTGATTGGTAATTGTCGTAGAAATATCAAAATTTCATGATATGTTTGGGAGGTGAGATAATTAAAAAAGATTATATTTTTATTTGTGAGATTTAAAAAGATCATTCCCTTCCAAATTGGCATAAAATGAGAGAAGACCTAAAAAAATTTCAGGATATCTCGTTTGATTTTGTTAAAAATACATATCTCCTCTCATTAATAATGGAAATTATTATAAACGTCGTGATAAAAAAAACTAATAAAGGAAACTCTTAATGTGATTGTTATCTTTTTAATGTTATTTGTAATTGTCGTAGAAATATAAAAAATTCTTGATATGTTTGGGAGGTTAAATAATAAAAAGATTATAATGTTTTTTTGTGAGATCTAAAAAGATCATTCCCTTCCAAGTTGGCATAAAATGAGAGAAGACCTAAAAAATTTCAGGATATCTCGTTTAATTTTATTAAAAATACATATCTCCTCTCAGTAATAATGGAAATTATTATAAACGTTGTGAGAAAAAAAATAATAAAGGAAACCATTAATGTGATTGTTATCTTTTTAACGTGATTGGTAATTGGCGTAGAAATATCAAAACTTCACGATATGTTTGGGAGGAGAAATAACAAAATGATTATAATTTTTTTTGTGAGATCTAAAAAGATCATTCCCTTCCAAATTTGAATAAAATGAGAGAAGACCTAAAAAAATTTAAGGTTATCTCGTTTAATTTTATTAAAAATGTATATCTCCTCTAAGTAATAATGGAAATTATTATAAATGTTGGGATAAAAAAAAACTAATAAAGGAAACTGTTAATGTGATTGTTGTCTTTTTAATGTTATTTGTAATTGTCGTAGCAATATCAAAAATTCTCGATATGTTTGGGAGGTTAAATAATAAAAAGATTATAATTTTTTTTGTGAGATCTAAAATGATCATTGCCTTCCAAATTGGCATAGAATGAGAGAAGACCTAAAAAAATTTCAGGATATCTCGTTTAATTTTATTAAAAATACATATCTCCTCTCAGTAATAATGGAAATTATTATAAACGTTGTGAGAAAAAAACTAATAAAGGAAACTATTAATGTGATTGTTATCTTTTTAACGTGGTTGGTAATTGTCGTAGAAATATCAAAATTTCACGATATGTTTGGGAGGTGAGAGAATAAAAAGATTATAATTTTTTTTGTGAGATCTAAAAGGGTCATTCCCTTCCAAATTCGCATAAAATGAGAGAAGACCTAAAAAAATTTCAGGATATCTCGTTTGATTTTATTAAAATACATATCTCCTCTCATTAATAATGGAAATTATTATAAACATTGTGAGAGAAAAACTAATAAAGGAAACTATTAATGTGATTGTTATCTTTTTAATGTGATTGGTAATTGTCGTAGACATATCAAAATTTCACGATATGTTTGGGAGGTGAAATAATTAAAAGGTTCTATTTTTATTTGTGAGATCTAAAAAGATCATTCCCTTCCAAATTGGCATAAAATGAGAGAAGACCTAAAACAATTTCAGGATATCTCATTTAATTTTATTAAAAATACATATCTCCTCTAATTAATGATGGAAAATATTATAAACGTTGTGAGAAAATAACTAATAAAGGAAACTATTAATGTGATTGTTATCTTTTTAACGTGATTAGTAATTATCGTAGAAATATCAAAATTTCACGATATGTTTGGGAGGTGAAAGAATAAAACGATTAGAAGTTTTTTTTGCGATATCTAAAAAGATCATTCCCTTCCAAATTGGCATAAAATGAGAAGACCTAAAAAAATTTCAGGATATCTTGTTTGATTTTATTAAAAATACATATCTCCTCTCATTAATAATGGAAATTATTATAAACGTTGTGATAAAAAAAACTAATAAAGCAAACTCTTAATGTGATTGTTAGCTTTTTAATGTGATTGGTAATTGTCGTAGAAATATCAAATTTCACGATATGTTTGGGAGGAGAAATAACAAAAAGATTATAATTTTTTTTGTGAGATCTAAAGAGATCATTCCCTTCCAAATTTGAATAAAATGAGAGAAGACCTAAAAAAATTTAAGGTTATCTCGTTTAATTTGATTAAAAATGCATATCTCCTCTAAGTAATAATGGAAATTATTATAAACGTTGTGATAAAAAAAACTAATAAAGGAAACTGTTAATGTGATTGTTATCTTTTTAATGTTATTTGTAATTGTTGTAGAAATATAAAAAATTCTCGATATGTTTGGGAGGTTAATTAATAAAAAGATTATAATTTTTTTTGTGATATCTAAAAAGATCATTCCCTTCCAAATTGGCATAAAATGAGAGAAGACCTAAAAAAATTTCAGGATATCTCGTTTGATTTTATCAAAAAAACATATCTCCTCTCATTAATAATGGAAATTATTATAAACGTTGTGATAAAAAAACTAATAAAGGAAACTCTTAATGTGATTGTTGGCTTTTTAATATGATTGGTAATTGTCGTAGAAATATCAAAATTTCACGATATGTTTGGGAGGAGAAATAACCAAAAGACTATAATTTTTTTTGTGAGATCTAAAAAGATCATTCCCTTCCAAATTTGAATAAAATGAGAGAAGACCTAAAAAAATTTAAGGTTATCTCGTTTAATTTTATTAAAAATACATATCTCCCCTAAGTAATAATGGAAATTATTATAAACGTTGTGATAAAAAAACTAATAAAGGAAACTGTTAATGTGATTGTTATCTTTTTAATGTTATTTGTAATTGTTGTAGAAATATAAAAAATTCTCGATATGTTTGGGAGGTTAATTAATAAAAAGATTATAATTTTTTTTGTGAGATCTAAAAAGATCATTCCCTTCCAAATTGGCATAAAATGAGAGAAGACCTAAAAAAATTTCAGGATATCTCGTTTAATTTGATTAAAAATGCATATCTCCTCTAAGTAATAATGGAAATTATTATAAACGTTGTGATAAAAAAAACTAATAAAGTAAACTGTTAATGTGATTGTTATCTTTTTAATGTTATTTGTAATTGTTGTAGAAATATAAAAAATTCTCGATATGTTTGGGAGGTTAATTAATAAAAAGATTATAATTTTTTTTGTGATATCTAAAAAGATCATTCCCTTCCAAATTGGCATAAAATGAGAGAAGACCTAAAAAAATTTCAGGATATCTCGTTTGATTTTATCAAAAAAACATATCTCCTCTCATTAATAATGGAAATTATTATAAACGTTGTGATAAAAAAACTAATAAAGGAAACTCTTAATGTGATTGTTGGCTTTTTAATATGATTGGTAATTGTCGTAGAAATATCAAAATTTCACGATATGTTTGGGAGGAGAAATAACCAAAAGACTATAATTTTTTTTTGTGAGATCTAAAAAGATCATTCCCTTCCAAATTTGAATAAAATGAGAGAAGACCTAAAAAAATTTAAGGTTATCTCGTTTAATTTTATTAAAAATACATATCTCCCCTAAGTAATAATGGAAATGATTATAAACGTTGTGATAAAAAAACTAATAAAGGAAACTGTTAATGTGATTGTTATCTTTTTAATGTTATTTGTAATTGTTGTAGAAATATAAAAAATTCTCGATATGTTTGGGAGGTTAATTAATAAAAAGATTATAATTTTTTTTGTGAGATCTAAAAAGATCATTGCCTTCCAAATTGGCATAAAATGAGAGAAGACCTAAAACAATTTCAGGATATCTCATTTAATTTTATTAAAATACATATCTCCTCTAATTAATAATGGAAATTATAATAAACGTTGTGAGAAAATAACTAATAAAGGAAACTATTAATGTGATTGTTATCTTTTTAATGTGATTGGTAATTGTCGTAGAAATATCAAAATTTCACGATATGTTTGGGAGGAGAAATAACAAAAAGATTATAATTTTTTTTTGTGAGATCTAAAAAGATCATTCCGTTCCAAATTTGAATAAAATGAGAGAAGACCTAAAAAGATTTAAGGTTATCTCGTTTAATTTTATTAAAAATACATATCTCCTCTAAGTAATAATGGAAATTATTATAAACGTTGCAATAAAAAAAACTAATAAAGGAAACTGTTAATGTGATTGTTATCTTTTTATTGTTATTTGTAATTGTCGTAGAAATATAAAAAATTCTCGATATGTTTGGGAGGTTAAATAATAAAAAGATTATAATTTTTTTTTGTGAGATCTAAAAAGATCATTCCCTTCGAAATTGGCATAAAATGAGAGAAGACCTAAAAAAATTTCAGGATATCTCGTTTGATTTGATTAAAAATACATATCTCCTCTCATTAATAATGGAAATTATTATAAACGTCGTGATAAAAAAAACCTAATAAAGGAAACTCTTATTGTGATTGGTAATTGTTGTATCAAAATTTCACCAAAAGTTTGGGAGGAGGAATTACAAAAAGATGATAATTTTTTTTTGTGAGATCTAAAAAGATCATTCCCTTCCAAATTTGAATAAAATGAGAGAAGACTTAAAACAATTTAAGGTTATCTCGATTAATTTTATTAAAAATACATATCTCCTCTATGTAATAATGGAAATTATTATAAACGTTGTGATAAATAAAACTAATAAAGGAAACTGTTAATGTGATTGTTATCTTTTTAATGTTATTTGTAATTGTCGTAGAAATATAAAAAATTCTCGATATGTTTGGGAGGTTAAATAATAAAAAGATTATAATATTTTTTTGTGCGATCTAAAAATATGATTCCCTTTGAAATTGGCATAAAATGAGAGAAGACCTAAAAAAATTTCAGGATATCTCGTTTGATTTGATTAAAAATACATATCTCCTCTCATTAATAATGGAACTTATTATAAATGTCGTGATAAAAAAAACTAATAAAGGAAACTCTTAATGTGATTGTTATCTTTTTAATGTGATTGGTAATTGTCGTAGAAATATCAAAATTTCATGATATGTTTGGGCGGAGAAATAACAAAAAGATTATAATTTTTTTTTGTGAGATCTAAAAAGATCATTCCCTTCCAAATTTGAATAAAATGAGAGAATACCTAAAAAAATTTAAGGTTATCTCGTTTAATTTTATTAAAAATACATATCTCCTCTCATTAATAATGGAAATTATTATAAACGTTGTGAGAAAAAAAACTAATAAAGGAAACTATTAATGTGATTGTCATCTTTTTAGCGTGATTGGTAATTGTCGTAGAAATATCAAAATTTCACGATATGTTTGGGAGGTTAAAGAATAAAAAGATAATAATTTTTTTTGTGAGATCTAAAAAGATCATTCCCTTCCAAATTGGCATAAAATGAGAGAAGACCTAAAAAAATTTCAGGATATCTCGTTTGATTTTATTAAAAATACATATCTCCTCTTATTAATAATGCAAATTATTATAAACGTTGTGAAAAAAAGTAATAAAGGAAACTATTAATGTGATTGTTATCTTTTTAATGTCATTGGTAATTGTCGTAAAAATATCAAAATTTCACGATATGTTTGGGAGGTGAAATAACTAAAAGATTATAATTTTTTTTTGCGAGATCTAAACAGCTCATTCCCTTGCAAATTGGCATAAAATGAGAGAAGACGTAAAAAAATTTCTGGATATCTCGTTTAATTTTATTCAAAATACATATCTCCACTCATTATTAATGAAAATTATTATAAACGTTGTGATAAAAAAACTAATAAAGGAAACTATTAATGTGATTGGTAATTGTCGTAGAAATATCAAAATTTCACGTTATGTTTGGGAGGTGAAATAATAAAAAGATTATCATTTTTTTTTTGCGAGATCTAAAAAGATCATTCCCTTCCAAATTCGCATAAAATGAGAGAAGACCTAAACAAATTTCAGGATATCTCGTTTAATTTCATTAAAAATACATATCTCCTCTCATTAATAATGAAAATTATTATAAAGGTTTTAATAAAAATACTAATAAAGGATACTATTAATGTGATTGTTATCTTTTTAATGTGATTGGTAATTGTCGTAGAAAAATCAAAATTTCACGATATGTTTTGGAGTTGAAATAATAAATAGATTATATTTTTTTTTGGGGAGATCTAAAAAGATCATTGCCTTCCAAATTGGCATAAAATGAGAGTAGACCTAAAAAAATTTCAAGATATCTCGTTTAATTTTATTAAAACTACATATCTCCTCTCATTAATAATGAAAATTATTATAAACGTTGTAATAAAAAAACTAATAAAGGAAACTATTAATGTGATTGTTATCTTTTTAATGTCATTGGTAATTGTCGTAAAAATATCAAAATTTCGTGATATGTTTGGGAGGCGAAATAATAAAAAGATTATATGTTTTTTGTTACATCTAAAAATATCATTCCCTTCCAAATATGCATAAAATGAGAGAAGACCTAAAAAAATTTCAAGATATCTCGTTTAATTTTATTAAAACTACATATCTCCTCTCATTTATAATGAAAATTATTATAAACATTATAATAAAAAAACTAATAAAGGAAACTATTAATGTGATTGTTATATTTTTAATGTGATTGGTAATTGTCGTAGAAATATTAAAATTTCACGATATGTTTGGGTGGTGAAATAATAAAAAGATTATAATTTTTTTTTGGTGAGATCTAAAAAGATCATTCCATTCCAAATTGGCATAATATGACAGAAGACCTAAATAAATTATATCTCATTTAATTTTTTTAAAAATACATATCTCCTCTTGTTAATAATGGAAATTATTATAAATGTTGTAATAAAAAAACTAATAAAGGAAACTATTAATGTGACTGTTATCTTTTTAATGTGATTGGTAATTGTCGTAGAAAAATCAAATTTTCATGATATGTTTTGGAGTTGAAATAATAAATGGATTATATTTTTTTTTTGGGAAGATCTAAAAAGATCATTGCCTTCCAAATTGGCATAAAATGAGAGTAGACCTAAAAAAATTTCAAGATATCTCGTTTAATTTTATTAAAACCACATATCTCCTCTCATTAATAATGAAAATTATTATAAACGTTGTAATAAAAAAACTAATAAAGGAAACTATTAATGTGATTGTTATCTTTTTAATGTGATTGGTAATTGTCGTAGAAATATTAAAATTTCACGATATGTTTGGGAGGTGAAATAATAAAAAGATTATAATTTTTTTTGGTGAGATCTAAAAAGATCATTCACTTCCAAATTGGCATAATATGACAGAAGACCTAAATAAATTATATCTCATTTAATTTTTTAAAAAATACATATCTCCTCTCATTAATAATGGAAATTATTATAAATGTTGTAATAAAAAAAACTAATAAAGGAAACTATTAATGTGATTGTTATCTTTTTAATGTGATTGGTAATTGTCGTAGAAATATCAAAATTTCACGTTATGTTTGGGAGGTGAAATAATAAAAAGATTATCATTTTTTTTTTGCGAGATCTAAAAAGATCATTCCCTTCCAAATTCGCATAAAATGAGAGAAGACCTAAACAAATTTCAGGATATCTCGTTTAATTTCATTAAAAATACATATCTCCTATCATTAATAATGAAAATTATTATAAAGGTTTTAATAAAAATACTAATAAAGGATACTATTAATGTGATTGTTATCTTTTTAATGTGATTGGTAATTGTCGTAGAAATATCAAAATTTCACGATATGTTTTGGAGTTGAAATAATAAATAGATTATATTTTTTTTTTTGGGGAGATCTAAAAAGATCATTGCCTTCCAAATTGGCATAAAATGAGAGTAGACCTAAAAAAATTTCAAGATATCTCGTTTAATTTTATTAAAACCACATATCTCCTCTCATTAATAATGAAAATTATTATAAACGTTGTAATAAAAAAACTAATAAAGGAAACTATTAATGTGATTGTTATCTTTTTAATGTGATTGGTAATTGTCGTAGAAATATTAAAATTTCACGATATGTTTGGGAGGTGAAATAATAAAAAGATTATAATTTTTTTTGGTGAGATCTAAAAAGATCATTCACTTCCAAATTGGCATAATATGACAGAAGACCTAAATAAATTATATCTCATTTAATTTTTTAAAAAATACATATCTCCTCTCATTAATAATGGAAATTATTATAAATGTTGTAATAAAAAAAACTAATAAAGGAAACTATTAATGTGACTGTTACCTTGTTAATGTGATTGGTAATTGTCGTAGAAAAATCAAAATTTCACGATATGTTTGGGAGGGGAAATAATAAAAAGATTATAATTTTTTTTTGTGAGATCTAAAAAGATCATTCCCTTCCAAATTGGCATAAAATGGGGGAAGACCTAAACAAATTTCAGGATATCTCGTTTAATTTCATTAAAAATACATATCTCCTCTCATTAATAATGGGAATTATTATAAACGTTATGATAAAAAACTAATAAAGGAAACTATTAATGTGATTGTTATCTTTTAAATGTGATTGGTAATTGTCGTAGAAATATCAAAATTTCACGATATGTTTGGGAGGGGAAATGATAAAAAGATTATAATTTTTTTTGTGAGATCTAAAAAGATCATTCCCTTCCAAATTGGCATAAAATAAGAGAAGACCTAAACAAATTTCAGGATATCTCGTTGAATTTCATTAAAAATACATATCTCCTCTTATTAATAATGGAAATTATTATACACGTTGTGATAAAAAACTAATAAAGGAAACTATTAATGTGATTGTTATCTTTTTAATGTGATTGGTAATTGTCCTAGAAATATCAAAATTTCACGATATGTTTGGGAGGTGAAACAATAAAAAGATTATAATTTTTGTTTTGCGAGATCTAAACAGTTCATTCCCTTGCAAATTGGCATAAAATGAGAGAAGACCTAAAAAAATTTCTGGATATCTCGTTTAAATTTATTCAAAATACATATCTCCTCTCATTATTAATGAAAATTATTATAAACGTTGTGATAAAAAAACTAATAAAGGAAACTATTAATGTGATTGTTATCTTTTTAATGTGATTGGTAATTGTCGTAGAAATATCAAAATTTCACGTTATGTTTGGGAGGTGAAATAATAAAAAGATTATAATTTTTTTTTTGCGAGATCTAAAAAGATCATTCCCTTCCAAATTCGTATAAAATGAGAGAAGACCTAAACAAATTTCAGGATATCTCGTTTAATTTCATTAAAAATACATATCTCCTCTCATTAATAATGAAAATTATTATAAAGGTTTTAATAAAAATACTAATAAAGGATACTATTAATGTGATTGTTATCTTTTTAATGTGATTGGTAATTGTCGTAGAAATATCAAAATTTCACGATATGTTTTGGAGTTGAAATAATAAATAGATTAAATTTTTTTTTTGGGGAGATCTAAAAAGATCATTGCCTTCCAAATTGGCATAAAATGAGAGTAGACCTAAAAAAATTTCAAGATATCTCGTTTAATTTTATTAAAACTACATATCTCCTCTCATTAATAATGAAAATTATTATAAACGTTGTAATAAAAAAACTAATAAATGAAACTATTAATGTGATTGTTATCTTTTTAATGTGATTGGTAATAGTCGTAGAAATATTAAAATTTCACGATATGTTTGGGAGGTTAAATAATAAAAAGATTATAATTTCTTTTGGTGAGATCTAAAAAGATCATTCACTTCCAAATTGGCATAATATGACAGAAGACCTAAATAAACTATATCTCATTTAATTTTTTAAAAAATACATATCTCCTCTTGTTAATAATGGAAATTATTATAAATGTTGTAATAAAAAAACTAATAAAGGAAACTATTAATGTGACTGTTATCTTTTTAATGTGATTGGTAATTGTCGTAGAAAAATCAAATTTTCACGATATGTTTTGGAGTTGAAATAATAAATGGATTATATTTTTTTTTTGGGGAGATCTAAAAAGATCATTGCCTTCCAAATTGGCATAAAATGAGAGTAGACCTAAAAAAATTTCAAGATATCTCGTTTAATTTTATTAAAAATACATATCTCCTCTCATTAATAATGAAAATTATTATAAATGTTGTAATAAAAAAACTAATAAAGGAAACTATTAATGTGATTGTTATCTTTTTAATGTGATTGGTAATTGTCGTAGAAACATTAAAATTTCACGATATGTTTGGGAGGTGAAATAATAAAAAGATTATAATTTTTTTTTGGTGAGATCTAAAAAGATCATTCACTTCCAAATTGGCATAATATGACAGAAGACCTAAATAAATTATATCTCATTTAATTTTTTAAAAAATACATATCTCCTCTCATTAATAATGGAAATTATTATAAATGTTGTAATAAAAAAAACTAATAAAGGAAACTATTAATGTGATTGTTATCTTTTTAATGTGATTGGTAATTGTCGTAGAAAAATCAAAATTTCACGATATGTTTTGGAGTTGAAATAATAAATAGATTATAATTTTTTTTGGTGAGATCTAAAAAGATCATTGCCTTCCAAATTGGCATAAAATGAGAGAAGACCTAAAAAAATTTCAAGATATCTCGTTTAATTTTATTAAAACTACATATCTCCTCTCATTAATAATGAAAATTATTATAAACGTTGTAATAAAAAAACAAATAAAGGAAACTATTAATGTGATTGTTATCTTTTTAATGTGATTGGTAATTGTCGTAGAAATATTAAAATTTCATGATATGTTTGGGAGGTGAAATAATAAAAAGATTATAATTTTTTTTTTGTGAGATCTAAAAAGATCATTCACTTCCAAATTGGCATAATATGACAGAAGACCTAAATAAATTATATCTCATTTAATTTTTAAAAAAATACATATCTCCTCTCATTAATAATGGAAATTATTATAAATGTTGTAATAAAAAAAACTAAAAAAGGAAACTATTAATGTGATTGTTATCTTTTTAATGTGATTGGTAATTGTCGTAGAAAAATCAAAATTTCATGATATGTTTTGGAGTTGAAATAATAAATAGATTATAATTTTTTTTGGTGAGATCTAAAAAGATCATCGCCTTCCAAATTGGCATAAAATGAGAGAAGACCTAAAAAAATTTCAAGATATCTCGTTTAATTTTATTAAAACTACATATCTCGTCTCATTTATAATGAAAATTATTATAAACATTGTAATAAAAAAACTAATAAAGGAAACTATTAATGTGATTGTTATCTTTTTAATGTGATTGGTAATTGTCGTAGAAATATCAAAATTTCATGATATGTTTGGGTGGTGAAATAATAAAAAGATTATAATTTTTTTTGGTGAGATCTAAAAAGATCATTCCCTTCCAAATTGGCATAATATGACAGAAGACCTAAATAAATTATATCTCATTTAATTTTTTTAAAAATACATATATCCTCTTGTTAATAATGGAAATTATTATAAATGTTGGAATAAAAAAACTAATAAAGGAAACTATTAATGTGACTGTTATCTTTTAAATGTGATTGGTAATTGTCGTAGAAAAGTCAAAATTTCACGATATGTTTGGGAGGGGAAATAATAAAAAGATTATAATTTTTTTTTTGTGAGATCTAAATAGATCATTCCCTTCCAAATTGGCATAAAATGAGAGAAGACCTAAACAAATTTCAGGATATCTCTTTTAATTTCATTAAAAATACATATCTCCTCTCATTGATAATGGAAATTATTATAAAGGTTTTAATAAAAATACTAATAAAGGATACTATTAATGTGATTGTTATCTTTTTAATGTGATTGGTAATTGTCGTAGAAATATCAAAATTTCACGATATGTTTTGGAGTTGAAATAATAAATAGATTAAATTTTTTTTTTGGGGAGATCTAAAAAGATCATTGCCTTCCAAATTGGCATAAAATGAGAGTAGACCTAAAAAAATTTCAAGATATCTCGTTTAATTTTATTAAAACTACATATCTCCTCTCATTAATAATGAAAATTATTATAAACGTTGTAATAAAAAAACTAATAAATGAAACTATTAATGTGATTGTTATCTTTTTAATGTGATTGGTAATTGTCGTAGAAATATTAAAATTTCACGATATGTTTGGGAGGTTAAATAATAAAAAGATTATAATTTCTTTTGGTGAGATCTAAAAAGATCATTCACTTCCAAATTGGCATAATATGACAGAAGACCTAAATAAACTATATCTCATTTAATTTTTTAAAAAATACATATCTCCTCTTGTTAATAATGGAAATTATTATAAATGTTGTAATAAAAAAACTAATAAAGGAAACTATTAATGTGACTGTTATCTTTTTAATGTGATTGGTAATTGTCGTAGAAAAATCAAATTTTCACGATATGTTTTGGAGTTGAAATAATAAATGGATTATATTTTTTTTTTTGGGGAGATCTAAAAAGATCATTGCCTTCCAAATTGGCATAAAATGAGAGTAGACCTAAAAAAATTTCAAGATATCTCGTTTAATTTTATTAAAAATACATATCTCCTCTCATTAATAATGAAAATTATTATAAATGTTGTAATAAAAAAACTAATAAAGGAAACTATTAATGTGATTGTTATCTTTTTAATGTGATTGGTAATTGTCGTAGAAATATTAAAATTTCACGATATGTTTGGGAGGTGAAATAATAAAAAGATTATAATTTTTTTTTGGTGAGATCTAAAAAGATCATTCACTTCCAAATTGGCATAATATGACAGAAGACCTAAATAAATTATATCTCATTTAATTTTTTAAAAAATACATATCTCCTCTCATTAATAATGGAAATTATTATAAATGTTGTAATAAAAAAAACTAATAAAGGAAACTATTAATGTGATTGTTATCTTTTTAATGTGATTGGTAATTGTCGTAGAAAAATCAAAATTTCACGATATGTTTTGGAGTTGAAATAATAAATAGATTATAATTTTTTTTGGTGAGATCTAAAAAGATCATTGCCTTCCAAATTGGCATAAAATGAGAGAAGACCTAAAAAAATTTCAAGATATCTCGTTTAATTTTATTAAAACTACATATCTCCTCTCATTAATAATGAAAATTATTATAAACGTTGTAATAAAAAAACAAATAAAGGAAACTATTAATGTGATTGTTATCTTTTTAATGTGATTGGTAATTGTCGTAGAAATATTAAAATTTCATGATATGTTTGGGAGGTGAAATAATAAAAAGATTATAATTTTTTTTTTGTGAGATCTAAAAAGATCATTCACTTCCAAATTGGCATAATATGACAGAAGACCTAAATAAATTATATCTCATTTAATTTTTAAAAAAATACATATCTCCTCTCATTAATAATGGAAATTATTATAAATGTTGTAATAAAAAAAACTAAAAAAGGAAACTATTAATGTGATTGTTATCTTTTTAATGTGATTGGTAATTGTCGTAGAAAAATCAAAATTTCATGATATGTTTTGGAGTTGAAATAATAAATAGATTATAATTTTTTTTGGTGAGATCTAAAAAGATCATTGCCTTCCAAATTGGCATAAAATGAGAGAAGACCTAAAAAAATTTCAAGATATCTCGTTTAATTTTATTAAAACTACATATCTCGTCTCATTTATAATGAAAATTATTATAAACATTGTAATAAAAAAACTAATAAAGGAAACTATTAATGTGATTGTTATCTTTTTAATGTGATTGGTAATTGTCGTAGAAATATCAAAATTTCATGATATGTTTGGGTGGTGAAATAATAAAAAGATTATAATTTTTTTTGGTGAGATCTAAAAAGATCATTCCCTTCCAAATTGGCATAATATGACAGAAGACCTAAATAAATTATATCTCATTTAATTTTTTTAAAAATACATATATCCTCTTGTTAATAATGGAAATTATTATAAATGTTGGAATAAAAAAACTAATAAAGGAAACTATTAATGTGACTGTTATCTTTTAAATGTGATTGGTAATTGTCGTAGAAAAGTCAAAATTTCACGATATGTTTGGGAGGGGAAATAATAAAAAGATTATAATTTTTTTTTTGTGAGATCTAAATAGATCATTCCCTTCCAAATTGGCATAAAATGAGAGAAGACCTAAACAAATTTCAGGATATCTCTTTTAATTTCATTAAAAATACATATCTCCTCTCATTGATAATGGAAATTATTATAAACGTTGTGATAAAAAACTAATAAAGGAAACTATTAATGTGATTGTTATCTTTTAAATGTGATTGGTAACTGTCGTAGAAATATCAAAATTTCACGATATGTTTGGGAGGGGAAATGATAAAAAGATTATAATTTTTTTTGTGATATCTAAAAAGATCATTCCCTTCCAAATTGGCATAAAATGAGAGTAGACCTAAAAAAATTTCAAGATATCTCGTTTAATTTTATTAAAACCACATATCTCCTCTCATTAATAATGAAAATTATTATAAACGTTGTAATAAAAAAACTAATAAAGGAAACTATTAATGTGATTGTTATCTTTTTAATGTGATTGGTAATTGTCGTAGAAATATTAAAATTTCACGATATGTTTGGGAGGTGAAATAATAAAAAGATTATAATTTTTTTTGGTGAGATCTAAAAAGATCATTCACTTCCAAATTGGCATAATATGACAGAAGACCTAAATAAATTATATCTCATTTAATTTTTTAAAAAATACATATCTCCTCTCATTAATAATGGAAATTATTATAAATGTTGTAATAAAAAAAAACTAATAAAGGAAACTATTAATGTGACTGTTACCTTTTTAATGTGATTGGTAATTGTCGTAGAAAAATCAAAATTTCACGATATGTTTGGGAGGGGAAATAATAAAAAGATTATAATTTTTTTTTGTGACATCTAAAAAGATCATTCCCTTCCAAATTGGCATAAAATGGGGGAAGACCTAAACAAATTTCAGGATATCTTGTTTAATTTCATTAAAAATACATATCTCCTCTCATTAATAATGGGAATTATTATAAACGTTATGATAAAAAACTAATAAAGGAAACTATTAATGTGATTGTTATCTTTTAAATGTGATTGGTAATTGTCGTAGAAATATCAAAATTTCACGATATGTTTGGGAGGGGAAATGATAAAAAGATTATAATTTTTTTTGTGAGATGTAAAAAGATCATTCCCTTCCAAATTGGCATAAAATAAGAGAAGACCTAAACAAATTTCAGGATATCTCGTTGAATTTCATTAAAAATACATATCTCCTCTTATTAATAATGGAAATTATTATACACGTTGTGATAAAAAACTAATAAAGGAAACTATTAATGTGATTGTTATCTTTTTAATGTGATTGGTAATTGTCCTAGAAATATCAAAATTTCACGATATGTTTGGGAGGTGAAACAATAAAAAGATTATAATTTTTGTTTTGCGAGATCTAAATAGTTCATTCCCTTGCAAATTGGCATAAAATGAGAGAAGACCTAAAAAAATTTCTGGATATCTCGTTTAATTTTATTCAAAATACATATCTCCTCTCATTATTAATGAAAATTATTATAAACGTTGTGATAAAAAAACTAATAAAGGAAACTATTAATGTGATTGTTATCTTTTAAATGTGATTGGTAATTGTCGTAGAAATATCAAAATTTCACGTTATGTTTGGGAGGTGAAATAATAAAAAGATTATCATTTTTTTTTGCGAGATCTAAAAAGATCATTCCCTTCCAAATTCGCATAAAATGAGAGAAGACCTAAACAAATTTCAGGATATCTCGTTTAATTTCATTAAAAATACATATCTCCTATCATTAATAATGAAAATTATTATAAAGGTTTTAATAAAAATACTAATAAAGGATACTATTAATGTGATTGTTATCTTTTTAATGTGATTGGTAATTGTCGTAGAAATATCAAAATTTCACGATATGTTTTGGATTTGAAATAATAAATAGATTATATTTTTTTTTTGGGGAGATCTAAAAAGATCATTGCCTTCCAAATTGGCATAAAATGAGAGTAGACCTAAAAAAATTTCAAGATATCTCGTTTAATTTTATTAAAACCACATATCTCCTCTCATTAATAATGAAAATTATTATAAACGTTGTTATAAAAAAACTAATAAAGGAAACTATTAATGTGATTGTTATCTTTTTAATGTGATTGGTAATTGTCGTAGAAATATTAAAATTTCACGATATGTTTGGGAGGTGAAATAATAAAAAGATTATAATTTCTTTTGGTGAGATCTAAAAAGATCATTCACTTCCAAATTGGCATAATATGACAGAAGACCTAAATAAATTATATCTCATTTAATTTTTTAAAAAATACATATCTCCTCTCATTAATAATGGAAATTAATATAAATGTTGTAATAAAAAAAACTAATAAAGGAAACTATTAATGTGATTGTTATCTTTTTAATGTGATTGGTAATTGTCGTAGAAATATCAAAATTTCACGATATGTTTTGGAGTTGAAATAATAAATAGATTATAATTTTTTTTGGTGAGATCTAAAAAGATCATTGCCTTCCAAATTGGCATAAAATGAGAGAAGACCTAAAAAAATTTCAAGATATCTCGTTTAATTTTATTAAAACTACATATCTTGTCTCATTTATAATGAAAATTATTATAAACATTGTAATAAAAAAACTAATAAAGGAAACTATTAATGTGATTGTTATCTTTTTAATGTGATTGGTAATTGTCATAGAAATATTAAAATTTCATGATATGTTTGGGTGGTGAAATAATAAAAAGATTATAATTTTTTTTTGTGAGATCTAAAAAGATCATTCCCTTCCAAATTGGCATAATATGACAGAAGACCTAAATAAATTATATCTCATTTAATTTTTTAAAAAATACATATCTCCTCTCATTAATAATGGAAATTATTATAAATGTTGTAATAAAAAAAACTAATAAAGGAAACTATTAATGTGATTGTTATCTTTTTAATGTGATTGGTAATTGTTGTAGAAATATCAAAATTTCACGTTATGTTTGGGAGGTGAAATAATAAAAAGATTATCATTTTTTTTTTGCCAGATCTAAAAAGATCATTCCCTTCCAAATTCGCATAAAATGAGAGAAGACCTAAACAAATTTCAGGATATCTCGTTTAATTTCATTAAAAATACATATCTCCTATCATTAATAATGAAAATTATTATAAAGGTTTTAATAAAAATACTAATAAAGGATACTATTAATGTGATTGTTATTATTTTAATGTGATTGGTAATTGTCGTAGAAATATCAAAATTTCACGATATGTTTTGGAGTTGAAATAATAAATAGATTATATTTTTTTTTTTGGAAAGATCTAAAAAGATCATTGCCTTCCAAATTGGCATAAAATGAGAGTAGACCTAAAAAAATTTCAAGATATCTCGTTTAATTTTATTAAAACCACATATCTCCTCTCATTAATAATGAAAATTATTATAAACGTTGTAATAAAAAACTAATAAAGGAAACTATTAATGTGATTGTTATCTTTTTAATGTGATTGTAATTGTCGTAGAAATATTAAAATTTCACGATATGTTTGGGAGGTGAAATAATAAAAAGATTATAGTTTTTTTTGGTGAGATCTAAAAAGATCATTCACTTCCAAATTGGCATAATATGACAGAAGACCTAAATAAATTATATCTCATTTAATTTTTAAAAAAATACATATCTCCTCTCATTAATAATGGAAATTATTATAAATGTTGTAATAAAAAAAACTAATAAAGGAAACTATTAATGTGACAGTTACCTTTTTAATGTGATTGGTAATTGTCGTAGAAAAATCAAAATTTCACGATATGTTTGGGAGGGGAAATAATAAAAAGATTATAATTTTTTTTTGTGAGATCTAAAAAGATCATTCCCTTCCAAATTAGCATAAAATGGGGGAAGACCTAAACAAATTTCAGGATATCTCGTTTAATTTCATTAAAAATACATATCTCCTCTCATTAATAATGGGAATTATTATAAACGTTATGATAAAAAACTAATAAAGGAAACTATTAATGTGATTGTTATCTTTTAAATGTGATTGGTAATTGTCGTAGAAATATCAAAATTTCACGATATGTTTGGGAGGGGAAATGATAAAAAGATTATAATTTTTTTTGTGAGATCTAAAAAGATCATTCCCTTCCAAATTGGCATAAAATAAGAGAAGACTTAAACAAATTTCAGGATATCTCGTTGAATTTCATTAAAAATACATATCTCCTCTTATTAATAATGGAAATTATTATACACGTTGTGATAAAAAACTAATAAAGGAAACTATTAATGTGATTGTTATCTTTTTAATGTGATTGGTAATTGTCGTAGAAATATCAAAATTTCACGATATATTTGGGAGGTGAAACAATAAAAAGATTATAATTTTTTTTTGCGAGATCTAAACAGTTCATTCCCTTGCAAATTGGCATAAAATGAGAGAAGACCTAAAAAAATTTCTGGATATCTCGTTTAATTTTATTCAAAATACATATCTCCTCTCATTATTAATGAAAATTATTATAAACGTTGTGATAAAAAAACTAATAAAGGAAACTATTAATGTGATTGTTATCTTTTTAATGTGATTGGTAATTGTCGTAGAAATATCAAAATTTCACGTTATGTTTGGGAGGTGAAATAATAAAAAGATTATCATTTTTTTTTGCGAGATCTAAAAAGATCATTCCCTTCCAAATTCGTATAAAATGAGAGAAGACCTAGACAAATTTCAGGATATCTCGTTTAATTTCATTAAAAATACATATCTCCTCTCATTAATAATGAAAATTATTATAAAGGTTTTAATAAAAATACTAATAAAGGATACTATTAATGTGATTGTTATCTTTTTAATGTGATTGGTAATTGTCGTAGAAATATCAAAATTTCACGATATGTTTTGGAGTTGAAATAATAAATAGATTATATTTTTTTTTTGGGGAGATCTAAAAAGATCATTGCCTTCCAAATTGGCATAAAATGAGAGTAGACCTAAAAAAATTTCAAGATATCTCGTTTAATTTTATTAAAACCACATATCTCCTCTCATTAATAATGAAAATTATTATAAACGTTGTAATAAAAAAACTAATAAAGGAAACTATTAATGTGATTGTTATCTTTTTAATGTGATTGGTAATTGTCGTAGAAATATTAAAATTTCACGATATGTTTGGGAGGTGAAATAATAAAAAGATTATAATTTTTTTTGGTGAGATCTAAAAAGATCATTCACTTCCAAATTGGCATAATATGACAGAAGACCTAAATAAATTATATCTCATTTAATTTTTTAAAAAATACATATCTCCTCTCATTAATAATGGAAATTATTATAAATGTTGTAATAAAAAAAACTAATAAAGGAAACTATTAATGTGACTGTTACCTTGTTAATGTGATTGGTAATTGTCGTAGAAAAATCAAAATTTCACGATATGTTTGGGAGGGGAAATAATAAAAAGATTATAATTTTTTTTTGTGAGATCTAAAAAGATCATTCCCTTCCAAATTGGCATAAAATGGGGGAAGACCTAAACAAATTTCAGGATATCTCGTTTAATTTCATTAAAAATACATATCTCCTCTCATTAATAATGGGAATTATTATAAACGTTATGATAAAAAACTAATAAAGGAAACTATTAATGTGATTGTTATCTTTTAAATGTGATTGGTAATTGTCATAGAAATATTAAAATTTCATGATATGTTTGGGTGGTGAAATAATAAAAAAATTATAATTTTTTTTTGTGAGATCTAAAAAGATCATTCCCTTCCAAATTGGCATAATATGACAGAAGACCTAAATAAATTATATCTCATTTAATTTTTTTAAAAATACATATCTCCTCTTGTTAATAATGGAAATTATTATAAATGTTGGAATAAAAAAACTAATAAAGGAAACTATTAATGTGACTGTTATCTTTTTAATGTGATTGGTAATTGTCATAGAAAAATCAAAATTTCATGATATGTTTGGGAGGGGAAATAATAAAAAGATTATAATTTTTTTTTTGCGAGATCTAAACAGTTCATTCCCTTCCAAATTTGGATAAAATGAGAGAAGACCTAAACAAATTTCAGGATATCTCGTTTAATTTCCTTAAAAATACATATCTCCTCTTATTAATAATGGAACTTATTATAAATGTTGTGATAAAAAACTAATAAAGGAAACTATTAATGTGATTGTTATCTTTTTAATGTGATTGGTAATTGTCGTAGAAATATCAAAATTTCACGATATGTTTGGGAGGTGAAATAATAAAAAGATTATAATTTTTTTTTGCGAGATCTAAACAGTTCATTCCCTTCCAAATTGGCATAAAATGAGAGAAGACCTAAACAAATTTCAGGATATCTCGTTTAATTTCATTAAAAATACATATGTCCTCTTATTAATAATGGAAATTATTATAAATGTTGTGATAAAAAACTAATAAAGGAAACTATTAATGTGATTGTTATCTTTTTAATGTGATTGGTAATTGTCGTAGAAATATCAAAATTTCACGATATGTTTGGGAGGTGAAATAATAAAAAGATTATATTTTTTTTTTGCGAGATCTAAACAGTTCATTCCCTTCCAAATTCGCATAAAATGAGAGAAGACCTAAACAAATTTCTGGATATCTTGTTTAATTTTATTAAAAATACATATCTCCTCTCAGTATTAATGAAAATATTATAAACGTTGTGATAAAAAAACTAATAAAGGAAACTATTAATGTGATTGTTATCTTTTTAATGTGATTGGTAATTGTCGTAGAAATATCAAAATTTCACGATATGTTTGGGAGGGGAAATGATAAAAAGATTATAATTTTTTTTGTGAGATCTAAAAAGATCATTCCTTTCCAAATTGGCATAAAATGATAGAAGACCTAAACAAATTTCAGGATATCTCGTTTAATTTCATTAAAAATACATATCTCCTCTTATTAATAATGGAAATTATTATAAATGTTGTGATAAAAAACTAATAAAGGAAACTATTAATGTGATTGTTATCTTTTTAATGTGATTGGTAATTGTCGTAGAAATATCAAAATTTCACGATATGTTTGGGAGGTGAAATAATAAAAAGATTATATTTTTTTTTGCGAGATCTAAACAGTTCATTCCCTTCCAAATTGGCATAAAATGAGAGAAGACCTAAACAAATTTCAGGATATCTCGTTTAATTTCATTAAAAATACATATCTCCTCTTATTAATAATGGAAATTATTATAAATGTTGTG
This sequence comes from Pueraria montana var. lobata, assembly GCA_026413185.1. NCBI lineage: Eukaryota > Viridiplantae > Streptophyta > Magnoliopsida > Fabales > Fabaceae > Pueraria > Pueraria montana. The sequence goes on from CM048648.1 coordinate 70,786,681, forward strand.
ATAAAAAACTAATAAAGGAAACTATTAATGTGATTGTTATCTTTTTAATGTGATTGGTAATTATCGTAGAAATATCAAAATTTCATGATATGTTTGGGAGGTGAAATAATAAAAAGATTATAATTTTTTTTTTGCGAGATCTAAACAGTTCATTGCCTTCCAAATTGGCATAAAATGAGAGAAGACCTAAACAAATTTCTGGATATCTTGTTTAATTTTATTAAAAATACATATCTCCTCTCAGTATTAATGAAAATTATTATAAACGTTGTGATAAAAAAACTAATAAAGGAAACTATTAATGTGATTGTTATCTTTTTAATGTGATTGGTAATTGTCGTAGAAATATCAAAATTTCACGTTATGTTTGGGAGGTGAAATAATAAAAAGATTATAATTTTTTTTTGCGAGATCTAAAAAGATCATTCCCTTCCAAATTGGCATAAAATGAGAGAAGACCTAAACAAATTTCAGGATATCTCGTTGAATTTCATTAAAAATACATATCTCCTCTCATTAATAATGAAAATTTTTATAAAGGTTTTAATAAAAATACTAATAAAGGATACTATTAATGTGACTGTTATCTTTTTAATGTGATTGGTAATTGTCGTAGAAAAATCTAAATTTCACGATATGTTTGGGAGGGGAAATAATAAAAAGATTATAATTTTTTTTTTGCGAGATCTAAACAGTTCATTCCCTTCCAAATTGGCATAAAATGAGAGAAGACCTAAACAAATTTCAGGATATCTCGTTTAATTTCAGTAAAAATACATATCTCCTCTTATTAATAATGGAACTTATTATAAATGTTGTGATAAAAAAACTAATAAAGGAAACTATTAATGTGATTGTTATCTTTTTAATGTGATTGGTAATTGTCGTAGAAATATCAAATTTCACGTTATGTTTGGAGGAGAAATAACAAAAAGATTATAATTTTTTTTGTGAGATCTAAAAAGATCATTCCCTTCCAAATTTGAATAAAATGAGAGAAGACCTAAAAAAATTTAAGGTTATCTCGTTTAATTTTATTAAAAATGCATATCTCCTCTAAGTAATAATGGAAATTATTATAAACGTTGTGATAAAAAAACTAATAAGGGAAACTGTTAATGTGATTGTTATCTTTTTAATGTTATTTGTAATTGTCGTGGAAATATAAAAAATTCTCGATATGTTTGGGAGGTTAAAAATAAGAAGATTATAATTTTTTTTTGTGAGATCTAAAAAGATCATTCCCTTCCAAATTGGCATAAAATGAGAGAAGACCTAAAACAATTTCAGGATATCTCATTTAATTTAATTAAAAATACATATCTTCTCTAGTTAATAATGGAAATTATTATAAACATTGTGAGAAAATAAGTAATAAAGGAAACTATTAATGTGATTGTTATCTTTTTAACGTGATTGGTAATTGTCGTAGAAATATCAAAATTTCACGATATGTTTCGGAGGTGAGATAATTAAAAAATATTATATTTTTATTTGTGACATCTAAAAAGATCATTCCCTTCCAAATTGGCATAAAATGAGAGAAGACCTAAAATAATTTCAGGACATCTCATTTAATTTTATTAAAAATACATATCTCCTCTAATTAATAATGGAAATTATTATAAACGTTGTGAGAAAATAAGTAATAAAGGAAACTATTAATGTGATTGTTATCTTTTTAACGTGATTGGTAATTGTCGTAGAAATATCAAAATTTCACGATATGTTTGGGAGGTGAAAGAATAAAAAGATTATAATTTTTTTTTGTGATATCTAAAAAGATCATTCCCTTCAAATTGGCATAAAATGAGAGAAGACCTAAAAAAATTTCAGGATATCTCGTTCGATTTTATCAAAAAAACATATCTCCTCTCATTAATAATGGAAATTATTATAAACGTTGTGATAAAAAAACTAATAAAGGAAACTCTTAATGTGATTGTTGGCTTTTTAATATGATTGGTAATTGTCGTTGAAATATCAAAATTTCACGATATGTTTGGGAGGAGAAATAACAAAAAGACTATAATTTTTTTTTGTGAGATCTAAAAAGATCATTGCCTTCCAAATTTGAATAAAATGAGAGAAGACCTAAAAAAATTTAAGGTGATCTCGTTTAATTTTATTAAAAATACATATCTCCCCTAAGTAATAATGGAAATTATTATAAACGTTGTGATAAAAAAACTAATAAAGGAAACTGTTAATGTGATTGTTATCTTTTTAATGTTATTTGTAATTGTTGTAGAAATATAAAAAATTCTCGATATGTTTGGGAGGTTAATTAATAAAAAGATTATAATTTTTTTTGTGATATCTAAAAAGATCATTCCCTTCCAAATTGGCATAAAATGAGAGAAGACCTAAAAAAATTTCAGGATATCTCGTTTAATTTTATTAAAAATACATATCTCCTCTCAGTAATAATGGAAATTATTATAAATGTCGTGATAAAAAAACTAATAAAGGAAACTCTTAATGTGATTGTTATCTTTTTAATGTCATTTGTAATTGTCGTAGAAATATAAAAAATTCTTGATATGTTTGGGAGGTTAAATAATAAAAAGATTATAATGTTTTTTTGTGAGATCTAAAAAGATCATTCCCTTCCAAGTTGGTATAAAATGAGACAAGACCTAAAAAATTTCAGGATATCTCGTTTAATTTTATTAAAAATACATATCTCCTCTCAGTAATAATGGAAATTATTCTAAACGTTGTGAGAAAAAAACTAATAAAGGAAACTATTAATGTGATTGTTATCTTTTTAATGTGATTGGTAATTGTCGTAGAAATATCAAAATTTCACGATATGTTTGGGAGGTGAAATAATTAAAAGATTATATTTTTATTTGTGATATCTAAAAAGATCATTCCCTTCCAAATTGGCATAAAATGAGAGAAGACCTAAAACAATTTCAGGATATCTCATTTAATTTTATTAAAATACATATCTCCTCTAATTAATAATGGAAATTATAATAAACGTTGTGACAAAATAACTAATAAAGGAAACTATTAATGTGATTGTTATCTTTTTAATGTGATTGGTAATTTTCGTAGAAATATCAAAATTTCACGATATGTTTGGGAGGAGAAATAACAAAAAGATTATAATTTTTTTTTGTGAGATCTAAAAAGATCATTCCGTTCCAAATTTGAATAAAATGAGAGAAGACCTAAAAAAATTTAAGGTTATCTCGTTTAATTTTATTAAAAATACATATCTCCTCTAAGTAATAATGGAAATTATTATAAACGTTGCGATAAAAAAAACTAATAAAGGAAACTGTTAATGTGATTGTTATCTTTTTAATGTTATTTGTAATTGTCGTAGAAATATAAAAAATTCTCGATATGTTTGGGAGGTTAAATAATAAAAAGATTATAATTTTTTTTTGTGAGATCTAAAAAGATCATTCCCTTCGAAATTGGCATAAAATGAGAGAAGACCTAAAAAAATTTCAGGATATCTCGTTTGATTTGATTAAAAATACATATCTCCTCTCATTATTAATGGAAATTATTATAAACGTCGTGATAAAAAAAACCTAATAAAGGAAACTCTTATTGTGATTGGTAATTGTTGTATCAAAATTTCACCAAAAGTTTGGGAGGAGGAATTACAAAAAGATGATAATTTTTTTTTGTGAGATCTAAATAGATCATTCCCTTCCAAATTTGAATAAAATGAGAGAAGACTTAAAACAATTTAAGGTTATCTCGATTAATTTTATTAAAAATACATATCTCCTCTATGTAATAATGGAAATTATTATAAACGTTGTGATAAATAAAACTAATAAAGGAAACTGTTAATGTGATTGTTATCTTTTTAATGTTATTTGTAATTGTCGTAGAAATATAAAAAATTCTCGATATGTTTGGGAGGTTAAATAATAAAAAGATTATAATATTTTTTTGTGCGATCTAAAAAGATCATTCCCTTCGAAATTGGCATAAAATGAGAGAAGACCTAAAAAAATTTCAGGATATCTCGTTTGATTTGATTAAAAATACATATCTCCTCTCATTAATAATGGAACTTATTATAAACGTCGTGATAAAAAAAACTAATAAAGGAAACTCTTAATGTGATTGTTATCTTTTTAATGTGATTGGTAATTGTCGTAGAAATATCAAAATTTCACGATATGTTTGGGCGGAGAAATAACAAAAAGATTATAATTTTTTTTTGTGAGATCTAAAAAGATCATTCCCTTCCAAATTTGAATAAAATGAGAGAATACCTAAAAAAATTTAAGGTTATCTCGTTTAATTTTATTAAAAATACATATCTCCTCTCATTAATAATGGAAATTATTATAAACATTGTAATAAAAAAACTAATAAAGGAAACTATTAATGTGATTGTTATCTTTTAAATGTGATTGGTAATTGTCGTAGAAATATCAAAATTTCACAATATGTTTGGGAGGAGAAATAACAAAAAGATAATAATTTTTTTTTTGTGAGATCTAAAAAGATCATTCCCTTCCAAATTTAAATAAAATGAGAGAAGACCTAAAAAAATTTAAGGTTATCTCGTTTAATTTTATTAAAAATACATATCTCCTCTATGTAATAATGGAAATTATTATAAACGTTGTGATAAAAAAAACTAATAAAGGAAACTGTTAATGTGATTGTTATCTTTTTAATGTTATTTGTAATTGTCGTAGAAATATAAAAAATTCTCTATATGTTTGGGAGGTTAAATAATAAAAAGATTATAATTTTTTTTTGTGAGGTCTAAAAAGATCATTCCCTTCGAAATTAGCATAAAATGAGAGAAGACCTAAAAAAATTTCAAGATATCTCGTTTGATTTGATTAAAAATACATATCTCCTCTCATTAATAATGGAAATTATTATAAACATCGAGATAAAAAAAACTAATAAAGGAAACTCTTATTGTGATTGGTAATTGTTGTATCAAAATTTCACGATATGTTTGGGAGGAGAAATAACAAAAAGATTATAATTTTTTTTGTGAGATCTAAAAAGATCATTCCCTTCCAAATTTGAATAAAATGAGAGAAGACTTAAAACAATTTGAGGTTATCTCGATTAATTTTATTAAAAATACATATCTCCTCTAAGTAATAATGGAAATTATTATAAACGTTGTGATAAAAAAAACTAATAAAGGAAACTGTTAATGTGATTGTTATCTTTTTAATGTTATTTGTAATTGCCGTAGAAATATAAAAAATTCTCGATATGTTTGGGAGGTTAAATAATAAAAAGATTATAATTTTTTTTGTGAGATCTAAAATGATCATTGCCTTCCAAATTGGCATAGAATGAGAGAAGACCTAAAAAAATTTCAGGATATCTCGTTTAATTTTATTAAAAATACATATCTCCTCTCAGTAATAATGGAAATTATTATAAATGTTGTGAGAAAAAAACTAATAAAGGAAACTATTAATGTGATTGTTATCTTTTTAACGTGGTTGGTAATTGTCGTAGAAATATCAAAATTTCACGATATGTTTGGGAGGTGAGAGAATAAAAAGATTGTAATTTTTTTTGTGAGATCTAAAAAGATCATTCCCTTCCAAATTGGCATAAAATGAGAGAAGACCAAAAAAAATTTCAGGATATCTCGTTTGATTTTATTAAAAATACATATCTCCTCTCATTAATAATTGAAATTATTATAAACGTTGTGATAAAAAAAACTAAGGAAACTATTAATGTGATTTGTAATTGTCGTAGAAATATTAAAATTTCACAATATGTTTGGGAGGTGAAAAAATAAAAAGATTATAATTTTTTTTTGGGAGATCTAAGAAGATCATTCCCTTCCAAATTGGCATAAAATGAGAGAGGACCTAAAATTTTTTTTGGATATCTCGTTTAATTTTATTAAAAATACATATATCCTCTAAGTAATAATGGAAATTATTATAAATGTTGTGATAAAAAAAACTAATAAAGGAAACTATTAATGTGATTGTTATCTTTTTAATGTGATTTGTAATTGTCGTAGAAATAGCAAAAATTCTCGATATGTTTGGGAGGTGAAATAATAAAAAGATTATAATTTTTTTTTTGTGAGATCTAAAAATATCATTCCCTTCCAAATTGGCATAAAAGGAGAGAAGACCTAAAAAAATTTCAGGATATCTCGTTTAATTTTATTAAAAATACATATCTCCTCTCATTAATAATGCAAATTATTATAAACGTTGTGATAAAAAAACTAATAAAGGAAACTATTAATGTGATTGTTATCTTTTTAATGTCATTGGTAATTGTCGTAAAAATATCAAAAGTTCATGATATGTTTGGGACGCGAAATAATAAAAAGATTATATGTTTTTTGTGAGATCTAAAAATATCATTCCCTTCTAAATTGGCTTAAAATGAGAGAAGACCTAAAAAAATTTCAAGATATCTCGTTTAATTTTATTAAAAATACATTTCTCCTCTCATTAATAATGGAAATTATTATAAACGTTGTGATAAAAAAACTAATAAAGGAAACTATTAATGTGATTGTTATCTTTTTAATGTCATTGGTAATTGTCGTAAAAATATCAAAAGTTCATGATATGTTTGGGACGCGAAATAATAAAAGGATTATATGTTTTTTGTGAGATCTAAAAATATCATTCCCTTCTAAATTGGCTTAAAATGAGAGAAGACCTAAAAAAATTTCAAGATATCTTGTTTAATTTTATTAAAAATACATTTCTCCTCTCATTAATAATGGAAATTATTATAAACGTTGTGATAAAAAAACTAATAAAGGAAACTATTAATGTGATTATTATCTTTTTAATGTGATTGGTAATTGTCATGGAAATATTAAAATTTCACGATATGTTTGGGAGGTGAAATAATAAAAAGATTATAATTTTTTTTGTGAGATCTAAAAAGACCATTCCCTTCCAAATTGGCCTAAAATGAGAGAAGACCTAAAAAAATTTCAGGATATGTCATTTAATTTTAGTAAAAATACATATCTCCTCTTATTAATAATGCAAATTATTATAAACGTTGTGAAAAAAAGTAATAAAGGAAACTATTAATGTGATTGTTATCTTTTTAATGTCATTGGTAATTGTCGTAAAAATATCAAAATTTCGTGATATGTTTGGGAGGCGAAATAATAAAAAGATTATATGTTTTTTTGTGACATCTAAAAATATCATTCCCTTCCAAATTGGCATAAAATGAGAGAAGACCTAAAAAAATTGCAGGATATCTTGTTTAATTTTATTAAAAATACATATCTCCTCCCATTAATAATGGAAATTATTGTAACCATTGTGATAAAACAACTAATAAAGGAAACTATTAATGTGATTGTTATGTTTTAAATGTGATTGGTAATTGTCGTAGAAATATCAAAATTTCACAATATGTTTGGGAGGTGAAAGAATAAAAAGATTATAATTTTTTTTTTGTGAGATCTAAAAAGATCATTCCCTTCCAAATTGTCATAAAATGAGAGAAGACCTAAAAAAATTTTAGGATATCTCGTTTAATTTTATTAAAAATACATATCTCCTCTCATTAATAAGGGAAATTATTATAAACGTTGTGATAAAAAAAGAATAATTAAGGAAACTATTAATGTGATTGGTAATTGTCATAAAAATATCAAAATTTCACGATATGTTTGGGAGGGGAAATAATAAAAAGATTAAAATTTTTTTTTGATGAGATCTAAAAAGATCATTCCCTTCCAAATTGGCAAAAAATGAGAGAAGACCTAAAAAAATTTCAGGATATCTCGTTTAATTTTATTAAAAATACATATCTCCTCTCATTAATAATGGAAATTATTATAAACGTTGTGAGGAAAAAAACTAATAAAGGAAACTATTAATGTGATTGTTATCTTTTTAGCATGATTGGTAATTGTCGTAGAAATATCAAAATTTCACGATATGTTTGGGAGGTTAAAGAATAAAAAGATAATAATTTTTTTTGTGAGATCTAAAAAGATCATTCCCTTCCAAATTGGCATAAAATGAGAGAAGACCTAAAAAAATTTCAGGATATCTCGTTTGATTTTATTAAAAATACATATCTCCTCTTATTAATAATGCAAATTATTATAAACGTTGTGAAAAAAAGTAATAAAGGAAACTATTAATGTGATTGTTATCTTTTTAATGTCATTGGTAATTGTCGTAAAAATATCAAAATTTCGTGATATGTTTGGGAGGCGAAATAATAAAAAGATTATATGTTTTTTGTGACATCTAAAAATATCATTCCCTTCTAAATATGCATAAAATGAGAGAAGACCTAAAAAAATTTCAAGATATCTCGTTTAATTTTATTAAAACTACATATCTCCTCTCATTTATAATGAAAATTATTATAAACATTGTAATAAAAAAACTAATAAAGGAAACTATTAATGTGATTGTTATATTTTTAATGTGATTGGTAATTGTCGTAGAAATATTAAAATTTCACGATATGTTTGGGTGGTGAAATAATAAAAAGATTATAATTTTTTTTGGTGAGATCTAAAAAGATCATTCCATTCCAAATTGGCATAATATGACAGAAGACCTAAATAAATTATATCTCATTTAATTTTTTTAAAAATACATATCTCCTCTTGTTAATAATAGAAATTATTATAAATGTTGTAATAAAAAAACTAATAAAAGAAACTATTAATGTGACTGTTATCTTTTTAATGTGATTGGTAATTGTCGTAGAAAAATCAAAATTTCACGATATGTTTGGGAGGGGAAATAATAAAAAGATTATAATTTTTTTTTGTGAGATCTAAAAAGATCATTCCCTTCCAAATTGGCATAAAATGAGAGAAGACCTAAAGAAATTTCAAGATATCTCGTTTAATTTCATTACAAATACATATCTCCTCTCATTAATAATGGAAATTATTATAAACGTTGTGATAAAAAACTAATAAAGGAAACTATTAATGTGATTGTTATCTTTTAAATGTGATTGGTAATTGTCGTAGAAATATCAAAATTTCACGATATGTTTGGGAGGGGAAATGATAAATGTAACGACCCATCTTCGTTACAGATTTGTTATACTAAAGATTTTATTTCATTTATACTAAAGATTTTATTTCATTAAATTTTAAAAACTCTCTAATTAATTTATTGATAAAGTATTGGAGAATTTTTTTTTTCCGCGATTTCCAAAATCGACAGATAAAATTTAAAGCTTAATTTATAAATATATCTTATACAAAACTTAACTAAATAAAACTATGTGTACATACATCTTTTCACATGATAAATACATAATACCCCTAACTGGTTCATTTTATACATAAGACCAAACAAAGAAATAGAAAGAAATGATAATGTCTTCAATCCTTCGTATGCTCTATCCACAAACTCTCCAAGAGAAAGATCCACCTAAAACCATCTGCTCCCCCGAACACGATGTCCGAGATCATCACAGGCACAAACCACACGTGCAAACATTGCAAGGGTAAGCTTACCAAATAAAACTATACATATAAGAAAATAAGTGAATTTCCAATTATTAAGGACAAGGATGAAAAACTAGATTTTGTATGCTTCAAAATACTATACATAATAACTGAAAATGTTATACAAAACTTAGTTCATAAACATATTTATAACATGAATCATCAACAAGATCAACCACATAAACCATCACCACTCATCACAATGAGTCATAACATCATAAGTCACATAATTAAAACAATTACAGTATGATTTATGCAAATGCAATTTTGACTCAAAATCATTTTGACCCTGCTCCATGGAGACTTCCCCTTTGAGTGTTTAGTAAGTAACTGGCCTACCATTACGTACTGCAATTCAGCTATCAGCCCCTACTAAACGCGAATAAACTAGACAGAATTAGGAGATCAGGATACCCGGAAGGCCACCACGACCGCAACTCAGTCCAGTTTCCAGCCACATGTGGAATTGCCAATATCCTTCACCCCACAGACTATATAATCACAGACTATACAGCCCTGTCTAACTTATTCTGCTCACCCCAAAGATTCAATTCTCAAATCATATTCCTTTCACATGACTACCGCAGTCCCGGTTAGTCAACAAAATCAATTCTCAATCATTTTCATTTCACATGACTACCGCAGTCCCGGTTAGTCAACAAAATCATTTCTCATATATCAACTTGTTTCTCATGACTACCGCAGTCCCGGTTAGTCAACATTTATTCTTTCTTTTCTTTCTTTTCTTTTCTTTTCTTTCTTTTCTTTTCTTTTCTTTCTTTTCATGGCTACCGCAGTCCCGGTTAGCCAACATCAATTATTTTTCAATTGAATCTTTATAAATCCCCCAAAAAGACTCATGCATATGCAATATGTTAATAATCACAATTAAATAAGTAATTTTAAACAATCACCTACAAAAATATAAACATTCAACAATTTTCAACATCATTCACAACACCATCAAGCCAAATCAAGCAATTTCAATCCAACAATAAACCAGCCAATGAATTTCAATCCATCACAACATATCATCCAATCAATCAAACATGGTTCTAAACAATTATTTCAAGCTTCTAATATCAATTATATAAAAACTCAAAATGAATTTCATCTTTTCATGGTTCTTGATCAAATATTGAATCTAAACTTAACATGTTTTTCTACATTCCAAATGGTCTAAAATGAAATTAAATGCCATGATCCTTACATTCTTAGATACGGCACCTCAGTACCCGCCATCTCTAATGGCCAGACTTACGGCTCCAAATACATCTCAATAATAAATAATGTTCTCAACAAAATTTTAAGCACCTCAATCAACAATATAATAATCTCAACAACAAAGTCATTTGCTCATAGAATAAACTTACTTACAAAATTCACACCTCAATAACAAACATCACCATTCTAATAATTATATCATATTAACCAAATTGACCAAATAAAGTCGATTTCTCTTTGGCAGTACCGAATGTGAGCTCTCACTGATTATAGCAAATGACCTTGGAATTAAAAAATTTTTATATCAAATCGAAGCTCTTGAAATATATTTTACAGAAAGGTATCCCACTTATAAAATCAACATCTAGAAAATTCTATAAAAATTTCCAAAGTCAGCAGCCCTGAATTTTTGAATGCTCACTGAACATAGCTCAAAGAAATGTAAATTTCTCCCACTTCCCAAACTTGTTTTGAGCTGGACTTTTTACAGTAAAAAGGTAACATCTTAATATTTCTAAAAAGTTAATCCTTACCCCCAAATTCTTTCCCTACTGTTCCCAGTAAATTTATTTCTAACATCCTAAGTTTCAGACTCAAAACAGAGCCCAAAACCCTTGCCCTGTTTCTTTTTAAAAGGTTAATATAGAAATTGGACATGATAATTTTTGTAATTTATATGGTTAAAAACCTTGTTTTGTCTAGTTTTTAATGGTGCAAAAACGAAAAATAAACATTAAGTACACAAGTAGTAATTTGAGAAAAACTGAGACATGTTCCAGGGAAAACTCGAAAACAGAACAAACATTTTGAGAGCCATGGATGAACTCCGAGATAAAATTTTATCTCCAAGGTGTCAAAATGAAAGTTGTTCCATTTCGTGTCTATTTTCATTCAAAACAAATTTCGTAAAAAACCAACGGTTAGATCTTCCAAAAATCATAAAATCGTGGGGGCTGTCCAGGGCTGGACGAACCAACAGCCACTGCCACTTTTATTGTTAGGATAAATTTCACATTGAAAACCTTGTCAAACAATTTTAATAAAATTTGGGCATGGTCTCCTTTGTTTTGGGAGTCTTTTCAAATAATTTAGAGAGTCAAAAACTAAAATAATAAATTCATACACACTCACACAGCCACTGCCAGAAAAATCACAAATACTCAAACACAACACAAACAACAAGAGGGGCAGACATGCTGTATGTGGTTGAGCCCCCTAGCTCTCAACCACACTTAAACTGAAAATAGAGAAACTTCCCTTACCTTTCGGGTTTAGCTCCAGCCACGTACAGAGAGGAAGAGATGAAGAGGAAAAAGAAATTTGATCGGGATGATGAAGAGATGATGCTCTGGCTTGCATACAAATCTTAAAGCAACCAACAAAATGACTTTTTTTTAGCCCTTTGTGTGCCACGGACATGGAAGGAGGAGACAGAGCCAGAGGCTTCCGGGGAGAAAGGAAGAGGAGAATGAAGAAAAATGAGAGAAAGAAGGTTCTCCACGTTTTTATTTGAGATAAAGTTGAACTTTTACTAGTTGCACCCACCGTTCCTCTAAGTGCACCCCTTTTTTTTTTTTTTTTTAAACTCATGGAACTTACGAAACACACGTAAAAGTTCTAAAAATCTCACAATAATATTGGCACATAACAAAACAATCTATTTATTAAATTCTTTTATACATATCATGAATTTAAATTTAATTTCCTCTTACATTATTAATTAAATAACTTATTTTACATTACGTAAAATCACAGTGTTACAATAAAAAGATTATAATTTTTTTTGTGAGATCTAAAAAGATCATTCCTTTCCAAATTGGCATAAAATGATAGAAGACCTAAACAAATTTCAGGATATCTCGTTTAATTTCATTAAAAATACATATCTCCTCTTATTAATAATGGAAATTATTATACACGTTGTGATAAAAAACTAATAAAGGAAACTATTAATGTGATTGTTATCTTTTTAATGTGATTGGTAATTGTCGTAGAAATATCAAAATTTCACGATATGTTTGGGAGGTGAAACAATAAAAAGATTATAATTTTTGTTTTGTGAGATCTAAACAGTTCATTCCCTTGCAAATTGGCATAAAATGAGAGAAGACCTAAAAAAATTTCTGGATATCTCGTTTAATTTTATTCAAAATACATATCTCCTCTCATTATTAATGAAAATTATTATAAACGTTGTGATAAAAAAACTAATAAAGGAAACTATTAATGTGATTGTTATCTTTTTAATGTGATTGGTAATTGTCGTAGAAATATCAAAATTTCACGTTATGTTTGGGAGGTGAAATAATAAAAAGATTATCATTTTTTTTTTTGCGAGATCTAAAAAATCATTCCCTTCCAAATTCGCATAAAATGAGAGAAGACCTAAACAAATTTCAGGATATCTCGTTTAATTTCATTAAAAATACATATCTCCTATCATTAATAATGAAAATTATTATAAAGGTTTTAATAAAAATACTAATAAAGGATACTATTAATGTGATTGTTATCTTTTTAATGTGATTGGTAATTGTCGTAGAAATATCAAAATTTCACGATATGTTTTGGAGTTGAAATAATAAATAGATTATATTTTTTTTTTTTGGGAAGATCTAAAAAGATCATTGCCTTCCAAATTGGCATAAAATGAGAGTAGACCTAAAAAAATTTCAAGATATCTCGTTTAATTTTATTAAAACCACATATCTCCTCTCATTAATAATGAAAATTATTATAAACGTTGTAATAAAAAAACTAATAAAGGAAACTATTAATGTGATTGTTATCTTTTTAATGTGATTGGTAATTGTCGTAGAAATATTAAAATTTCACGATATGTTTGGGAGGTGAAATAATAAAAAGATTATAATTTTTTTTTGTGAGATCTAAAAAGATCATTCCCTTCCAAATTGGCATAAAATGGGGGAAGACCTAAACAAATTTCAGGATATCTCGTTTAATTTCATTAAAAATACATATCTCCTCTCATTAATAATGGGAATTATTATAAACGTTATGATAAAAAACTAATAAAGGAAACTATTAATGTGATTGTTATCTTTTAAATGTGATTGGTAATTGTCGTAGAAATATCAAAATTTCACGATATGTTTGGGAGGGGAAATGATAAAAAGATTATAATTTTTTTTTGTGAGATCTAAAAAGATCATTCCCTTCCAAATTGGCATAAAATGGGGGAAGACCTAAACAAATTTCAGGATATCTCGTTTAATTTCATTAAAAATACATATCTCCTCTCATTAATAATGGGAATTATTATAAACGTTATGATAAAAAACTAATAAAGGAAACTATTAATGTGATTGTTATCTTTTAAATGTGATTGGTAATTGTCTAGAAATATCAAAATTTCACGATATGTTTGGGAGGGGAAATGATAAAAAGATTATAATTTTTTTTGTGAGATCTAAAAAGATTATTCCCTTCCAAATTGGCATAAAATAAGAGAAGACCTAAACAAATTTCAGGATATCTCGTTGAATTTCATTAAAAATACATATCTCCTCTTATGAATAATGGAAATTATTATACACGTTGTGATAAAAAACTAATAAAGGAAACTATTAATGTGATTGTTATCTTTTAAATGTGATTGGTAATTGTCGTAGAAATATCAAAATTTCACGATATGTTTGGGAGGTGAAACAATAAAAAGATTATAATTTTTGTTTTGTGAGATCTAAACAGTTCATTCCCTTGCAAATTGGCATAAAATGAGAGAAGACCTAAAAAAATTTCTGGATATCTCGTTTAATTTTATTCAAAATACATATCTCCTCTCATTATTAATGAAAATTATTATAAACGTTGTGATAAAAAAACTAATAAAGGAAACTATTAATGTGATTGTTATCTTTTTAATGTGATTGGTAATTGTCGTAGAAATATCAAAATTTCACGTTATGTTTGGGAGGTGAAATAATAAAAAGATTATCATTTTTTTTTTTGCGAGATCTAAAAAATCATTCCCTTCCAAATTCGCATAAAATGAGAGAAGACCTAAACAAATTTCAGGATATCTCGTTTAATTTCATTAAAAATACATATCTCCTATCATTAATAATGAAAATTATTATAAAGGTTTTAATAAAAATACTAATAAAGGATACTATTAATGTGATTGTTATCTTTTTAATGTGATTGGTAATTGTCGTAGAAATATCAAAATTTCACGATATGTTTTGGAGTTGAAATAATAAATAGATTATATTTTTTTTTTTGGGAAGATCTAAAAAGATCATTGCCTTCCAAATTGGCATAAAATGAGAGTAGACCTAAAAAAATTTCAAGATATCTCGTTTAATTTTATTAAAACCACATATCTCCTCTCATTAATAATGAAAATTATTATAAACGTTGTAATAAAAAAACTAATAAAGGAAACTATTAATGTGATTGTTATCTTTTTAATGTGATTGGTAATTGTCGTAGAAATATTAAAATTTCACGATATGTTTGGGAGGTGAAATAATAAAAAGATTATAATTTTTTTTTGTGAGATCTAAAAAGATCATTCCCTTCCAAATTGGCATAAAATGGGGGAAGACCTAAACAAATTTCAGGATATCTCGTTTAATTTCATTAAAAATACATATCTCCTCTCATTAATAATGGGAATTATTATAAACGTTATGATAAAAAACTAATAAAGGAAACTATTAATGTGATTGTTATCTTTTAAATGTGATTGGTAATTGTCGTAGAAATATCAAAATTTCACGATATGTTTGGGAGGGGAAATGATAAAAAGATTATAATTTTTTTTGTGAGATCTAAAAAGATCATTCCCTTCCAAATTGGCATAAAATGAGAGAAGACCTAAACAAATTTCAGGATATCTCATTTAATTTCATTAAAAATACATATCTCCTCTTATGAATAATGGAAATTATTATACACGTTGTGATTAAAAACTAATAAAGGATACTATTAATGTGATTGTTATCTTTTTAATGTGATTGGTAATTGTCGTAGAAATATCAAAATTTCACGATATGTTTTGGAGTTGAAATAATAAATAGATTATATTTTTTTTTTGGGGAGATCTAAAAAGATCATTGCCTTCCAAATTGGCATAAAATGAGAGTAGACCTAAAAAAATTTCAAGATATCTCGTTTAATTTTATTAAAACCACATATCTCCTCTCATTAATAATGAAAATTATTATAAACGTTGTAATGAAAAAACTAATAAAGGAAACTATTAATGTGATTGTTATCTTTTAAATGTGATTGGTAATTGTCGTAGAAATATCAAAATTTCACGATATGTTTGGGAGGGGAAATGATAAAAAGATTATAATTTTTTTTGGTGAGATCTAAAAAGATCATTCACTTCCAAATTGGCATAATATGACAGAAGACCTAAATAAATTATATCTCATTTAATTTTTTAAAAAATACATATCTCCTCTCATTAATAATGGAAATTATTATAAATGTTGTAATAAAAAAAACTAATAAAGGAAACTATTAATGTGACTGTTACCTTTTTAATGTGATTGGTAATTGTCGTAGAAAAATCAAAATTTCACGATATGTTTGGGAGGGGAAATAATAAAAAGATTATAATTTTTTTTTGTGAGATCTAAAAAGATCATTCCCTTCCAAATTGGCATAAAATGGGGGAAGACCTAAACAAATTTCAGGATATCTCGTTTAATTTCATTAAAAATACATATCTCCTCTCATTAATAATGGGAATTATTATAAACGTTATGATAAAAAACTAATAAAGGAAACTATTAATGTGATTGTTATCTTTTAAATGTGATTGGTAATTGTCTAGAAATATCAAAATTTCACGATATGTTTGGGAGGGGAAATGATAAAAAGATTATAATTTTTTTTGTGAGATCTAAAAAGATCATTCACTTCCAAATTGGCATAAAATAAGAGAAGACCTAAACAAATTTCAGGATATCTCGTTGAATTTCATTAAAAATACATATCTCCTCTTATGAATAATGGAAATTATTATACACGTTCTGATAAAAAACTAATAAAGGAAACTATTAATGTGATTGTTATCTTTTTAATGTGATTGGTAATTGTCGTAGAAATATCAAAATTTCACGATATGTTTGGGAGGTGAAACAATAAAAAGATTATAATTTTTGTTTTGTGAGATCTAAACAGTTCATTCCCTTGCAAATTGGCATAAAATGAGAGAAGACCTAAAAAAATTTCTGGATATCTCGTTTAATTTTATTCAAAATACATATCTCCTCTCATTATTAATGAAAATTATTATAAACGTTGTGATAAAAAAACTAATAAAGGAAACTATTAATGTGATTGTTATCTTTTTAATGTGATTGGTAATTGTCGTAGAAATATCAAAATTTCACGTTATGTTTGGGAGGTGAAATAATAAAAAGATTATCATTTTTTTTTTGCGAGATCTAAAAAGATCATTCCCTTCCAAATTCGCATAAAATGAGAGAAGACCTAAACAAATTTCAGGATATCTCGTTTAATTTCATTAAAAATACATATCTCCTATCATTAATAATGAAAATTATTATAAAGGTTTTAATAAAAATACTAATAAAGGATACTATTAATGTGATTGTTATCTTTTTAATGTGATTGGTAATTGTCGTAGAAATATCAAAATTTCACGATATGTTTTGGAGTTGAAATAATAAATAGATTATATTTTTTTTTTTGGGAAGATCTAAAAAGATCATTGCCTTCCAAATTGGCATAAAATGAGAGTAGACCTAAAAAAATTTCAAGATATCTCGTTTAATTTTATTAAAACCACATATCTCCTCTCATTAATAATGAAAATTATTATAAACGTTGTAATAAAAAAACTAATAAAGGAAACTATTAATGTGATTGTTATCTTTTTAATGTGATTGGTAATTGTCGTAGAAATATTAAAATTTCACGATATGTTTGGGAGGTGAAATAATAAAAAGATTATAATTTTTTTTTGTGAGATCTAAAAAGATCATTCCCTTCCAAATTGGCATAAAATGGGGGAAGACCTAAACAAATTTCAGGATATCTCGTTTAATTTCATTAAAAATACATATATCCTCTCATTAATAATGGGAATTATTATAAACGTTATGATAAAAAAACTAATAAAGGAAACTATTAATGTGATTGTTATCTTTTAAATGTGATTGGTAATTGTCGTAGAAATATCAAAATTTCACGATATGTTTGGGAGGGGAAATGATAAAAAGATTATAATTTTTTTTGTGAGATCTAAAAAGATCATTCCCTTCCAAATTGGCATAAAATAAGAGAAGACCTAAACAAATTTCAGGATATCTCGTTGAATTTCATTAAAAATACATATCTCCTCTTATTTATAATGGAAATTATTATACACGTTGTGATAAAAAACTAATAAAGGAAACTATTAATGTGATTGTTATCTTTTTAATGTGATTGGCAATTGTCGTAGAAATATCAAAATTTCACGATATGTTTGGGAGGTGAAACAATAAAAAGATTATAATTTTTGTTTTGCGAGATCTAAACAGTTCATTCCCTTGCAAATTGGCATAAAATGAGAGAAGACCTAAAAAAATTTCTGGATATCTCGTTTAATTTTATTCAAAATACATATCTCCTCTCATTATTAATGAAAATTATTATAAACGTTGTGATAAAAAAACTAATAAAGGAAACTATTAATGTGATTGTTATCTTTTTAATGTGATTGGTAATTGTCGTAGAAATATCAAAATTTCACGTTATGTTTGGGAGGTGAAATAATAAAAAGATTATCATTTTTTTTTGCGAGATCTAAAAAGATCATTCCCTTCCAAATTCGCATAAAATGAGAGAAGACCTAAACAAATTTCAGGATATCTCGTTTAATTTCATTAAAAATACATATCTCCTATCATTAATAATGAAAATTATTATAAAGGTTTTAATAAAAATACTAATAAAGGATACTATTAATGTGATTGTTATCTTTTTAATGTGATTGGTAATTGTCGTAGAAATATCAAAATTTCACGATATGTTTTGGAGTTGAAATAATAAATAGATTATATTTTTTTTTGGGGAGATCTGAAAAGATCATTGCCTTCCAAATTAGCATAAAATGAGAGTAGACCTAAACAAATTTCAAGATATCTCGTTTAATTTTATTAAAACCACATATCTCCTCTCATTAATAATGAAAATTATTATAAACGTTGTAATAAAAAAACTAATAAAGGAAACTATTAATGTGATTGTTATCTTTTTAATGTGGTTGGTAATTGTCGTAGAAATATTAAAATTTCACGATATGTTTGGGAGGTGAAATAATAAAAAGATTATAATTTTTTTTGGTGAGATCTAAAAAGATCATTCACTTCCAAATTGGCATAATATGACAGAAGACCTAAATAAATTATATCTCATTTAATTTTTAAAAAAATACATATCTCCTCTCATTAATAATGGAAATTATTATAAATGTTGTAATAAAAAAAACTAATAAAGGAAACTATTAATGTGACTGTTATCTTTTTAATGTGATTGGTAATTGTCGTAGAAATATCAAAATTTCACGATATGTTTGGGAGGGGAAATAATAAAAAGATTATAATTTTTTTTTTGTGAGATCTAAAAAGATCATTCCCTTCCAAATTGGCATAAAATGGGGGAAGACCTAAACAAATTTCAGGATATCTCGTTTAATTTCATTAAAAATACATATCTCCTCTCATTAATAATGGGAATTATTATAAACGTTATGATAAAAAACTAATAAAGGAAACTATTAATGTGATTGTTATCTTTTAAATGTGATTGGTAATTGTCGTAGAAATATCAAAATTTCACGATATGTTTGGGAGGGGAAATGATAAAAAGATTATAATTTTTTTTGTGAGATCTAAAAAGATCATTCCCTTCCAAATTGGCATAAAATGAGAGAAGACCTAAACAAATTTCAGGATATCTCATTTAATTTCATTAAAAATACATATCTCCTCTTATTAATAATGGAAATTATTATACACGTTGTGATTAAAAACTAATAAAGGAAACTATTAATGTGATTGTTATCTTTTTAATGTGATTGGTAATTGTCGTAGAAATATCAAAATTTCACGATATGTTTGGGAGGTGAAACAATAAAAAGATTATAATTTTTTTTTGCGAGATCTAAACAGTTCATTCCCTTGCAAATTGGCATAAAATGAGAGAAGACCTAAAAAAATTTCTGGATATCTCGTTTAATTTTATTCAAAATACATATCTCCTCTCATTATTAATGAAAATTATTATAAACGTTGTGATAAAAAAACCAATAAAGGAAACTATTAATGTGATTGTTATCTTTTTAATGTGATTGGTAATTGTCGTAGAAATATCAAAATTTCACGTTATGTTTGGGAGGTGAAATAATAAAAAGATTATAATTTTTTTTTTGCGAGATCTAAAAAGATCATTCCCTTCCAAATTCGTATAAAATGAGAGAAGACCTAGACAAATTTCAGGATATCTCGTTTAATTTCATTAAAAATACATATCTCCTCTCATTAATAATGAAAATTATTATAAATGTCGTGATAAAAAAACTAATAAAGGAAACTCTTAATGTGATTGTTATCTTTTTAATGTGATTGGTAATTGTCGTAGAAATATCAAAATTTCACGATATGTTTGGGAGGAGAAATAACAAAAAGATTATAATTTTTTTTTGTGAGATCTAAAAAGATCATTCCCTTCCAAATTTAAATAAAATGAGAGAAGACCTAAAAAAATTTAAGGTTATCTCGTTTAATTTTATTAAAAATACATATCTCCTCTGTAACGACCCAACTTCGTTACAGATATCTTATACTAAAATCTCTATTTAATTATTATCATGTGAAAGAACGTATAAATTTTTCACATTTAAAATACATACATATGTACCTATATAAAACGTTCATCACCGCATCGTCCAAATGTAATATACCGATTTACACCTTAAAATACGAGGATACATATAACATCAGAAGAAAGATTCCCTTGTAGAGAACGTTCACACTAATCTTAATATTTATACAAAATCCTAAGTTGGTCCCCCTAATATGTACATATATACTAGAACAAAATTAGCAAAACAGGAGGATCGTCCAATCTTAGGATCGTCCAATCAACATAGTAGGAGAATCGTCCAATCTTCAATCGTGACTAGCATGAGAGCCAGCACCATCACTGCTACCTGCTCCGGTGTTAACCACACGATCATTGTAGTAAAACAATACAAACACAAATTGCAAGGGTAAGCTTACTTATAAAAAGAATGATATAATATACACAATTTCAATCAACATCATTCACAATAAACATTCAGTTCACTTCAGGTATCATTCCATACATCAATATCATCTTGCAACATTATGCTGACTCGACTCCATGGAGATTTCAACAACTTTCGGGCGGTTCCCATAGGCCCCATCCCCTACCATTAGTCTCGCCTTAGACCATTCAGGGAGTCCCTTGAGCCACCATGTGGAGGAAGTGTGAATTTAATCCAATATAGACAAGTGTTGGTATTGGCTTACCTCTGTCAGGTTTGCAAAACCTTCCATCTTTAGGAATTCGCCCACTTGTCTATTCTATATGCCCACCATTGGCCATCACGAAATCCTCCAGCACTAGGTTGAGAGCCCACCTAGCACCCTCAACTTACGTGCCTACCCGCATGCAATCTTATGCACAAACCAAACAACTCTACTCGCCACATGTTCTCTCTATGTTATAAATTCACCATTTTTCTTAAATCACACTTATGAACCCAATCTAGCAGTTCAATAAGCACAAGTAAGGCATTCTCACACCTCGAATCCTTACTCACAACACAACACTAAATTTCACTAAGGGTGAATTTCCTAACATATTTCTAGAACCAAAGTGGTGGCAGATCCAACATCCTCGTTCGTAACAAGACTAGGTTCTGATTCTCTGTTAAACACACCCTCAAAATTTCACAACCACCATCGTTGGACGTCAGACTTTACTGAACATAAGGCACCACTGGACGCGGGTCATTATACACTGAATCATTGGACATTGGTCTCTAGACACTGGGTCATTGGACGCTGGTCTCTAGTATTCACTGGACGTTGTTTTTAGTTGTAGTATATATAGATGGACGATGGTTTTCTTTGGACGAGTGGTTTTCTGCAGAGCCCAGAACCTTTCAAAACCCATTACGAACACATGCTTCAAAGATTTTGAAACCATTTTCCAACACTTACAATATCATTCCAAAGCACAACAACATATTATCACAACAAACTCAGCTCAGATCATCAAAACATCAAGAGAGCAAAAATCATCACATCATCATAACAGATCCTTAAAGCATCCAAAACAGAAACAGAATTCCAAACATATCACCACCAGATCAGTAAAACAAGTTTAAAGCTTCCCTTACCTACAGCTCTTGATTCAAACCGTGAAGATGAAAAAGCTAGAGAGGATAACTTTGAGGTTCTCGAGTGATCTGTCCTCAAGTTTTGTTACATAATCAATTAGGAGACACCTAAAACAACATCAAAGTAAACTCAAAAATCAAGATTTCTCTCATCTCTTAAAATCTAACCAAGTCCTATTTCTCATGTTCTTGGGAAGAGATGAATAAGTTACTTAGAAATCAAGAGTAAGAAGGAACTGGACTTACCAACTTAAAATCAGCTAAGAAATCTCTAGGAAAGAAGAAATCAAGCCTCAAGCTAAGGTAGAAAATAAATCTCTCACTCACGGTAAAGGAACTTATAGAAAAAGAAAGATAAGGATGAAGGAGAATGGAAGAAACAGGAAGCTTTGCACGTTTAATAAGAAGATTTGCATGGAATTTTGCTATTTGTCCCCACCTTTCCTCTAAAGACACTCCCTTCTCTTATTATTTTCTTCTACAACTTACGGAACTTACGTAAAAATCCTGAAAATCTCCCAACACACACTCTGAGCCTAACACCTCATTAAATTCCAAGAGTAATACCACATCACATAGCACAACGTATAACTTAAGTTAATTATTATATTATTTCAACATAATTTAATTTTAATTTTTCTCTTGCATTATTAGTCAAACACTTAATCATACAATTAGGAAAACTACAACCCTTCCAAATTGGCTTAAAATGAGAGAAGACCTAAAAAAATTTCAATATATCTCGTTTAATTTTATTAAAAATACATATCTCCTCTCATTAATAATGGAAATTATTATAAACGTTGTGATAAAAAAACTAATAAAGGAAACTATTAATGTGATTATTATCTTTTTAATGTGATTGGTAATTGTCATGGAAATATTAAAATTTCACGATATGTTTGGGAGGTGAAATAATAAAAAGATTATAATTTTTTTTGTGAGGTCTAAAAAGACCATTCCCTTCCAGATTGGCCTAAAATGAGAGAAGACCTAAAAAATTTTCAGATATGTCATTTAATTTTATTAAAAATACATATCTCCTCTTATTAATAATGCAAATTATTATAAACGTTGTGAAAAAAAACTAATAAAGGAAACTATTAATGTGATTGTTATCTTTTTAATGTCATTGGTAATTGTCGTAAAAATATCAAAATTTTGTGATATGTTTGGGAGGCGAAATAATAAAAAGATTATATGTATTTTTGTGACATCTAAAAATATCATTCCCTTCCAAATTGGCATAAAATGAGAGAAGACCTAAAAAAAAATTGCAGGATATCTCGTTTAATTTTATTAAAAATACATATCTCCTCCCATTAATAATGGAAATTATTGTAACCATTGTGATAAAACACCTAATAAAGGAAACTATTAATGTGATTGTTATGTTTTAAATGTGATTGGTAATTGTCGTAGAAATATCAAAATTTCACGATATGTTTGGGAGGTGAAACAATAAAAAGATTCTAATTTTTTTTTTGTGAGATCTAAAAAGATCACTCCCTTCCAAATTGTCATAAAATGAGAGAAGACCTAAAAATTTTTTAGGATATCTCGTTTAATTTTATTAAAAATACATATCTCCTCTCATTAATAAGGGAAATTATTATAAACGTTGTGATAAAAAAAAACTAATTAAGGAAACTATTAATGTGATTGTTATCTATTTAATGTGATTGGTAATTGTCATAAAAATATCAAAATTTCACGATATGTTTGGGAGGGGAAATAATAAAAAGATTAAAAAAAATTTTTGATGAGATCTAAAAAGATCATTCCCTTCCAAATTGGCAAAAAATGAGAGAAGACCTAAAAAAATTTCAGGATATCTCGTTTAATTTTATTAAAAATACATATCTCCTCTCATTAATAATGGAAATTATTATAAACGTTGTGAGAAAAAAAACTAATAAAGGAAACTATTAATGTGATTGTTATCTTTTTAACGTGATTGGTAATTGTCGTAGAAATATCAAAATTTCACGATATGTTTGGGAGGTTAAAGAATAAAAAGATAATAATTTTTTTTGTGAGATCTAAAAAGATCATTCCCTTCCAAATTGGCATAAAATGAGAGAAGACCTAAAAAAATTTCAGGATATCTCGTTTGATTTTATTAAAAATACATATCTCCTCTTATTAATAATGCAAATTATTATAAACGTTGTGAAAAAAACTAACAAAGGAAACTATTAATGTGATTGTTATCTTTTTAATGTCATTGGTAATTGTCGTAAAAATATCAAAATTTCGTGATATGTTTAAGAGGCGAAATAATAAAAAGATTATATGTTTTTTGTGACATCTAAAAATATCATTCCCTTCCAAATTGGCATAAAATGAGACAAGACCTAAAAAAATTGCAGGATATCTCATTTAATTTTATTAAAAATACATATCTCCTCCCATTAATAATGGAAATTATTGTAACCGTTGTGATAAAAAAAAACTGATAAAGGAAACTATTCATGTGATTGTTATCTTTTTTATGTGATTGGTAATTGTCGTAAAAATATCAAAATTTCACGATATGTTTGGGAGGTGAAAGAATAAAAAGATTATAATTTTTTTGTGAGATCTAAAAAGATCATTCCCTTCCAAATTTGAATAAAATGAGAGAAGACCTAAAAAAATTTCAGGATATCTCGTTTAATTTTATTAAAAATACATATCTCCTCTCATTAATAATGGAAATTTTTATAAAAGTTGTGATAAAAAAACTAATAAAGGAAACAATTAATGTGATTTTTATCTTTTTAATATGATTGGCAATTGTCATACAAATATCAAAATTTCATGATATGTTTGGGAGGTGAAATAATAAAAAGATTATAATTTTTTTTTTGCGAGATCTAAACAGTTCATTCCCTTCCAAATTGGCATAAAATGAGAGAAGACCTAAACAAATTTCAGGATATCTCGTTTAATTTCAGTAAAAATACATATCTCCTCTTATTAATAATGGAACTTATTATAAATGTTGTGATAAAAAAACTAATAAAGGAAACTATTAATGTGATTGTTATCTTTTTAATGTGATTGGTAATTGTCGTAGTAATATCAAAATTTCACGATATGTTTGGGAGGTGAAATAATAAAAAGATTATAATTTTTTTTTGCGAGATCTAAACAGTTCATTCCCTTCCAAATTGGCATAAAATGAGAGAAGACCTAAACAAATTTCAGGATATCTCGTTTAATTTCATTAAAAACACATATCTCCTCTTATTAATAATGGAAATTATTATAAATGTTGTGATAAAAAAACTAATAAAGGAAACTATTAATGTGATTGTTATCTTTTTAATGTGATTGGTAATTGTCGTAGAAATATCAAAATTTCACGATATGTTTGGGAGGTGAAATAATAAAAAGATTATAATTTTTTTTTGCGAGATCTAAACAGTTCATTCCCTTCCAAATTGGCATAAAATGAGAGAAGACCTAAACAAATTTCAGGATATCTTGTTTAATTTCATTAAAAATACATATATCCTCTTATTAATAATGGAAATTATTATAAATGTTGTGATAAAAAACTAATAAAGGAAACTATGAATGTGATTGTTATCTTTTTAATGTGATTGGTAATTGTCGTAGAAATATCAAAATTTCACGATATGTTTGGGAGGTGAAATAATAAAAAGATTATAATTTTTTTTTTGCGAGATCTAAACAGTTCATTCCCTTCCAAATTGGCATAAAATGAGAGAAGACCTAAACAAATTTCTGGATATCTTGTTTAATTTTATTAAAAATACATATCTCCTCTCATTAATAATGGAAATTATTATAAACGTTGTGATAAAAAACTAATAAAGGAAACTATTAATGTGATTGTTATCTTTTTAATGTGATTGGTAATTGTCGTAGAAATATCAAATTTCACGTTATGTTTGAAAGGAGAAATAACAAAAAGATTATTTTTGTGAGATCTAAAAAGATCATTCCCTTCCAAATTTGAATAAAATGAGAGAAGACCTAAAAAAATTTAAGGTTATCTCTTTTAATTTTATTAAAAATGCATATCTCCTCTAAGTAATAATGGAATAAAAAAACTAATAAAGGAAACTGTTAATGTGATTGTTATCTTTTTAATGTTATTTGTAATTGTCGTGGAAATATAAAAAATTCTCGATATGTTTGGGAGGTTAAAAAATAAGAAGATTATAATTTTTTTTGTGAGATCTAAAAAGATCATTCCCTTCCAAATTGGCATAAAATGAGAGAAGACCTAAAACAATTTCAGGATATCTCATTTAATTTTATTAAAAATACATATCTCCTCTAATTAATAATGGAAATTATTATAAACGTTGTGAGAAAATAAGTAATAAAGGAAACTATTAATGTGATTGTTAGCTTTTTAACATGATTGGTAATTGTCGTAGAAATATCAAAATTTCACGATATGTTTGGGAGGTGAGATAATTAAAAAAGATTATATTTTTATTTGTCAGATCTAAAAAGATCATTCCCTTCCAAATTGGCATAAAATGAGAGAAGACCTAAAAAAATTTCAGGATATCTCGTTTGATTTCATCAAAAATACATATCTCCTCTCATTAATAATGGAAACTATTATAAACGTTGTGATAAAAAAACTAATAAAGGAAACTCTTAATGTGATTGTTGGCTTTTTAATGTGATTGGTAATTTTCGTAGAAATATCAAAATTTCACGATATGTTTGGGAGGAGAAATAACAAAAAGACTATAATTTTTTTTTGTGAGATCTAAAAAGATCATTCCCTTCCAAATTTGAATAAAATGAGAGAAGACCTAAAAAAAATTAAGGTTATCTCGTTTAATTTTATTAAAAATACATATCTCCCCTAAGTAATAATGGAAATTATTATAAACGTTGTGATAAAAAAACTAATAAAGGAAACTGTTAATGTGATTGCTATCTTTTTAATGTTATTTGTAATTGTTGTAGAAATATAAAAAATTCTCGATATGTTTGGGAGGTTAATTAATAAAAAGATTATAATTTTTTTTTGAGAGATCTAAAAAGATCATTCCCTTCCAAATTGGCATAAAATGAGAGAAGACCTAAAAAAATTTCAGGATATCTCGTTTAATTTTATTAAAAATACATATCTCCTCTCAGTAATAATGGAAATTATTATAAATGTCGTGATAAAAAAACTAATAAAGGAAACTCTTAATGTGATTGTTATCTTTTTAATGTGATTGGTAATTGTCGTAGAAATATAAAAATTTCACGATATGTTTGGGAAGTGAAAGAATAAAAAGATTATAATTTTTTTTGTGAGATCTAAAAAGATCATTCCCTTCGAGATTGGCATAAAATGAGAGAAGACCTAAAAAAATTTCAGGATATCTCGTTGGATTTGATTAAAAATACATATCTCCTCTCATTAATAATGGAAATTATTATAAATGTCGTGATAAAAAAACTAATAAAGGAAACTCTTAATGTGATTGTTATCTTTTTAATGTGATTGGTAATTGTCGTAGAAATATCAAAATTTCATGATATGTTTGGGAGGAGAAATAACAAAAGATTATAATTTTTTTTTGTGAGATCTAAAAAGATCATTCCGTTCCAAATTTGAATAAAATGAGAGAAGACCTCAAAAAATTTAAGGTTTTCTCGTTTAATTTTATTAAAAATACATATCTCCTCTAAGTAATAATGGAAATTATTATAAACGTTGCGATAAAAAAAACTAATAAAGGAAACTGTTAATGTGATTGTTATCTTTTTAATGTTATTTGTAATTGTCGTAGAAATATAAAAAATTCTCAATATGTTTGGGAGGTTAAATAATAAAAAGATTATAATTTTTTTTGTGAGATCTAAAAAGATCATTCCCTTCGAAATTGGCATAAAATGAGAGAAGACCTAAAAAAATTTCAGGATATCTCGTTTGATTTGATTAAAAATACATATCTCCTCTAATTAATAATGGAAATTATTATAAACGTCGTGATAAAAAAAAACTAATAAAGGAAACTCTTATTGTGATTGGTAATTGTTGTATCAAAATTTCACCAAAAGTTTGGGAGGAGGAATTACAAAAAGATGATAATTTTTTTTTGTGAGATCTAAAAATATCATTCCCTTCCAAATTTGAATAAAATGAGAGAAGACGTAAAACAATTTAAGGTTATCTCGATTAATTTTATTAAAAATACATATCTCCTCTATGTAATAATGGAAATTATTATAAACGTTGTGATAAAAAAAAACTAATAAAGGAAACTGTTAATGTGATTGTTATTTTTTAATGTTATTTGTAATTGTTGTAGAAATATCAAAAATTCTCGATATGTTTGGGAGGTTAAATAATAAAAAGATTATAATATTTTTTTGTGAGATCTAAAAAGATCATTCCCTTCCAAATTGGCATAAAATGAGAGAAGACCTAAAAAAATTTCAGGATATCTCGTTTGATTTGATTAAAAATACATATCTCCTCTCATTAATAATGGAACTTATTATAAACGTCGTGATAAAAAAAACTAATAAAGGAAACTCTTAATGTGATTGTTATCTTTTTAATGTGATGGGTAATTGTCGTAGAAATATCAAAATTTCACGATATGTTTGGGCGGAGAAATAACAAAAA
Organism: Pueraria montana var. lobata; assembly: GCA_026413185.1. Classification (NCBI taxonomy): domain Eukaryota; kingdom Viridiplantae; phylum Streptophyta; class Magnoliopsida; order Fabales; family Fabaceae; genus Pueraria; species Pueraria montana. The sequence continues at coordinate 70,815,385 of CM048648.1, forward strand.
GATTATAATTTTTTTTTTGTGAGATCTAAAAAGATCATTCCCTTCCAAATTTGAATAAAATGAGAGAAGTCCTAAAAAAATTTAAGGTTATCTCGTTTAATTTTATTAATAATACATATCTCCTCTCATTAATAATGGAAATTATTATAAACGTTGTGATAAAAAAAACTAATAAAGGAAACTATTAATGTGATTGTTCTCTTTTTAACGTGATTGGTAATTGTCGTAGAAATATCAAAATTTCACGATATGTTTGGGAAGTGAAAGAATAAAAAGATTATAATTTTTTTTGTGCGATCTAAAAAGATAATTCCCTACGAGATTGACATAAAATGAGAGAAGACCTAAAAAAATTTCAGGATATCTCGTTTGATTTTATTAAAAATACATATCTCCTCTCATTAATAATGGAAATTATTATAAATGTCGTGATAAAAAAACTAATAAAGGAAACTCTTAATGTGATTGGTAATTGTCGTAGAAATATCAAAATTTCACGATATGTTTGGGAGGTGAAAGAATAAAAAGATTATAATTTTTTTTTTGTGAGATCTAAAAAGATCATTCCCTTCCAAATTGGAAAAAAATGAGAGAAGAGCTAAAAAAATTTCAGGATATATCATTTAATTTTATTAAAAATACATATCTCCTCTCATTAATAATGGAAATTATTATAAACGTTGTGAGAAAAAAAACTAATAAAGGAAACTATTAATGTGATTGTTATCTTTTTAACGTGATTGGTAATTGTCGTAGAAATATCAAAATTTCACGATATGTTTGGGAGGTTAAAGAATAAAAAGATAATAATTTTTTTTTGTGAGATCTAAAAAGATCATTCCCTTCCAAATTGGCATAAAATGAGAGAAGACCTAAAAAAAATTGCAGGATATCTCATTTAATTTTATTAAAAAAGCATATCTCCTCCCATTAATAATGGAAATTATTGTAACCGTTGTGATAAAAAAAAAACTGATAAAGGAAACTATTAATGTGATTGTTATCTTTTTAATGTGATTGGTAATTGTCGTAGAAATATCAAAATTTCACGATATGTTTTGGAGTTGAAATAATAAAAAGATTATAATTTTTTTTTTGGTGAGATCTAAAAAGATCATTCCCTTCCAAATTGGCATAAAATGAGAGAAGACCTAAAAAAAATTCAAAATATCTCGTTTAATTTTATTAAAACTACATATCTCCTCTCATTATTAATGGAAATTATTATAAACGTTGTGATAAAAAAAACTAATAAAGGAAACTATTAATGTGATTGTTATCTTTTTAATGTGATTGGTAATTGTCGTAGAAAAATTAAAATTTCACGATATGTTTGGGAGGTGAAATAATAAAAGGATTATAATTTTTTTTTGTGAGATCTAAACAGATCATTCCCTTCCAAATTGGCATAAAATGAGAGAAGACCTAAAAAAATTTCAGGATATCTCGTTTAATTTTATTAAAAATACATATCTCCTCTCATTAATAATGGAAATTATTATAAACGTTGTGATAAAAAAACTAATAAAGGATACTATTAATGTGATTGTTATCTTTTAAATGTGATTGGTAATTATCGTAAAAATATCAAAATTTTACGATATGTTTGGGAGGGGAAATAATAAAAAGATTATAATTTTTTTCGTGAGATATAAAAACATCATTCCCTTCCAAATTGGCATAAAATGAGAGAAGACCTAAACAAATTTCAGGATATCTCGTTTAATTTCATTAAAAATACATATCTCCTCTCATTAATAATGAAAATTTTTATAAAGGTTTTAATAAAAATACTAATAAAGGATACTATTAATGTGACTGTTATCTTTTTAATGTGATTGGTAATTGTCGTAGAAAAATCAAAATTTCACGATATGTTTGGGAGGGGAAATGATAAAAATATTATAATTTTTTTTTTGTGAGATCTGAAAAGATCATTCCCTTCCAAATTGGCATAAAATGAGAGAAGACCTAAAGAAATTTCAGGATATCTCGTTTAATTTCACTAAAAATACATATCTCCTCTCATTAATAATGGAAATTATTATAAACGTTGTGATAAAAAACTAATAAAGGAAACTATTAATGTGATTGTTATCTTTTAAATGTGATTGGTAATTGTCGTAGAAATATCAAAATTTCACGATATGTTTGGGAGGGAAAATAATAAAAAGATTATAATTTTTTTTTGTGAGATCTAAAAAGATCATTCCCTTCCAAATTGGCATAAAATGAGGGAAGACCTAAACAAATTTCAGGATATCTCGTTTAATTTCATTAAAAATACATATCTCCTCTCATTAATAATGGGAATTATTATAAACGTTGTGATAAAAAACTAATAAAGGAAATTATTAATGTGATTGTTATCTTTTAAATGTGATTGGTAATTGTCGTAGAAATATCAAAATTTCACGATATGTTTGGGAGGGGAAATAATAAAAAGATTATAATTTTTTTTTTGCGAGATCTAAACAGTTCATTCACTTCCAAATTGGCATAAAATGTGAGAAGACCTAAAAAAATTTCTGGATATCTTGTTTAATTTTATTAAAAATACATATCTCCTCTCATTATTAATGAAAATTATTATAAACGTTGTGATAAAAAAACTAATAAAGGAAACTATTAATGTGATTGTTATCTTTTTAATGTGATTGGTAATTGTCGTAGAAATATCAAAATTTCAGGTTATGTTTGGGAGGTGAAATAATAAAAAGATTATAATTTTTTTTTGCGAGATCTAAAAAGATCATTCCCTTCCAAATTGGCATAAAATGAGAGAAGACCTAAACATATTTCAGGATATCTCGTTGAATTTCATTAAAAATACATATCCCCTCTCATTAATAATGAAAATTTTTATAAAGGTTTTAATAAAAATACTAATAAAGGAAACTATTAATGTGATTGTTATCTTTTAAATGTGATTGGTAATTGTCGTAGAAATATCAAAATTTCAGGATATGTTTGGGAGGGGAAATAATAAAAAGATTATAATTTTTTTTTTGCGAGATCTAAACAGTTCATTCCCTTCCAAATTGGCATAAAATGAGAGAAGACCTAAAAAAATTTCTGGATATCTTGTTTAATTTTATTAAAAATACATATCTCCTGTCATTATTAATGAAAATTATTATAAACGTTGTGATAAAAAAACTAATAAAGGAAACTATTAATGTGATTGTTATCTTTTTAATGTGATTGGTAATTGTCGTAGAGATATCAAAATTTCACGTTATGTTTGGGAGGTGAAATAATAAAAAGATTATAATTTTTTTTTGCGAGATCTAAAAAGATCATTCCCTTCCAAATTGGCATAAAATGAGAGAAGACCTAAACAAATTTCAGGATATCTCGTTGAATTTCATTAAAAATACATATCTCCTCTCATTAATAATGAAAATTTTTATAAAGGTTTTAATAAAAATACTAATAAAGGATACTATTAATGTGATTGTTATCTTTTTAATGTGATTGGTAATTGTCGTAGAAAAATCAAAATTTCACGATATGTTTTGGAGGGGAAATAATAAAAAGATTATAATTTTTTTTTGAGAGATCTAAAAAGATCATTCCCTTCCAAATTGGCATAAAATGAGAGAAGACCTAAACAAATTTCAGGATATCTCGTTTAATTTCATTAAAAATACATATCTCCTCTCATTAATAATGGAAATTATTATAAACGTTGTGATAAAAAACTAATAAAGGAAACTATTAATGTGATTGTTATCTTTTAAATGTGATTGGTAATTATCGTAGAAATATCAAAATTTCATGAAATGTTTAGGAGGGGAAATAATAAAAAGATTATAATTTTTTTTTTGTGAGATCTAAAAAGATCATTCCCTTCCAAATTGGCATAAAATGAGAGAAGATCTAAACAAATTTCAGGATATCTCGTTTAATTTCATTAAAAATACATATCTCCTCTTATTAATAATGGAAATTATTATAAACGTTGTGATAAAAAACTAATAAAGGAAACTATTAATGTGATTGGTAATTGTCGTAGAAATATCAAAATTTCACGATATGTTTGGGAGGTGAAATAATAAAAAGATTATAATTTTTTTTTGCGAGATCTAAACTGTTCATTCCCTTCCAAATTGGCATAAAATGTGAGAAGACCTAAAAAAATTTCTGGATATGTTGTTTAATTTTATTACAAATACATATCTCCTCTCATTATTAATGAAAATTATTATAAACGTTGTGATAAAAAAACTAATAAAGGAAACTATTAATGTCATTGTTATCTTTTTAATGTGATTGGTAATTGTCGTAGAAATATCAAAATTTCACGTTATGTTTGGGAGGTGAAATAAAAAAAAGGTTATAATTTTTTTTTTGCGAGATCTAAAAAGATCATTCCCTTCCAAATTGGCACAAAATGAGAGAAGACCTAAACAAATTTCAGGATATCTCGTTTAATTTCATTAAAAATACATATCTCCTCTCATTAATAATTAAAATTTTTATAAAGGTTTTAATAAAAATACTAATAAAGGATACTATTAATGTGACTGTTATCTTTTTAATGTGATTGGTAATTGTCGTAAAAAAATCAAAATTTCACGATATGTTTTGGAGTTGAAATAATAAAAAGATTATAATTTTTTTTTGGTGAGATCTAAAAAGATCATTCCCTTACAAATTGGCATAAAATGAGAGAAGACCTAAAAAAAATTCAACATATGTCGTTTAATTTTATTAAAACTACATATCTCCTCTCATTAATAATGAAAATTATTATAAACGTTGTAATAAAAAAACTAATAAAGGAAACTATTAATGTGATTGGTAATTGTCGTAGAAAAATTAAAATTTCACGATATGTTTGGGAGGTGAAATAAAAAAAGTATTATAATTTTTTTTTTGCGAGATCTAAACAGATCATTTCCTTCCAAATTAGCATAAAATGGGAGAAGACCTAAAAAATTTTCAGGATATCTCATTTAATTTTATTAAAAATACATATCTCCTGTAAGTAATAATGGAAATTATTATAAACATTGTGATAAAAAAACTAATAAAGGAAACTTTTAATGTGATTGGTAATTGTCGGAGAAGTATCAAAATTTCACGATATGTTTGGGAGGTGAAATAATAAAAGTATTATAATTTTTTTTTTGCGAGATCTAAACAGATCATTCCCTTCCAAATTAGCATAAAATGGGAGAAGACCTAAAAAAATTTCAGGATATCTCATTTAATTTTATTAAAAATACATATCTCCTCTAAGTAATAATGGAAATTATTATAAACATTGTGATAAAAAAAACTAATAAAGGAAACTATTAATGTGACTGTTATCTTTTTAATGTGATTGGTAATTGTCGTAGAAAATTCAAAATTTCACGATATGTTTTGGAGTTGAAATAATAAAAAGATTATAATTTTTTTTGGTGAGGTCTAAAAAGATCATTCCCTTCCAAATTGGCGTAAAATGAGAGAAGACCTAAACAAATTTCAAGATATCTCGTTTAATTTTATTTAAACTACATATCTCCTCTCATTATTAATGGAAATTATTATAAACGTTGGGATAAAAAAACTAATAAAGGAAACTATTAATGTGATTGTTATCTTTTTAATGTGATTGGTAATTGTCGTAGAAAAATTAAAATTTCACGATATGTTTGGGAGGTGAAATAATAAAAAGATTATAATTTTTTTTTGCGAGATCTAAACAGATCATTCCCTTCCAAATTGGCATAAAATGAGAGAAGACCTAAAAAAATTTCAGGATATCTCGTTTAATTTTATTAAAAATACATATCTCCTCTCATTAATAATGGAAATTATTATAAACGTTGTGAAAAAAAACAAATAAAGGATACTATTAATGTGATTGTTATCTTTTGAATGTGATTGGTAATTGTCGTAGAAATATCAAAATTTCACGATATGTTTGGGAGGGGAAATAATAAAAAGATTATAAATTTTTTTTGTGAGATCTAAAAAGATCATTCCCTTCCAAATTGGCATAAAATGAGAGAAGACCTAAACAAATTTCAGGATATCTCGTTTAATTTTATTAAAAATACATATCTCCTCTCATTATTAATAGAAATTATTATAAACGTTGTGATAAAAAAACTAATAAAGGAGACTATTAATGTGATTGTTATCTTTTTAATGTGATTGGTAATTGTCGTAGAAATATCAAAATTTCACGATATGTTTGGGACGTGAAATAATTAAAAGATTATATATTTTTTTTGGTGAGATCTAAAAAGATCATTCACTTCCAAATTGGCATAATATGACAGAAGACCTAAACAAATTTTAGGATATCTCATTTAATTTTATTAAAAATACATATCTCCTCTCATTAATAATGGAAATTATAATAAAGGTTGTAATAAAAACACTAATAAAGGAAACTATTAATGTGATTGTTATCTTTTTAATGTGATTGGTAATTGTCATAGAAATATAAAAATTTCACGATATGTTTGGGAGGTGAAATAATAGAAAGATTAAATTTTTTTTTTGTGATATCTAAACAGTTCAATGGGTAAGCAAGCATTGGATGTGATAATTTCTGCAACTATCAATGCAGTTTGGTTCTTGTGGTGCAGTAGGAACCATGCTCGGTTTAAGACTGGTAGATGGTCTATGCGACATATATGTAACAACATCATATCTTCAGTTTCTCTTTCGGGAAATCATTCTCATGGTACTATGCACTCTTCTTTGGAAGAGTTTACTTTGTTTAAATCTTTTTCCATTTCAGGTCATGTTAGCAAAGCTCCCAGAATTCAAGAGGTAATTTGGAATCCACCTCTTAGAGGATGGATCAAATGTAACACTGATGGGGCTGCCAGAGGGACCCCAGGAACTGCTGCATGTGGAGGAATATTCAGGGATTGGCAGGGGAATCTTTTAGGTTGTTTTGCTAATCATTTAGGCATTTCAACTGCGTTTTGTGCTGAGCTGAATGCGGTTATTCAAGCTGTTGATCTTGCTTTGGACAAAGGATGGCTTTGCCTCTGGATTGAATGTGATTCATCTTTGGTGGTTCACGCCTATCACTCTCCTTCTCTTGTGCCTTGGTGGCTAAGGGTTCGTTGGGAAAATTGCTGTGTCTCTACACGCTCTCTGCAGTTTGCTATTTCTCATATTTATCGTGAAGGCAACATGTGTGCGGATCGTCTTGCAAACTTTGGTATCACTTCTAGTGGTTTTAACTGGTGGGATTTAATTCCACATTTTATTAGTGAGCCTTTTCGAAGAGATAGCCTAGGACTCCCTAGTTACAGATTTAGTTAAGTTGTATATGCTTTTTGCATTGGGCTTGTTTTCTCTTTGGATATTATTCAGTGTAACCTATTTAATTTTTAATAAATTGTTGGTATGGGGCATAGGATAGGTAGTTCTTGGGGTGCCAACGTTGTTGGGATGTCAAGTTTCTACTTTGATGCTTTGCATATCATCGCTTTATTAAAAAAAAACAGTTCATTCACTTCCAAATTGGCATAAAATGACAGAAGACCTAAAAAAATTTCAGGATATCTCGTTTAATTTTATTAAAAATACATATCTCCTCTCATTATTAATGGAAATTATTATAAACATTGTGATAAAAAAACTAATAAAGAAAACTATTAATGTGATTGTTATCTTTTTAATGTGATTGGTAATTGTCGTAGAAATATAAAAATTTCAGGATATGTTTGTGAGGTGAAATAATAAAAAGATTATAATTTCTTTTTTGGTGAGATCTAAAAAGATCATTCACTTCCAAATTGGCATAATATGACAGAAGACCTAAATAAATTATATCTCATTTAATTTTTTTAAAAATACATATCTCCTCTCATTAATAATGGAAATTATTATAAATGTTGTAATAAAAAAACTAATAAAGGAAACTATTAATGTGATTGTTATCTTTTTAATGTGATTGGTAATTGTCGTAGAAAAATCAAAATTTCACGATATGTTTTGGAGTTGAAATAATAAAAAGATTATAATTTTTTTTTGGTGAGATCTAAAAAGATCATTCCCTTCCAAATTGGCATAAAATGAGAGAAGACCTAAAAAAATTTCAAGATATCTCGTTTAATTTTATTAAAACTACATATCTCCTCTCATTATTAATGGAAATTATTATAAACGTTGTGAGAAAAAAGCTAATAAAGGAAACTATTAATGTGTTTGTTATCTTTTTAATGTGATTGGTAATTGTCGTAGAAAAATTAACATTTCACGATATGTTTGGGAGTTGAAATAATAAAAAGATTATAATTTTTTTTGGCGAGATCTAAACAGATCATTCCCTTCCAAATTGGCATAAAATGATAGAAGATCTAAAAAAATTTCAGGATATCTCGTTTAATTTTATCAAAAATACATATCTCCTCTCATTAAAAATGGAAATTATTATAAAATGTTGAGATAAAAAACTAATAAAGGAAACTATTAATGTGATTGTTATCTTTTTATTTTTAATATGATTGGTAATTGTCGTAGAAATATCAAAATTTCACGTTATGTTTGGGAGGTGAAATAATAAAAAGATTATAATTTTTTTTTGCGATATCTAAACAGATCATTCCCTTGCAAGTTGGCATAAAATGAGAGAAGACCTAAAAAAATTTCAGGATATCTCGTTTAATTTTATTAAAACTACATATCTCCTCTCATTAATAATGGAAATTATTATAAAGGTTTTAATAAAAATTCTAATAAAGGATACTATTAATGTGATTGTTATCTTTTTAATGTGATTCGTAATTGTCGTAGAAATATCAAAATTTCACGATATGTTTTGGAGTTGAAATAATAAATAGATTATAATTTTTTTTTGGTGAGATCTAAAAAGATCATTGCCTTCCAAATTGGCATAAAATGAGAGTAGACCTAAAAAAATTTCAAGATATCTCGTTTAATTTTATTAAAACTACATATCTCCTCTCATTAATAATGAAAATTATTATAAACATTTTAATAAAAAAAACTAATAAAGGAAACTATTAATGTGATTGTTATCTTTTTAATGTGATTGGTAATTGTCGTAGAAATATTAAAATTTCACGATATGTTTGGGAGGTGAAATAATAAAAAGATTATAATTTTTTTTGCGAGATCTAAACAGATCATTCCCTTCCAAATTGGCATAAAATAAGAGAAGACCTAAACAAATTTCTATATATCTAATTTAATTTCATTAAAAATACATATCTCCTCTCATTAATAATGAAAATTATTATAAACGTTGTGATAAAAAACTAATAAAGGAAACTATTAATGTGATTGTTATCTTTTTAATGTGATTGGTAATTGTCGTAGAAATATCAAAATTTCACGTTATGTTTGGGAGGTGAAATAATAAAAAGATTTTAATTTTTTTTTGCGAGATCTAAAAAGATCGTTCCCTTCCAAATTGGCATAAAATGAAAGAAGACCTAAACAAATTTCTAGATATCTCGTTTAATTTCCTTAAAAGTTCATATCTCCTCTCATTAATAATGAAAATTATTATAAACGTTGTGATAAAAAACTAATAAAGGAAACTATTAATGTGATTGTTATCATTTTAATATGATTGGTAATTGTCGTAGAAATATCAAAATTTCACGTTATGTTTGGGAGGTGAAATAATAAAAAGATTATAATTTTTTTTTGCGATATCTAAACAGATCATTCCCTTCCAAGTTGGCATAAAATGAGAGAAGACCTAAAAAAATTTCAGGATATCTCGTTTAATTTTATTAAAACTACATATCTCCTCTCATTAATAATGGAAATTATTATAAAGGTTTTAATAAAAATTCTAATAAAGGATACTATTAATGTGATTGTTATCTTTTTAATGTGATTGGTAATTGTTGTAGAAATATCAAAATTTCACGATATGTTTTGGAGTTGAAATAATAAATAGATTATAATTTTTTTGGTGAGATCTAAAAAGATCATTGCCTTCCAAATTGGCATAAAATGAGAGTAGACCTAAAAAAATTTCAAGATATCTCGTTTAATTTTATTAAAACTACATATCTCCTCTCATTAATAATGAAAATTATTATAAACGTTTTAATAAAAAAACTAATAAAGGAAACTATTAATGTGATTGTTATCTTTTTAATGTGATTGGTAATTGTCGTAGAAATATTAAAATTTCACGATATGTTTGGGAGGTGAAATAATAAAAAGATTATAATTTTTTTTGTGAGATCTAAAAAGATCATTCACTTCCAAATTGGCATAATATGACAGAAGACCTAAATCAATTATATCTCATTTAATTTTTTTAAAAATACATATCTCCTCTCATTAATAATGGAAATTATTATAAATGTTGTAATAAAAAAACTAATAAAGGAAACTATTAATGTGATTGTTATCTTTTTAATGTGATTGGTAATTGTTGTAGAAAAATCAAAATTTCACGATATGTTTTGGAGTTGAAATAATAAATAGATTATAATTTTTTTTGGTGAGATCTAAAAAGATCATTACCTTCCAAATTGGCATAAAATGAGAGAAGACCAAAAAAAATTTCAAGATATCTCGTTTAATTTTATTAAAACTACATATCTCCTCTCATTAATAATGAAAATTATTATAAATATTGTAATAAAAAAACTAATAAAGGAAACTATTAATGTGATTGTTATCTTTTTAATGTGATTGGTAATTGTCGTAGAAATATTAAAATTTCACGATATGTTGGGGTGGTGAAATAATAAAAAGATTATAATTTTTTTTTGGTGAGATCTAAAAAGATCATTCACTTCCAAATTGGTATAATATGACATAAGACCTAAATAAATTATATGTCATTTAATTTTTTTAAAAATACATATATCCTCTTATTAATAATGGAAATTATTATAAATGTTGTAATAAAAAAACTAATAAAGGAAACTATTAATGTGACTGTTATCTTTTTAATGTGATTGGTAATTGTTGTAGAAAAATCAAAATTTCACGATATGTTTTGGAGTTTTTTTTTAAATAAAGGGTTGTAGAGTGCGAAGCCTCAAAATAGAACAAAGACATCCCAACTATGTTGGCACCCCCTTGCCTATCAATCATCAGCCCGCAAACCACAGTATAAAATAACAACGGAAAAATAGAATCCAACAGAAAAACATGGGGGGACTAGACCAAAACCCATGAAAACAAAATCAACAAAAACGGAAAGAGGGCAATCCACAACGATTGCGAAAAAAGCAAAGACTAATAAAATGTGGAATTGACTCCCACCAAGTAACTTCCAGACCATGTTCAACTCCGTAATTCGCCAACCTATCAGCACACTGATTTCCTTCTCTGTATATATGAGAAGATTGAAAGTGCATTTGAGAAGTCAATCTAAGGCAACGCTTCCACCTGCTTCGATACTCCCAAGGAACAATATTCTCATTAGTAAAAGCATCTAAAACCAATGTAGAATCACATTCCAACCATAGCCTAGTCCATCCCACCAAATATGCGTGTTCAATTGCCATCATGACAGCAAAAAGCTCTGCATGCAAAGCAGACTTGACACCTATATATACTGAAAAGCAACCACGAAATGCACCAAAGCTGTCCCTGAAGATTCCCCACTAGCTGCATGACTAGGAGACCCTCTAGAGGCCCCATCCGTATTGCACTTTATAAAACCACAGGCTGGAGGATACCAGACAACTTGCTTAGCCTCCACATGCTTTTTATACTTAGCTTTTACCAAAAAATTCTGCAAAAGGGAGAAATCGTATATAGTATTCCGAGCAAATCCCTTGGACAGATATCCGGTTAGTGAAGCAGCAGAGAAGATCATAGAAATAGCCTAATGCAAAGAAATACGAGTATTTCTAAATCTCAAACTATTTCTACAAAGCCAAATTACCCAAAAAACATGTACCACTGCCGATATCATAACTTCTTTAACTTGACCGATTTCCTTATCCAAAGAATTTAATACAGACAAGCAGCTGGACAAATCAAAATTGATTTGAATGATAGATTGCAACCACATCCAAATATTGCCAGCAAAACCACATCTCAGGAACAGATGATCAGATGTCTCAGCTGAAGCACCACAAAGACTACAAACAGAAACCACCACACAGCCTCTAGCACGAAGACACTCATCTGTGGGCATCTTATTATGTATGAGCCTCCAAAGAATAAAACTGCGAGAAGGAGGAATAGAGTTGAGCCATAGTACCTTAGACCAAGAACAGAGCTGTCCAGGGGGAATAGAATATGAAACAGCAGCTTTAAAAGATAAAAGTCCATCAACAGAATGCCTCCAAACGGCTTGATCATCATCCTTGTCACTAGATGAAGGAACAATAATATTAGACAGCATATCATGCAAATGAGGAAGCTTGTCCAGCACTACTGCAGGCAAATTCCACTGATCATTAATCGCAAAACAATTTACAGAGGACTGTAAAAATCTCCTATATTGATTCGGAATGTTAAGCGCATCAGCCAAAGATGTATCAAGACACCAAACATCTGTCCAAAAATTAACTCTATCACCAGAATTGACAACCCATCTTGTATTTTCAACAACCTGCTGCCATTTATGCTTCATTGAAATCCAAACTGAAGATGATTTATAACTGACCATAGGCTTCCCATGCTTTAAAAATCTAGCTCTCATAAAAACAGCCCAATCTGAATCTGAGTGCACAAAGTTCCACATCAACATTAACATGGACGCCTCATTAAGCACAACCAAAGATCTTAAGCCTAATCCACCCTCATTTAACGGTCTGCAAACTTTGCTCCAAGCCACAGTAACCAGCTTGCGAGAGTTAATATCCCCAGACCATAGAAAATTCCGCAACCAACATTCAATAGATTTCAGCAAAGATGATGGCCAAGAATACACCTGAAAACTAAACAAGACCATACCTGAAATAACAGAGTTAATCAATTGAGCTCGCCCCATAATAGAGAGAAGTGAGCCTTTCCAGGAGACAAGTTTTGCTTTGATTTTATCTGCAATTGGACTAAGATATCGAGCTCTTGGTTTTCCAACAAAGATAGGAACTCCAAGATAGATAAATGGCAAAGAACCAGCTCCAAAACCCAAACATTGACGAAGACTATTAATTCTACCACAAGGCATAGATCCTGAAAAGAACTTACACTTTTCCGGACTAATATGTTGTCCCAAGGCGTCTCCATAAAATTTTAGCAGCAACATCAAGTTATTGAGATTTTTAGTGGTTCCCCTGCAAAAAACCATAATATCATCTGCGTATAGTGCATGTGTAGGAGATGAAAAACCTTTGGGACTTGCCATAGGTAACAGATAATGATTTACAGCCAAATAAGAAATCCCTCTACTAAGAACATCCTCAGCCAAACAGAATAAAAGAGGGGACAAAGGATCGCCTTGACGCACTCCTCTCTTACAAGAAATATAGCCAACTGGAGAGCCATTAACCCCAAAAGAAAGTTTAGCTGACTGTAAAATAATCTGAATCCAATTACAGAAAACACTGTTAAAACCAAAAGAGTTTAGGACCTCCAAAAGAAAGCCCCAATCCAGAGTATCAAAGGCTTTCTTAATATCAAATTTAATGGCTAAGTTACCACCAAATACTCTTTTATTCAGCATGTTAATAGCCTCTGATGTGGTATAGATACAATCTGAAATGTGTTTCCCTTTGATAAAACCTCTTTGCTGACTAGAAACAATTTTAGGAGCAATCTCTGCCAACCTGTCTACCAGCACTTTAGTGATGATTTTAAATTGAAAATTTGCCAGCACAATTGGACGAAAATCTTCAATTTTATCAGCACCAGAAAACTTAGGAATAAAAGAAACCAAATTGGAATTCATACCTGGTAATATCCAACTTTGCAGGAAAAACTGCAAGACCGAATTAAAAACGTCTCTGCCAATAATATCCCAGAAAGTATGATAGAAACAACCCCCAAAACCATCAGGGCCAGGGGCACTAGAGCTGTTCAAAGAAAATACTGCAGCCTTCACCTCATCAAAAGAAGGAATATTAGTGAGCATCGAGTTATCCTCGGCAGAAACTAAAGAGGGAATAACGGTCTTGATCAAATCATTTGGCACGCAAGCATAATCTGAGGCATATAAAGATGAATAAAACTGCAAAATGTGCTGACTAATCTCCTCATGAGTATCCAAAATCCTTTCTCCATCTCTGAGGGTAGACATACTCTTTGTCGTTCTTTGATAATTGGCCATCTTATGGAAAAAAGAAGTATTTCGATCCCCATTTATAAACCATTTAATCCTAGACTTATCTCTCCAAAAAGCTTCTTCAAAAGCTAAAGCTTTTTGCAATTCCACCTGGGCTTTATCCTCCAAACCCCTTAAGTCATCATAACAACCAGACTCATAAAGCTTTTGAATGTCCTCAACAGCCTCAGTGGATTTCTTCACATTCGCATGCACATCGCCAAAAACTTCACGATTCCAAGTTCTCAAACATTGGACAACCTGTAACAGGAACTTCCCAAACCTCCTTCACAAGTCTTCTGCAATCATGATGCTCTGCCCACATGGATAAGAATTTAAAAGGAGAAGGACGAGCTGAAATACCTTTCTGAAGCGAGACCAAGAGAGGAAAATGGTCTGATTGACTACGTATCAAAGTGCAACAGGAAATAGACTCACACAAATCCAACGTGTCCTAATTACAGATAGATCTATCAAGCCTCATTGCAATGTGTTGTCTCCCAGTGCGCCCATTGGACCATGTAAAAGCGTTGCCTTTAGTCTGAATATGTATTAAATTATTAGCATTTGTCCAGTCTATAAAATCTGTCCATGAAGCTACCAAAGGTAAATTCCTTCCACTCTTCTCATGCGCCCAAATAACAACATTAAAATCGCCTATAAACATCCAAGGACCCGTATAATTCTGTTGCAACTGTGAAAGATCCGCCCAAAGTCTGCGACGTTTGACATATGAAGTGGCTCCATAAATAGCAGCAACAAAAATTGTTTGATTGAAACAATCAATAGAAAAAGAAATGAACTGGTCAGACACTGAAATAATATTTGGAGATAAGTAAGAAGCACAAATACACCAAATATTAGGCGCCAAAGAGTTCCTTTTATTAACTGCAAAAACCTTTAAACCAAGGGAGGACCAAAAAGAAGCTGGAAATCTATCCAGCAATGTCCAAGGTTCTGAAAGAAACAACAGCACAGGATTATGCGAAACACAAAGATTGCGTAACACCTGCCTAGTCTCATCATTGGCCAGGCCTCTAGCATTCCAAAAGAGGATCTTCATCAAGCCAAAGCTTTAGGACCCCCTCTAAGGTTATACGACCTAGCACCACTACCCTTGTTTTTCTGGCGCAATTTTTTCTTCTGGGATTTAGACATAACCTTCTCAAAAGGTTGATCTTCCTGCTGTATATTTGGCCTGGGTGACTCTGGAATAGATTCTTCTTCCACACGATCCCCCCAAAGCTTGGACACCAAATTAATCTCCCTCTGAACAGAGGGTGGATATTGCTGTCTAGTATCATTTAAATCCTCCAGAGAATTGGGTAAAGAATCTGACACACGAGAAGGAGTATTATTTCCTTCCATACCAGACTTAGCAAGAACCAACTCCTTCTTGTTGTGATTTATCATCTGAAGATCAAGATCCTCTGCAGAAGATCTCGAAGAGTCATCTGTGTCCTCCACTAAACCTTCCTTATATACACCTTCATCTGTTTCTTTCGATCTATCCAGCTTTGCATTTGCAGCTACTACGGGCACAACAACATCTGTGCTAAAGCGACTTGTACCTACTTTTGCACCAGCAGCATCAGTTTTAGCACTAGCACCAGCAACTACTATGTTAACATGACTCGTATCAGCATCTCCTCCAGACTACTTCTTGGGAACATACTTTGCCACTGATTTCCCTTTTGTTTCCAAGGTTTTATCAACCTTCTTAACTGTTTCATGACGATTGGAATGTCTGCAATTAGCAATTGTATGCCCAACTATTTTACAGGCATCACAAAAAGCAGACAAACGTTCATATACAAGCTCCACAAAAAAAGCGAAACCATCACGTTCAACAAGAACTTGATCCCGCAGTTCTTGTTTAAGATCCAGATCTACAAGAACTCGTGCAAAATGCCCAAAAGATCTTGAGGCCGTTGCTTCATCAATTGCTAGAGGAACCCCAATCCCTCTAGCAATAGAAAAAATAATTCTTTGACGCCAATATTCCTGCGGCAAACCCAGAATACGCACCCAACACTGTGCATTGGACTGTCTTACCAAACTAGGATTAAAATCCGGAGTCCATGAGAAAAGACGAAGAACCCCCGGTGCAAGATTCCAAGAACCTCCAGCAAGAGCCCGTCTCAAATCCTCAATGGATGAAAAGATAACTCAAAGAACCCCTTCCCCAGAGAAATCATCCGCCAATGCCTCAAAGGGTTCCATAATTTACACAACTTTAAGCGCAGATCTTGAAGCTTCGGGGGAGTTTCGCCCTTAGATAAAACCAAACGTCCATGCAAGTTATTTTTACAACTCTCTAAACCCGCTAAGTATTCCTCTTCTGGAATCTTCACAGCAATAGCATCTCCCTTTAAGCATGGCACCGGAAGTTGACTCACAGGGATATCACATGTATGCTTGAGAATTTGAGCAAAAGATCATTTTTCCTCTTCATTTTTTGTATTCGCAACAGGGGGAGTGTCTACGTCCACAACAAGAAAACTCCATGGGATCAGAGGTTCCCCCATGGCTGCATGAAAACCACGTAAAAAACCTAGGATGCAAAAACCCTAGCAGAGCACCTCATTCCCCCCTCAATATATGGTGCATTTATGCATCTAGTTTGAGGTTCAATATTTGGAAAAAAAATCATATGTTTTGGAGTTGAAATAATAAAAAGATTATAAATTTTTTTTTGGTGAGATCTAAAAAGATCATTCCCTTCCAAATTGGCATAAAATGAGAGAACACCTAAAAAAATTTCAAGATATCTCGTTTAATTTTATTAAAACTATATATCTCCTCTCATTATTAATGGAAATTATTATAAACGTTGTGATAAAAAAACTAATAAAGGAAACTATTAATGTGATTGTTATCTTTTTAATGTGATTGGTAATTGTCGTAGAAAAATTAAAATTTCACGATATGTTTGGGAGTTGAAATAATAAAAAGATTATAATTTTTTTTTTGCGAGATCTAAACAGATCATTCATTTCCAAATTGGCATAAAATAAGAGAAGACCTAAACAAATTTCTGGATATCTCGTTTAATTTCATTAAAAATACATATCTCCTCTCATTAATAATGAAAATTATTATAAACGTTGTGATAAAAAACTAATAAAGGAAACTATTAATGTGATTGTTATCTTTTTAATGTGATTGGTAATTGTCGTAGAAATATCAAAATTTCACGTTATGTTTGGGAGGTGAAATAATAAAAAGATTATAATTTTTTTTTTGCGAGATCTAAAAAGATCATTCCCTTCCAAATTGGCATAAAATGAGAGAAGACCTAAACAAATTTCTGGATATCTCGTTTAATTTCCTTAAAAATATATATCTCCTCTCATTAATAATGAAAATTATTATAAACGTTGTGATAAAAAACTAATAAAGGAAACTATTAATGTGATTGTTATCTTTTTAATATGATTGGTAATTGTCGTAGAAATATCAAAATTTCACGATATGTTTGGGAGGTGAAATAATAAAAAGATTATAATTTTTTTTGTGAGATCTAAAAAGATCATTCACTTCCAAATTGGCATAATATGACAGAAGACCTAAATAAATTATATCTCATTTAATTTTTTTAAAAATACATATCTCCTCTCATTAATAATGGAAATTATTGTAAATGTTGTAATAAAAAAACTAATAAAGGAAACTATTAATGTGATTGTTATCTTTTTAATGTGATTGGTAATTGTCGTAGAAAAATCAAAATTTCACGATATGTTTTGGAGTTAAAATAATAAATAGATTATAATTTTTTTTTGGTGAGATCTAAAAAGATCATTACCTTCCAAATTGGCATAAAATGAGAGAAGACCAAAAAAAATTTCAAGATATCTCGTTTAATTTTATTAAAACTACATATCTCCTCTCATTAATAATGAAAATTATTATAAATATTGTAATAAAGAAACTAATAAAGGAAACTATTAATGTGATTGTTATCTTTTTAATGTGATTGGTAATTGTCGTAGAAATATTAAAATTTCACGATATGTTTGGGTGGTGAAATAATAAAAAGATTATAATTTTTTTTGGTGAGATCTAAAAAGATCATTCACTTCCAAATTGGCATAATATGACAGAAGACCTAAATAAATTATATGTCATTTAATTTTTTAAAAAATACATATATCCTCTTATTAATAATGGAAATTATTATAAATGTTGTAATAAAAACACTAATAAAGGAAACTCTTAATGTGACTGTTATCTTTTTAATGTGATTGGTAATTGTCGTAGAAAAATCAAAATTTCACGATATGTTTAGGAGTTGAAATAATAAAAAGATTATAATTTTTTTTTGGTGAGATCTAAAAAGATCATTCCCTTCCAAATTGGCATAAAATGAGAGAAGACCTAAAAAAATTTCAAGATATCTCGTTTAATTTTATTAAAACTACATATCTCCTCTCATTATTCATGGAAATTATTATAAACGCTGTGATAAAAAAACAAATAAAGAAAACTATTAATGTGATTGTTATATTTTTAATGTGATTGGTAATTGTCGTAGAAAAATTAAAATTTCACGATATGTTTGGGAGTTGAAAGAATAAAAAGATTATAATTTTTTTTTGCGAGATCTAAACAGATCATTCCCTTCCAAATTGGCATAAAATAAGAGAAGACCTAAACAAATTTCTGGATATCTCGGTTAATTTCATTAAAAATACATATCTCCTCTCATTAATAATGAAAATTATTATAAACGTTGTGATAAAAAACTAATAAAGGAAACTATTAATGTGATTGTTATCTTTTTAATGTGATTGGTAATTGTCGTAGAAATATCAAAATTTCACGTTATGTTTGGGAGGTGAAATAATAAAAAGATTATAATTTTTTTTTTGCGAGATCTAAAAAGATCATTCCCTTCCAAATTGGCATAAAATGAGAGAAGACCTAAACAAATTTCTGGATATCTGGTTTAATTTCCTTAAAAATACATATCTCCTCTCATTAATAATGAAAATTATTATAAACATTGTGATAAAAAACTAATAAAGGAAACTATTAATGTGATTGTTATCTTTTTAATATGATTGGTAATTGTCGTAGAAATATCAAAATTTCACGTTATGTTTGGGAGGTGAAATAATAAAAAGATTATAATTTTTTTTGCGATATCTAAACAGATCATTTCCTTCCAAGTTGGCATAAAATGAGAGAAGACCTAAAAAAATTTCAGGATATCTCGTTTAATTTTATTAAAACTACATATCTCCTCTCATTAATAATGGAAATTATTATAAATATTGTAATAAAAAAACTAATAAAGGAAACTATTAATGTGATTGTTATCTTTTTAATGTGATTGGTAATTGTCGTAGAAATATTAAAATTTCACGATATGTTTGGGTGGTGAAATAATAAAAAGATTATAATTTTTTTTGGTGAGATCTAAAAAGATCATTCACTTCCAAATTGGCATAATATGACAGAAGACCTAAATAAATTATATGTCATTTAATTTTTTAAAAAATACATATATCCTCTTATTAATAATGGAAATTATTATAAATGTTGTAATAAAAAAACAAATAAAGGAAACTATTAATGTGATTGTTATCTTTTTAATGTGATTGGTAATTGTCGTAGAAATATTAAAATTTCACGATATGTTTGGGTGGTGAAATAATAAAAAGATTATAATTTTTTTTGGTCAGATCTAAAAAGATCATTCACTTCCAAATTGGCATAATATGACAGAAGACCTAAATAAATTATATGTCATTTAATTTTTTAAAAAATACATATATCCTCTTATTAATAATGGAAATTATTATAAATGTTGTAATAAAAAAACTAATAAAGGAAACTCTTAATGTGACTGTTATCTTTTTAATGTGATTGGTAATTGTCGTAGAAAAATCAAAATTTCACGATATGTTTTGGAGTTGAAATAATAAAAAGATTATAATTTTTTTTTTGCGAGATCTAAACAGATCATTCCCTTCCAAATTGGCATAAAATGAGAGAAGACCTAAAAAAATTTCAGGATATCTCGTTTAATTTTATCAAAAATACATATCTCCTCTCATTAATAATGGAAATTATTATAAACGCTGTGATAAAAAAACTAATAAAGGAAACTATTAATGTGATTGTTATCTTTTTAATGTGATTGGTAATTGTCGTAGAAAAATTAAAATTTCACGATATGTTTGAGAGTTGAAAGAATAAAAAAATTATAATTTTTTTTTTGCGAGATCTAAACAGATCATTCCCTTCCAAATTGGCATAAAATAAGAGAAGACCTAAACAAATTTCTGGATATCTCGGTTAATTTCATTAAAAATACATATCTCCTCTCATTAATAATGAAAATTATTATAAACGTTGTGATAAAAAACTAATAAAGGAAACTATTAATGTGATTGTTATCTTTTTAATGTGATTGGTAATTGTCGTAGAAATATCAAAATTTCACGTTATGTTTGGGAGGTGAAATAATAAAAAGATTATAATTTTTTTTTGCGAGATCTAAAAAGATCATTCCCTTCCAAATTGGCATAAAATGAGAGAAGACCTAAACAAATTTCTGGATATCTGGTTTAATTTCCTTAAAAATACATATCTCCTCTCATTAATAATGAATATTATTATAAACGTTGTGATAAAAAACTAATATAGGAAACTATTAATGTGATTGTTATCTTTTTAATATGATTGGTAATTGTCGTAGAAATATCAAAATTTCACGTTATGTTTGGGAGGTGAAATAATAAAAAGATTATAATTTTTTTTGCGATATCTAAACAGATCATTTCCTTCCAAGTTGGCATAAAATGAGAGAAGACCTAAAAAAATTTCAGGATATCTCGTTTAATTTTATTAAAACTACATATCTCCTCTCATTAATAATGGAAATTATTATAAATATTGTAATAAAAAAACTAATAAAGGAAACTATTAATGTGATTGTTATCTTTTTAATGTGATTGGTAATTGTCGTAGAAATATTAAAATTTCACGATATGTTTGGGTGGTGAAATAATAAAAAGATTATAATTTTTTTTGGTGAGATCTAAAAAGATCATTCACTTCCAAATTGGCATAATATGACAGAAGACCTAAATAAATTATATGTCATTTAATTTTTTAAAAAATACATATATCCTCTTATTAATAATGGAAATTATTATAAATGTTGTAATAAAAAAACTAATAAAGGAAACTATTAATGTGATTGTTATCTTTTTAATGTGATTGGTAATTGTCGTAGAAATATTAAAATTTCACGATATGTTTGGGTGGTGAAATAATAAAAAGATTATAATTTTTTTTTGGTGAGATCTAAAAAGATAGTTCACTTCCAAATTGGCATAATATGACAGTAGACCTAAATAAATTATATGTCATTTAATTTTTTAAAAATAAATATATCCTCTTATTAATAATGGAAATTATTATAAATGTTGTAATAAAAAAACTAATAAAGGAAACTCTTAATGTGACTGTTATCTTTTTAATGTGATTGGTAATTGTCGTAGAAAAATCAAAATTTCACGATATGTTTTGGAGTTGAAATAATAAAAAGATTATAATTTTTTTTTTGCGAGATCTAAACAGATCATTCACTTCCAAATTGGCATAAAATGAGAGAAGATCTAAAAAAATTTCAGGATATCTCGTTTAATTTTATCAAAAATACATATCTCCTCTCATTAATAATGGAAATTATTATAAACGTTGTGATAAAAAAAACTAATAATGGATACTATTAATGTGATTGTTATCTTTTAAATGTGAATGGTAATTGTCGTAAAAATATCAAAATTTTACGATATGTTTGGGAGGGGAAATAATAAAAAGATTATAATTTTTTTTTGTGAGATCTAAAAAGATCATTCCCTTCCAAATTGGCATAAAATGAGAGAAGACCTAAAAAAAATTCAAGATATCTTGTTTAATATTATTAAAACTACATATCTCCTCTCATTATTAATGAAAATTATTATAAACGTTGTAATAAAAAAACTAATAAAGGAAACTATTAATGTCATTGTTATCTTTTTAATGTGATTTGTAATTGTCGTTGAAAAATCAAAATTTCACGATATGTTTTGCAGTTGAAATAATAAATAGATTATAATTTTTTTTGGTGAGATCTAAAAAGATAATTGCCTTCCAAATTGGCATAAAATGAGAGAAGACCTAAAAAAATTTCAAGATATCTCGTTTAAATTTATTAAAACTACATATCTCCTCTCATTTATAAAAAAAATTATTATAAACATTGTAATAAAAAAACTAATAAAGGAAACTATTAATGTGATTGTTATCTTTTTAATGTGATTGGTAATTGTCGTAGAAATATTAAAATTTCACGATATGTTTGGGTGGTGAAATAATAAAAAGATTATAATTTTTTTTTGGTGAGATCTAAAAAGATCATTCACTTCCAAATTGGCATAATATGACAGAAGACCTAAATAAATTATATCTCATTTAATTTTTATAAAAATACATATCTCCTCTTATTAATAATGGAAATTAGTATAAATGTTGTAATAAAAAAACTAATAAAGGAAACTATTAATGTGACTGTTATCTTTTTAATGTGATTGGTAATTGTCGTAGAAAAATCAAAATTTCACGATATGTTTTTGAGTTGAAATAATAAAAAGATTATATTTTTTTTTTTGGTGAGATCTAAAAAGATCATTCGCTTCCAAATTGGAATAAAATGAGAGAAGACCTAAAAAAAATTCAAGATCTCTCGTTTAATTTTATTAAAACTACATATCTCCTCTCATTATTAATGGAAATTATTATAAACATAAACGTTGTGATAAAAAAACTAAAAAAGGAAACTATTAATGTGATATTTATCTTTTTAATGTGATTGGTAATTGTCGTAGAAAAATAAAAATTTCACGATTGGGAGGTGAAATAATAAAAGGATTATAATTTTTTTTTGCGAGATCTAAACAGATCATTCCCTTCCAAATTGGCATAAAATGAGAGAAGACCTAAAAAAATTTCAGGATATCTCGTTTAATTTTATCAAAAATACATATCTCCTCTCATTAATAATGGAAATTATTATAAACGTTGTAATAAAAAATACTAATAAAGGATACTATTAATGTGATTGTTATCTTTTAAATGTGATTGGTAATTGTCGTAAAAATATCAAAATTTTACGATATGTTTGGGAGGGGAAATAATAAAAAGATTATAATTTTTTTTTGTGAGATCTAAAAAGATCATTCCCTTCCAAATTGGCATCAAATGAGAGAAGACCTAAACAAATTTCAGGATATCTCGTTTAATTTCATTAAAAATACATATCTCCTCTCATTAATAATGGAAATTATTATAAACGTTGTGATAAAAAACTAATATAAGAAACTATTAATGTGATTGTTATCTTTTAAATGTGATTGGTAATTGTCGTAGAAATATCAAAATTTCACGATATGTTTGGGAGGGGAATAATAAAAAGATTATAATTTTTTTTGTGAGATCTAAAAAGATCATTCCCTTCCAAATTGGCATAAAATGAGAGAAGACCTAAACAAATTTCAGGATATCTCGTTTAATTTCATTAAAAATACATATCTCCTCTCATTAATAATGGAAATTATTATAAACATTGTGATAAAAAAAACTAATAAAGGAAAGTATTAATGTGATTGTTATCTTTTTAATGTGATTGGTAATTGTCGTAGAAGTATCAAAATTTCACGATATGTTTGGGAGGTGAAATAATAAAAAGATTATAATTTTTTTTTGCGAGGTCTAAAAAGATCGTTCCCATCCAAATTGGCGTAAAATGAGAGAAGAACTAAACAAATTTCAGGATATCTCGTTTAATTTCATTAAAAATACATATCTCCTCTCATTAATAATGGAAATTATTATAAACGTTGTGATAAAAAACTAATAAAGGAAACTATTAATGTGATTGTTATCTTTTAAATGTGATTGGTAATTGTCGTAGAAATATCAAAATTTCACGATATCTTTGGGAGGGGAAATAATAAAAAGATTATAATTTTTTTTTGTGAGATCTAAAAAGATCATTCCCTTCCAAATTGGCATAAAATGAGAGAAGACCTAAAAAAATTTCAGGATATCTCGTTTAATTTTATCAAAAATACATATCTCCTCTCATTAATAATGGAAATTATTATAAACGTTGTGATAAAAAAAACTAATAAATGATACTATTAATGTGATTGTTATCTTTTAAATGTGATTGGTAATTGTCGTAAAAATATCAAAATTTTACGATATGTTTGGGAGGGGAAATAATAAAAAGATTATAATTTTTTTTTGTGAGATCTAAAAAGATCATTCCCTTCCAAATTGGCATCAAATGAGAGAAGACCTAAACAAATTTCAGGATATCTCGTTTAATTTCATTAAAAATACATATCTCCTCTCATTAATAATGGAAATTATTATAAACGTTGTGATAAAAAACTAATATAAGAAACTATTAATGTGATTGTTATCTTTTAAATGTGATTGGTAATTGTCGTAGAAATATCAAAATTTCACGATATGTTTGGGAGGGGAAATAATAAAAAGATTATAATTTTTTTTGTGAGATCTAAAAAGATCATTCCCTTCCAAATTGGCATAAAATGAGAGAAGATCTAAACAAATTTCAGGATATCTCGTTTAATTTCATTAAAAATACATATCTCCTCTCACTAATAATGGAAATTATTATAAACATTGTGATAAAAAAACTAATAAAGGAAAGTATTAATGTGATTGTTATCTTTTTAATGTGATTGGTAATTGTCGTAAAAATATCAAAATTTCACGATATGTTTGGGAGGTGAAATAATAAAAAGATTATAATTATTTTTTGTGAGATCTAAAAAGATCATTCCCTTCCAAATTGGCATAAAATGAGAGAAGAACTAAACAAATTTCAGGATATCTCGTTTAATTTCATTAAAAATACATATCTCCTCTCATTAATAATGGAAATTATTATAAACGTTGTGATAAAAAACTAATAAAGGAAACTATTAATGTGATTGTTATCTTTTTAATGTGATTGGTAATTGTCGTAGAAATATCAAAATTTCACGATATCTTTGGGAGGGGAAATAATAAATAGATTATAATTTTTTTTTGTGAGATCTAAAAAGATCATTGCCTTCCAAATTGGCATAAAATGAGAGTAGACCTAAAAAAATTTCAGGATATCTCGTTTAATTTTATTAAAAATACATATCTCCTCTCATTAATAAGGAAAATTATTATAAATTTTGTAATAAAAAAACTAATAAAGGAAACTATTAATGTGATTGTTATCTTTTAAATGTGATTGGTAATTGTCGTAGAAATATCAAAATTTCACAATATGTTTGGGAGGGAAATAATAAAAAGATTACAATTTTTTTTTTGTGAGATCTAAAAAGATCATTCCCTTCCAAATTGGCATAAAATGAGAGAAGACCTAAACAAATTTCAGGATATCTCGTTTAATTTTATTAAAAATACATATCTCCTCTCATTAATAATGGAAATTATTATAAACGTTGTGATAAAAAACTAATAAAGGAAACTATTAATGTGATTGTTATCTTTTTAATGTGATTGGTAATTGTCGTAGAAATATCAAAATTTCACGATATGTTTGGGAGGTGAAATAATAAAAAGATTATAATTTTTTTTTTGCGAGATCTAAACAGTTCATTCCCTTCCAAATTGGCATAAAATGAGAGAAGACCTAAAAAATTTTCTGGATATGTCGTTTAATTTTATTAAAAATACATATCTCCTCTCATTAATAATGGAAATTATTATAAACGTTGTGATAAAAAACTAATAAAGGAAACTGTTAATGTGATTGTTATCTTTTTAATGTGACTGGTAATTGTCGTAGAAATATCAAAATTTCACGATTTGTTTGGGAGGTGAAATAATAAAAAGATTATAATTTTTTTTTTTGCGAGATCTAAACAGTTCATTCCCTTCCAAATTGGCACAAAATGAGAGAAGACCTAAAAAAATTTCTGGATATCTCGTTTAATTTTATTAAAAATACATATCTCCTCTCATTATTAATGATAATTATTATAAACGTTGTGATAAAAACACTAATAAAGAATACTATTAATGTGATTGGTATCTTTTAAATGTGATTGGTAATTGTCGTAAAAATATCAAAATTTTACGATATGTTTGGGAGGGGAAATAATAAAAAGATTATATTTTTTTTTTGCGAGATCTAAACAGATTGTTCCCTTCCAAATTAGCATAAAATGGGAGAAGACCTAAAAAAATTTCAGGATATCTCATTTAATTTTATTAAAAATACATATCTCCTCTAAGTAATAATGGAAATTATTATAAACATTGTGATAAAAAAAACTAATAAAGGAAACTATTAATGTGATTGTTATCTTTTTAATATGATTTGTAATTGTCGTCGAAGTATCAAAATTTCACGCTATGTTTGGGAGGTGAAATAATAAAAAGATTATAATTTTTTTTTGCGAGGTCTAAAAAGATCATTCCCTTCCAAATTGGCGTAAAATGAGAGAAGACCTAAACAAATTTCAGGATATCTCTTTTAATTTCATTAAAAATACATATCTCCTCTCATTAATAATGGAAATTATTATAAACGTTGTCATAAAAAACTAATAAAGGAAACTATTAATGTGATTGGTAATTGTCGTAGAAATATCAAAATTTCACGATATGTTTGGGAGGGGAAATAATAAAAAGATTATAATTTTTTTTTGTGAGATCTAAAAAGATCATTCCCTTCCAAATTGGCATAAAATGAGAGAAGACCTAAACAAATTTCAGGATATCTCATTTAATTTCATTGAAAATACATATCTCTTCTCATTAATAATGGAAGTTATTATAAAGGTTGTAATAAAAAAACTAATAAAGGATACTATTAATGTGATTGTTATCTTTTAAATGTGATTGGTAATTGTCGTAGAAATATCAAAATTTCACGATATGTTTGGGAGGGGAAATAATAAAAAGATTATAATTTTTTTTGGTGAGATAAAAAATGATCACTCCCTTTCAAATTGGCATAAAATGAGAGAAGTCATAAAAAAATTTCAAGATATCTCGTTTAGTTTTA
Organism: Pueraria montana var. lobata; assembly: GCA_026413185.1. Lineage (NCBI taxonomy): Eukaryota > Viridiplantae > Streptophyta > Magnoliopsida > Fabales > Fabaceae > Pueraria > Pueraria montana. The sequence continues at coordinate 70,842,669 of CM048648.1, forward strand.
TTAAAAATACATATCTCCTCTCATTAATAATGGAAATTATTATAATCGTTGTGATAAAAAACCTTATAAAGGAAACTATAAATTTGATTGTTATCTTTTTAATGTGATTGGTAATTGTCATAGAAATATCAAAATTTCACGATATGTTTGGGAGGTGAAATAATTAAAAGATTATATTTTTATTTGGGAGATCTAAAAAGATCATTCCCTTCCAAATTGGCATAAAATGACAGAAGACTTAAAAAATTTCAAGATATCTCATTTAATTTTATTAAAAATACATATCTCCTCTCATTAATAATGGAAATTATTATAAATGTTGTGATAAAAAAACTAACAAAAGAAACTATAAATGTGATTGTTATATTTTTAATGTGATTTGTAATTGTCGTAGAAAGATCAAAATTTCACGATATGATTTTGAGGTGCAGTAATAAAAATATTATATTTTTTTTGTGAGATCTAAAAAGATCATTCCCTTCCTAATTGGCATAAAATGAGAGAAGGCCAAAAGAATTTCAGGATATCTCGTTTAATTTTATTAAAAAATGCATATCTCCTCTCATTAATAATGGAAATTATTTTAAACGTTGTGATAAAAAAACTAATAAAGGAAACTATTAATGTGATTGTTATCTTTTTTTTGGGAGGTGAAATAATAAAAAGATTATAATTTTTTTTTGGTGAGATCTAAGAAGATCATTCACTTCCAAATTGGCAAAATATGACAGAAGACCTAAATAAATTATATCTCATTTAATTTTTTTAAAAATACATATCTCCTCTCATTAATAATGGAAATTCTTATAAATGTTGTAATAAAAAAAACTAATAAAGGAAACTATTAATGTGACTGTTATCTTTTTAATGTGATTGGTAATTGTCGTAGAAAAATCAAAATTTCACGATATGTTTTGGAGTTGAAATAATAAAAAGATTATAATTTTTTTTTGGTGAGATCTAAAAAGATCATTCCATTCCAAATTGGCATAAAATGAGAGAAGACCTAAAAAAATTTCAAGATATCTCGTTTAATTTTATTAAAACTACATATCTCCTCTCATTATTAATGGAAATTATTATAAAGGTTGTAATAAAAAAACTAATAAAGGAAACTATTAATGTGATTGTTATCTTTTTAATGTCATTGGTAACTGTCGTAGAAATATCAAAATTTCACGATATGTTTGGGAGGTGAAATAATAAAAGTATTATAATTTGTATTTGCGAGATCTAAACAGATCATTCCCTTCCAAATTGGCAAAAAATGAGAGAAGACCTAAAAAATTTTCAGGATATCTCGTTTAATTTTATTAAAAATAGATATCTCCTTTCATTAATAATGGAAATTATTATAAACGTTGTGATAAAAAAAACTAATAAAGGATACTATTAATGTGATTGTTATCTTTTAAATGTGATTGGTAATTGTCGTAAAAATATCAAAATTTCATGATATGTTTGGGAGGTGAAATAATAAAAAGATTATAATTTTTTTTTGCGATATCTAAACAGTTCATTCCCTTCCAAATTGGCATAAAATGAGAGAAGCCTTAAAAAATTTCAGGATATCTCGTTTAATTTTATTAAAAATACATATCTCCTCTCATTATTAATGGAAATTATTATAAACATTGTAATAAAAAAACTAATAAAGGAAACTATTAATGTGATTGTTATCTTTTTAATGTCATTGGTAATTGTCGTAGAAATATCAAAATTTCAGGATATGTTTGTGAGGTGAAATAATAAAAGTATTATAATTTTTTTTTGCGAGATCTAAACAGATCATTCCCTTCCAAATTGGCATAAAATGAGAGAAGACCTAAAAAATTTCAGGATATCTCGTTTAATTTTATTAAAAATAGATATCTCCTTTCATTAATAATGGAAATTATTATAAACGTTGTGATAACAAAACTAATAAAGGATAATATTAATGTGATTGTTATCTTTTAAATGTGATTGGTAATTGTCGTAAAAATATCAAAATTTCACGATATGTTTGGGAGGTGAAATAATAAAAAGATTATAATTTTTTTTTTGTGATATCTAAACAGTTCATTCCCTTCCAAATTGGCATAAAATGAGAGAAGCCTTAAAAAATTTCAGGATATCTCGTTTAATTTTATTAAAAATACATATCTCCTCTCATTATTAATGGAAATTATTATAAAGGTTGTAATAAAAAAAACTAATAAAGGAAACTATTAATGTGATTGTTATCTTTTTAATGTCATTGGTAATTGTCGTAGAAATATCAAAATTTCAGGATATGTTTGTGAGGTGAAATAATAAAAGTATTATAATTTTTTTTTGCGAGATCTAAACAGATCATTCCCTTCCAAATTGGCATAAAATGAGAGAAGACCTAAAAAATTTCAGGATATCTCGTTTAATTTTATTAAAAATACATATCTCCTCTCATTATTATAAACGTTGTGATAAAAAAACTAATAAAGGAAACTATTAATGTGATTGTTGTCTTTTTAATGTGATTGGTAATTGTCGTAGAAAAATAAAAATTTCACGATATGTTTTGGAGTTGAAATAATAAAAAGATTATAATTTTTTTTTGGTGTGATCTAAAAAGATCATTCCCTTCCAAATTGGCATAAAATGAGAGAAGACCTAAACAAATTTCAAGATATCTAGTTTAATTTTATTAAAACTACATATCTCCTCTCATTATTAATGGAAATTATAATAAACGTTGTGATAAAAAAACTAATAAAGGAAACTATTAATGTGATTGTTATCTTTTTAATGCTATTGGTAATTGTCGTAGAAATATCAAAATTTAAGGATATGTTTGTGAGGTGAAATAATAAAAAGATTATAATTTTTTTTTTGGTGAGATCTAAAAACATTATTCACTTCCTGATTGGCATAATATTACAGAAGACCTAAATAAATTATATCTCATTTAATTTTAGGATAATATGACAGAAGACCTAAACAAATTTTAGGATATCTCGTTTAATTTTATTAAAAATACATATCTCCTCTCATTAATAATGGAAATTATAATAAACGTTGTAATAAAAAAACTAATAAAGGAAACTATTAACGTGATTGTTATCTTTTTAATGTCATTGGTAATTGTCGTAGAAATATCAAAATTTCACAATATGTTTGGGAGGGGAAATAATAAAAAGATTACAATTTTTTTTTGTGAGATCTAAAAAGATCATTCCCTTCCAAATTGGCATAATATGACAGTAGACCTAAACAAATTTTAGGATATCTCATTTAATTTTATTAAAAATACATATCTCCTCTCATTATTAATGGAAATTATTATAAACGTTGTGATAAAAAAACTAATAAAGGAAACTATTAATGTGATTGTTATCTTTTTAATGTCATTGGTAATTGTCGTAGAAATATCAAAATTTCAGGATATGTTTGTGAGGTGAAATAATAAAAGTATTATAATTTTTTTTTGCGAGATCTAAACAGATCATTCCCTTCCAAATTGGCATAAAATGAGAGAAGACCTAAAAAATTTCAGGATATCTCGTTTAATTTTATTAAAAATACATATCTCCTCTCATTATTATAAACGTTGTGATAAAAAAACTAATAAAGGAAACTATTAATGTGATTGTTGTCTTTTTAATGTGATTGGTAATTGTCGTAGAAAAATAAAAATTTCACGATATGTTTTGGAGTTGAAATAATAAAAAGATTATAATTTTTTTTTTGTGAGATCTAAAAAGATCATTCCCTTCCAAATTGGCATAAAATGAGAGAAGACCTAAACAAATTTCAAGATATCTAGTTTAATTTTATTAAAACTACATATCTCCTCTCATTATTAATGGAAATTATAATAAACGTTGTGATAAAAAAACTAATAAAGGAAACTATTAATGTGATTGTTATCTTTTTAATGCTATTGGTAATTGTCGTAGAAATATCAAAATTTCAGGATATGTTTGTGAGGTGAAATAATAAAAAGATTATAATTTTTTTTTGGTGAGATATAAAAAGATTATTCCCTTCCAAATTGGCATAAAATGAGAGAAGACCTAAAAAAATTTCAGGATATCTCATTTAATTTTATTAAAAATACATATCTCCTCTAAGTAATAATGGAAATTATTATAAACATTGTGATAAAAAAAACTAATAAAGGAAACTATTAATGTGATTGTTATCTTTTTAATGTGATTGGTAATTGTAACCCCCCCTTTTTTTTTATAAAACATAATTTAACTATTTAATTCATTTTATATATTTATTTCAAAGTTCTGATACGATCTCTTACAATCCAAAATATGTTCTGTAATTTACATCATTAAAATTTATATAAACACTGCTACAAAATAATTCTAAGTACTACAAATTATTGTCTACCCAAAATAGTCCCATCCTATATGCTCTGGAATTTCTGCATCTTCATCATTTAACTATATCTTCAAGCACCTGCAATTCACACTCCCCTAGAATCTGGGGACAGCATTACAGGATCAGGCATTTAATTTCTCATAGAATTAAAACAATTTCAAACAAATACATATCATAACAATATAATTAGTTACACACATAATTAAATGCAGTATGATTTATGCAATGCATTTTTTTTGACTCAAATTCGTTTTGACCCTGCTCCATGGAGACTTCCCCTTTGAGTGTTTAGTAAGAAACTGGCCTACCATTACGATCTGTAATTCAGCTATCAGCCCCTACTAAACGCGAATAAACTAAACAGAATTAGGAGGTCAGGATACCCGGAAGGCCACCACGGCAGCATCTCTGTCCAAATTACAGCCACATGTGGAATTGCCAATATCCCTCACCCCACAGACTATATAATCACAGACTATACAGTCCTGTCTAACTTACTCTGCTCACCCATTTCTCAGGACTATCATATTCTCTGTTCATAATCTCAATCATATTTTCAAATACATGACTACCGCAGTCCGGTCAGTCAACACAGTTCTCTGTTCATAATCTCAATCATATTTTCAAATACATGACTACCGCAGTCCGGTCAGTCAACACAGTTCTCTGTTCGTAATCTCAATCATATTTTCAAATACATGACTACCGCAGTCCGGTCAGTCAACACAGTCCTGGAAATCAATTCCCCCATAAATACTCATTTCTCATTTGAAATCTTTGTATTTTCTAAGAACTCAAGCTTATGCAATATGACAATGATGCTAATAAACAAATAATTAATATTAAGCAATCACATAAAAATTGTAAAAATTCACTATTAGGTAAAGTTACTAAAATACCCTTAATCTTTTCTAGAATTCCATCTATGTCCTAAATTTTGAAATGACCAAATTACCCTTGCTCTTTTTCAAAAATTCCCATTTTGTCCCTACATGTAAAATGACCATTTTGCCCTTGATTTTACAAAAATTTCCACATAATATCCCTTGCATTTAGGGCTGGCCGAATGGTCTCACTACCATTCTCAACATATTTTCCAAAGTAACAACTTCCAATTCCAACCAAAAATCAACCAAATCACAAATTCAATCAAAATTCAACAAACCAAATTTCAACCATCACAACACATCAAAAATTCAATCAAACATCATTCCAATCCATGAATTACAATCACAAGCATCAAAAACACAAAACCCCTAAATCAATTTCAAGTTTTCATGATTCTAGGTCAAAATTTTAATCTAAGCCTACAACATGTTTTCTTCTAATTCCAAGGGTTCTAATTGAAATTAAATGCCTAGATCCTTACCTTAAACTCTTTAATTGAAGAAAAAGCCTTGAATTCCTTTCTCCCTCACTCCTTGGTCTTGTATGAATTTTTGAGATTTCCTCCAATTTCTTTTCCTTTTTGCCGATTAGCTTAGGGTTTAGGAAGTTTGGATGGTTTGGTTTCTTAATTTGGGATGAGATGATGAAGTTAAGATGAAATTGAAATGAAAACTGCAGCTGCTGGGTTTGGAGAGCTCAAGGTTCTGTTTTGAGAGAAAATAGCTTTTTGTGACTTTTTCTCCTTTTACTTAAGTTAAATGCTTCTTAAAACAAATTATTAACTAAATTGGACTTTGCCTTCAAGTCCAGCTGCTGCCCTGCACGTCCAGCAGCTCATTTGGACCAAGGGAAGTCCACTTGCCAAGCCTTTCCAGCCCACTTGGACAGCCAAGGAGTTCCAAGTCACTTGCCTACCCCAAAAGTCAACATTTCAAGCACTTTGTAGAAATTTCTAGAAGGTAATTAGGGCTGCTAATTATTTTACAATGTGATTAGAATTTGAAGAAAATAACATCACCATTGGATTCCTCACTATCAAAAACCTTGGGGTAGTGTCTTACTTATCTCTTAATCCAAGCCTAATTAGCTTAATTTAGTGATCTTAGAAAAACCTAAGTTGTCACTTTTTGATTGGTTAAGGTTCTAAATTAAAATTTTCTTGGTTAAACATTTTTAATAATTATTCTAAGTATATTACAATTATTAGATAATTCTATAGATATCCTATGAATTTTCTCTAAATTTTCTGTCTTAGAATTTTACCGTAATAATTCGTCAAAGTTCTAACTTCCAGAAAATCCTAACAATTCTGAATAAGCATTTTAATTCTTTATCTGTATATATTTTTAATCTATATTCTATTACCTTTCTTTTAAGTTATAATTGAGTTCAAAATTCTATACTTGAAAATTTATCCTGGACAGTTGTCTGACATAGCAGTCCAGTCAACTATTAATTTCGGCAAAAATAAAGACATTTGGAAATTCAGAAAATTCTTTTGAGTAGAACTGTATTAATTTCATTAAGAGAATATGTACATAAGGTTTCTATAAAATATAGTGCATAAATGTTAATAATATACATATATAAATGCGTACAATTAATAAAATGAGGATGTTACAATTCTCCCCTACTAATAAAAATTTCGTCCTCGAAATTTCTAATACAAATATATAACCATACAACTATACAACAAAATAACTATACAAACAAATGAGGATATGTTTCTTTCATTTTTTCCTCTAACTCCCATGTAGCATCACCTCTGATATCATCCCAAATAACCTTAACTAGAGAAATTTCTTTACCTCTCAGGTACTTAATCCTTCTGTCCTCAATCTTAATAGGCTTTGTTTCAAATGTTAGGTTTTCCTTTCTCTTCTAATGTACAGGCTCTTAAGAGATCTTCTAATGTCCGAATAGTCCTTTCTGTTTGACCATCAATCTTAGGGTGTTATACTAAACTAAGATAAAATTTTACTTCTTAAAGCGTTCTGAAAATCTTTCCAAAAATTTAAAAACAAAGCTAGGGTCTTTATTAGACTCTATACTAGTAGGTACTCCAGATAATCTAATTATTTCCTTTAAGTACAATTAAGCTAATTTTTCTAAAGAATACCTAATATTTATTGAAAGCAAAATGTACTAATTTAGTTAATCTATCTACAATTACTCAAATGGTATCAAAATTCCTATGTGTTCTAGGTAATCCTACCACAAAATCTATTGATATACTATTCCGTTTCCATATAGGTATCTCTAAAGGATGTAACAGATCAAAGGGTTTCTGATATTCAATCTTTGCTTTCTAACATGTTAAACATCTAGCCACATATTCTGCTACATCTCTCTTCATCCTAGACCACCAAAACATTCCCTTTAAATCTTTATATATTTTTGTTGTTCTAGGATGAATACTAAGTTTACTTTTGTGCCCTTCCTCCAAAATTAATTCCTTAAATTCTTGATCATTAGGTACACAAATTCTATTTTAAACCTAATAATTATATCCATTCCTAAATTAAATTCTTTTTCCTTACCTGATCCCATTAATCCTTTCTTTTCTGGAATACATTCATCTGCATCTTGTTTCTTCCTAATTTCTTCCAAAAATTCATTAGTGATGGTAATAATTCCAAATGGAATTTTATCCTTTTTCCTAACTGTACATAGATTTAAATCTCTAAATTATTCTATTAACTCTAATTCTTTAATCCTCATAGTTGACATATGCACAATTTTCCTACTTAAAGCATCTTCTACTACATTAGCCTCTATTGGATGATACCTTAATTGAAAATCATAATCTTTAATAAACTCCATCCATCTTCTTTTTCTCCTTTCCAATTTTTTTTTTTTTTTTTTTTACAAATATTTTAAACACTTATGATCACTATATATACATCAAATATTGATCCATATAAATAATGTCTCCAAATCTTCAAAGCAAAAACTATAGCTGCTAACTCCAAATCATGAGTAGGATAATTTCTCTCATGTGATTTCAACCACCTAGATGCATAAGCTACCACTTTCTTATTTTATATCAACACACATCTTAACCCTAGAGATGAAACATCACAGTATACCTCATAGGATTCATTTAGGTCGGGTAAAACTAAAACTAGTGAGGTAGTCAATTTATGTTTCAATTCTTCGAAAATTTTCTCACAACTCTCACTCCAAATAAAATTCTATTAAGGGTTCAGCTATCTTAGAAAATCCTTCAATCAATCTTCTATAATATCCATCAAATCTTAAGAACTACTAATCTCAGTTACTGTCTTAGGCCTTTCCCATTCTAAAACTGCTTCTACCTTAGAAAAATCTACACTTAGTTCATCTTTAGAAATTAAATGTCCTAAAATTTTCACTTCCTCCAACCAAAATTCACACTTAGACAATTTAGCATATAATTTTCTATCTTTCAAAGTTTGCAATGTTATTCTAAGATGATTTTCATGTTCCTCTTTATTTTTAGAATATATTAATATATCATCTGTAAATACTACTACAAAATGATCTAAGTATGGTCCAAACACCCTATTCATATAATCCAACACTGCTGGGCCATTAGTCACTCCAAATGGCATCACTTGATATTCATAATGTCCATATCTAGTCCTAAAAGCAGTCTTGGGTATATCCTCCTTTTTACTGTAATTTATTGGTACCCAGACCTTAAATCTATTTTAGAGAAAATTGTTGCTCCTCTAAGTTGGTCCATTAAATCATCTATTCTAGGTAAAGGATATTTATTCTTTATAGTTACTTTATTTAATTGTCTATAATCTATACATAACCTAGATCCTCCATCTTTCTTTTTAACTAATAATACTGAGGCTCACCATAGGGACACACTAGGCCTTACAAACTGTTTTTCTAATAATTCTTCCAATTGTTTCTTTAACTCGATTAATTTCAATAATGACATTCTATATGGTTGCATAGAAATTGGTCTAGTACCAGGCATCAAATCTATACTAAATTCTATTCTCTTTCAGGACGCAAACCAGAAACATCATCAGGAAAATTTCAGGATATTCATTTACAACTAGCACAGAGTCTATTTCAATTTTATCTCCTTAGTTCCAAGAGATGATAACATGTATTTTTGAATTTCACTTTTAAATAATATTTCCTTAGGTTGGATAGGCTTAAGTCTAGAAACATCAAGTTTAGGAAAAATTAAAGTTTTAGAAGCACAATCTATTAGAATATGGTTGGTTGCTAACCAATCCATTCCTAATATCACATCAAGGCCAGCTAAAGGCAAACAAATCAAGTTCACAACAAATTGTCTATCTCGGATAGTTATCACACAATTCAAACATATTTTAGAGGTTAAGGTTGGTTTAGAAGTAGGTACAGAAACAAGCAAAGTATAGGTTATTTTAAACATGATTAACATCCTCAACTTACAGTTGTACTTTAGAACCCTAATTCCAACAAATCACTATTAGAAAGACTTTCAAAATACCTCACATTACTCCAATTCACTACTACCAATTTAATTGTTACTTGAATTTCCAACATCAATACACACACCTTTAGGCCTTCCAATTACTTACTCTTTCAACTTTAAAAATTCTTAGGACAACTGCTACTAACTTAGCATTTGGGTCCTATTCTACTCTCTTAATCACCACTTACACCATGGTAATGTAATTAAACAATGTTAAACCCGTAGGCTATTTTACTGCACCAGAAAAATGCACTATTTTGGTTCTAACTCATGTCTAAAACACAAAATTTCAAGTCCTAATAGTTAAGATATCAATCCTGTGACAAATTTATACTACGATACACTGTTTCAGCCTTCAAAACACATGAAAACATCCATTAGAACAATATGGCAATAACCATACTTTCAACATCTCATCATATTCCAAACATCAAGGTACCTTCAAAACTTTGTTTTCTTTCTTTTGTCAAACTCAACTATTATCCTATAAACTCAAATATTTGGACCCCTATTCTCAACCTTGATCTACGAATCTAGACCTTTGGATCTCCTTCCTCAACTAACTCAAGGGTATAACTCTGAAATTCACAATATAAGGAACATGGAAAATAACCCAACTTGAACAATACTAATAATAATAAAATTTTAAGCATTAGGAGAGAAAGTCATCTCGACTGAGTCCTGAGTGTGCACCCTCACAACTTTATCAAGATTTTCTTTCTTCCTTTCTGCCATCTTAGCTATACTATTGGTTTCAACTCTAGGATTTATAACTAGCCTTCCTCTTCTCATTTCTACATGTCTTAAAATTTCAGATCTAGTTACTACTCTTTTTCCCATAATATTCTTAACAAACAAAAAATTCTAATCAGGGTAACACAGCAAAACACCTAATAGACCCACTACTCGCAAGTCCTAGAGATGCATAACCAGAGCTCTGATACCACTAATGTAACCCCCCCTTTTTTTTTATAAAACATAATTTAACTATTTAATTCATTTTATATATTTATTTCAAAGTTCTGATACGATCTCTTACAATCCAAAATATGTTCTGTAATTTACATCATTAAAATTTATATAAACACTGCTACAAAATAATTCTAAGTACTACAAATTATTGTCTACCCAAAATAGTCCCATCCTATATGCTCTGGAATTTCTGCATCTTCATCATTTAACTATATCTTCAAGCACCTGCAATTCACACTCCCCTAGAATCTGGGGACAGCATTACAGGATCAGGCATTTAATTTCTCATAGAATTAAAACAATTTCAAACAAATACATATCATAACAATATAATTAGTTACACACATAATTAAATGCAGTATGATTTATGCAATGCATTTTTTTTGACTCAAATTCGTTTTGACCCTGCTCCATGGAGACTTCCCCTTTGAGTGTTTAGTAAGAAACTGGCCTACCATTACGATCTGTAATTCAGCTATCAGCCCCTACTAAACGCGAATAAACTAAACAGAATTAGGAGGTCAGGATACCCGGAAGGCCACCACGGCAGCATCTCTGTCCAAATTACAGCCACATGTGGAATTGCCAATATCCCTCACCCCACAGACTATATAATCACAGACTATACAGTCCTGTCTAACTTACTCTGCTCACCCATTTCTCAGGACTATCATATTCTCTGTTCATAATCTCAATCATATTTTCAAATACATGACTACCGCAGTCCGGTCAGTCAACACAGTTCTCTGTTCATAATCTCAATCATATTTTCAAATACATGACTACCGCAGTCCGGTCAGTCAACACAGTTCTCTGTTCGTAATCTCAATCATATTTTCAAATACATGACTACCGCAGTCCGGTCAGTCAACACAGTCCTGGAAATCAATTCCCCCATAAATACTCATTTCTCATTTGAAATCTTTGTATTTTCTAAGAACTCAAGCTTATGCAATATGACAATGATGCTAATAAACAAATAATTAATATTAAGCAATCACATAAAAATTGTAAAAATTCACTATTAGGTAAAGTTACTAAAATACCCTTAATCTTTTCTAGAATTCCATCTATGTCCTAAATTTTGAAATGACCAAATTACCCTTGCTCTTTTTCAAAAATTCCCATTTTGTCCCTACATGTAAAATGACCATTTTGCCCTTGATTTTACAAAAATTTCCACATAATATCCCTTGCATTTAGGGCTGGCCGAATGGTCTCACTACCATTCTCAACATATTTTCCAAAGTAACAACTTCCAATTCCAACCAAAAATCAACCAAATCACAAATTCAATCAAAATTCAACAAACCAAATTTCAACCATCACAACACATCAAAAATTCAATCAAACATCATTCCAATCCATGAATTACAATCACAAGCATCAAAAACACAAAACCCCTAAATCAATTTCAAGTTTTCATGATTCTAGGTCAAAATTTTAATCTAAGCCTACAACATGTTTTCTTCTAATTCCAAGGGTTCTAATTGAAATTAAATGCCTAGATCCTTACCTTAAACTCTTTAATTGAAGAAAAAGCCTTGAATTCCTTTCTCCCTCACTCCTTGGTCTTGTATGAATTTTTGAGATTTCCTCCAATTTCTTTTCCTTTTTGCCGATTAGCTTAGGGTTTAGGAAGTTTGGATGGTTTGGTTTCTTAATTTGGGATGAGATGATGAAGTTAAGATGAAATTGAAATGAAAACTGCAGCTGCTGGGTTTGGAGAGCTCAAGGTTCTGTTTTGAGAGAAAATAGCTTTTTGTGACTTTTTCTCCTTTTACTTAAGTTAAATGCTTCTTAAAACAAATTATTAACTAAATTGGACTTTGCCTTCAAGTCCAGCTGCTGCCCTGCACGTCCAGCAGCTCATTTGGACCAAGGGAAGTCCACTTGCCAAGCCTTTCCAGCCCACTTGGACAGCCAAGGAGTTCCAAGTCACTTGCCTACCCCAAAAGTCAACATTTCAAGCACTTTGTAGAAATTTCTAGAAGGTAATTAGGGCTGCTAATTATTTTACAATGTGATTAGAATTTGAAGAAAATAACATCACCATTGGATTCCTCACTATCAAAAACCTTGGGGTAGTGTCTTACTTATCTCTTAATCCAAGCCTAATTAGCTTAATTTAGTGATCTTAGAAAAACCTAAGTTGTCACTTTTTGATTGGTTAAGGTTCTAAATTAAAATTTTCTTGGTTAAACATTTTTAATAATTATTCTAAGTATATTACAATTATTAGATAATTCTATAGATATCCTATGAATTTTCTCTAAATTTTCTGTCTTAGAATTTTACCGTAATAATTCGTCAAAGTTCTAACTTCCAGAAAATCCTAACAATTCTGAATAAGCATTTTAATTCTTTATCTGTATATATTTTTAATCTATATTCTATTACCTTTCTTTTAAGTTATAATTGAGTTCAAAATTCTATACTTGAAAATTTATCCTGGACAGTTGTCTGACATAGCAGTCCAGTCAACTATTAATTTCGGCAAAAATAAAGACATTTGGAAATTCAGAAAATTCTTTTGAGTAGAACTGTATTAATTTCATTAAGAGAATATGTACATAAGGTTTCTATAAAATATAGTGCATAAATGTTAATAATATACATATATAAATGCGTACAATTAATAAAATGAGGATGTTACAATTCTCCCCTACTAATAAAAATTTCGTCCTCGAAATTTCTAATACAAATATATAACCATACAACTATACAACAAAATAACTATACAAACAAATGAGGATATGTTTCTTTCATTTTTTCCTCTAACTCCCATGTAGCATCACCTCTGATATCATCCCAAATAACCTTAACTAGAGAAATTTCTTTACCTCTCAGGTACTTAATCCTTCTGTCCTCAATCTTAATAGGCTTTGTTTCAAATGTTAGGTTTTCCTTTCTCTTCTAATGTACAGGCTCTTAAGAGATCTTCTAATGTCCGAATAGTCCTTTCTGTTTGACCATCAATCTTAGGGTGTTATACTAAACTAAGATAAAATTTTACTTCTTAAAGCGTTCTGAAAATCTTTCCAAAAATTTAAAAACAAAGCTAGGGTCTTTATTAGACTCTATACTAGTAGGTACTCCAGATAATCTAATTATTTCCTTTAAGTACAATTAAGCTAATTTTTCTAAAGAATACCTAATATTTATTGAAAGCAAAATGTACTAATTTAGTTAATCTATCTACAATTACTCAAATGGTATCAAAATTCCTATGTGTTCTAGGTAATCCTACCACAAAATCTATTGATATACTATTCCGTTTCCATATAGGTATCTCTAAAGGATGTAACAGATCAAAGGGTTTCTGATATTCAATCTTTGCTTTCTAACATGTTAAACATCTAGCCACATATTCTGCTACATCTCTCTTCATCCTAGACCACCAAAACATTCCCTTTAAATCTTTATATATTTTTGTTGTTCTAGGATGAATACTAAGTTTACTTTTGTGCCCTTCCTCCAAAATTAATTCCTTAAATTCTTGATCATTAGGTACACAAATTCTATTTTAAACCTAATAATTATATCCATTCCTAAATTAAATTCTTTTTCCTTACCTGATCCCATTAATCCTTTCTTTTCTGGAATACATTCATCTGCATCTTGTTTCTTCCTAATTTCTTCCAAAAATTCATTAGTGATGGTAATAATTCCAAATGGAATTTTATCCTTTTTCCTAACTGTACATAGATTTAAATCTCTAAATTATTCTATTAACTCTAATTCTTTAATCCTCATAGTTGACATATGCACAATTTTCCTACTTAAAGCATCTTCTACTACATTAGCCTCTATTGGATGATACCTTAATTGAAAATCATAATCTTTAATAAACTCCATCCATCTTCTTTTTCTCCTTTCCAATTTTTTTTTTTTTTTTTTTTACAAATATTTTAAACACTTATGATCACTATATATACATCAAATATTGATCCATATAAATAATGTCTCCAAATCTTCAAAGCAAAAACTATAGCTGCTAACTCCAAATCATGAGTAGGATAATTTCTCTCATGTGATTTCAACCACCTAGATGCATAAGCTACCACTTTCTTATTTTATATCAACACACATCTTAACCCTAGAGATGAAACATCACAGTATACCTCATAGGATTCATTTAGGTCGGGTAAAACTAAAACTAGTGAGGTAGTCAATTTATGTTTCAATTCTTCGAAAATTTTCTCACAACTCTCACTCCAAATAAAATTCTATTAAGGGTTCAGCTATCTTAGAAAATCCTTCAATCAATCTTCTATAATATCCATCAAATCTTAAGAACTACTAATCTCAGTTACTGTCTTAGGCCTTTCCCATTCTAAAACTGCTTCTACCTTAGAAAAATCTACACTTAGTTCATCTTTAGAAATTAAATGTCCTAAAATTTTCACTTCCTCCAACCAAAATTCACACTTAGACAATTTAGCATATAATTTTCTATCTTTCAAAGTTTGCAATGTTATTCTAAGATGATTTTCATGTTCCTCTTTATTTTTAGAATATATTAATATATCATCTGTAAATACTACTACAAAATGATCTAAGTATGGTCCAAACACCCTATTCATATAATCCAACACTGCTGGGCCATTAGTCACTCCAAATGGCATCACTTGATATTCATAATGTCCATATCTAGTCCTAAAAGCAGTCTTGGGTATATCCTCCTTTTTACTGTAATTTATTGGTACCCAGACCTTAAATCTATTTTAGAGAAAATTGTTGCTCCTCTAAGTTGGTCCATTAAATCATCTATTCTAGGTAAAGGATATTTATTCTTTATAGTTACTTTATTTAATTGTCTATAATCTATACATAACCTAGATCCTCCATCTTTCTTTTTAACTAATAATACTGAGGCTCACCATAGGGACACACTAGGCCTTACAAACTGTTTTTCTAATAATTCTTCCAATTGTTTCTTTAACTCGATTAATTTCAATAATGACATTCTATATGGTTGCATAGAAATTGGTCTAGTACCAGGCATCAAATCTATACTAAATTCTATTCTCTTTCAGGACGCAAACCAGAAACATCATCAGGAAAATTTCAGGATATTCATTTACAACTAGCACAGAGTCTATTTCAATTTTATCTCCTTAGTTCCAAGAGATGATAACATGTATTTTTGAATTTCACTTTTAAATAATATTTCCTTAGGTTGGATAGGCTTAAGTCTAGAAACATCAAGTTTAGGAAAAATTAAAGTTTTAGAAGCACAATCTATTAGAATATGGTTGGTTGCTAACCAATCCATTCCTAATATCACATCAAGGCCAGCTAAAGGCAAACAAATCAAGTTCACAACAAATTGTCTATCTCGGATAGTTATCACACAATTCAAACATATTTTAGAGGTTAAGGTTGGTTTAGAAGTAGGTACAGAAACAAGCAAAGTATAGGTTATTTTAAACATGATTAACATCCTCAACTTACAGTTGTACTTTAGAACCCTAATTCCAACAAATCACTATTAGAAAGACTTTCAA
Source organism: Pueraria montana var. lobata (assembly GCA_026413185.1). Lineage (NCBI taxonomy): Eukaryota > Viridiplantae > Streptophyta > Magnoliopsida > Fabales > Fabaceae > Pueraria > Pueraria montana. The sequence continues at coordinate 70,858,857 of CM048648.1, forward strand.
AATACCTCACATTACTCCAATTCACTACTACCAATTTAATTGTTACTTGAATTTCCAACATCAATACACACACCTTTAGGCCTTCCAATTACTTACTCTTTCAACTTTAAAAATTCTTAGGACAACTGCTACTAACTTAGCATTTGGGTCCTATTCTACTCTCTTAATCACCACTTACACCATGGTAATGTAATTAAACAATGTTAAACCCGTAGGCTATTTTACTGCACCAGAAAAATGCACTATTTTGGTTCTAACTCATGTCTAAAACACAAAATTTCAAGTCCTAATAGTTAAGATATCAATCCTGTGACAAATTTATACTACGATACACTGTTTCAGCCTTCAAAACACATGAAAACATCCATTAGAACAATATGGCAATAACCATACTTTCAACATCTCATCATATTCCAAACATCAAGGTACCTTCAAAACTTTGTTTTCTTTCTTTTGTCAAACTCAACTATTATCCTATAAACTCAAATATTTGGACCCCTATTCTCAACCTTGATCTACGAATCTAGACCTTTGGATCTCCTTCCTCAACTAACTCAAGGGTATAACTCTGAAATTCACAATATAAGGAACATGGAAAATAACCCAACTTGAACAATACTAATAATAATAAAATTTTAAGCATTAGGAGAGAAAGTCATCTCGACTGAGTCCTGAGTGTGCACCCTCACAACTTTATCAAGATTTTCTTTCTTCCTTTCTGCCATCTTAGCTATACTATTGGTTTCAACTCTAGGATTTATAACTAGCCTTCCTCTTCTCATTTCTACATGTCTTAAAATTTCAGATCTAGTTACTACTCTTTTTCCCATAATATTCTTAACAAACAAAAAATTCTAATCAGGGTAACACAGCAAAACACCTAATAGACCCACTACTCGCAAGTCCTAGAGATGCATAACCAGAGCTCTGATACCACTAATGTAACCCCCCCTTTTTTTTTATAAAACATAATTTAACTATTTAATTCATTTTATATATTTATTTCAAAGTTCTGATACGATCTCTTACAATCCAAAATATGTTCTGTAATTTACATCATTAAAATTTATATAAACACTGCTACAAAATAATTCTAAGTACTACAAATTATTGTCTACCCAAAATAGTCCCATCCTATATGCTCTGGAATTTCTGCATCTTCATCATTTAACTATATCTTCAAGCACCTGCAATTCACACTCCCCTAGAATCTGGGGACAGCATTACAGGATCAGGCATTTAATTTCTCATAGAATTAAAACAATTTCAAACAAATACATATCATAACAATATAATTAGTTACACACATAATTAAATGCAGTATGATTTATGCAATGCATTTTTTTTGACTCAAATTCGTTTTGACCCTGCTCCATGGAGACTTCCCCTTTGAGTGTTTAGTAAGAAACTGGCCTACCATTACGATCTGTAATTCAGCTATCAGCCCCTACTAAACGCGAATAAACTAAACAGAATTAGGAGGTCAGGATACCCGGAAGGCCACCACGGCAGCATCTCTGTCCAAATTACAGCCACATGTGGAATTGCCAATATCCCTCACCCCACAGACTATATAATCACAGACTATACAGTCCTGTCTAACTTACTCTGCTCACCCATTTCTCAGGACTATCATATTCTCTGTTCATAATCTCAATCATATTTTCAAATACATGACTACCGCAGTCCGGTCAGTCAACACAGTTCTCTGTTCGTAATCTCAATCATATTTTCAAATACATGACTACCGCAGTCCGGTCAGTCAACACAGTCCTGGAAATCAATTCCCCCATAAATACTCATTTCTCATTTGAAATCTTTGTATTTTCTAAGAACTCAAGCTTATGCAATATGACAATGATGCTAATAAACAAATAATTAATATTAAGCAATCACATAAAAATTGTAAAAATTCACTATTAGGTAAAGTTACTAAAATACCCTTAATCTTTTCTAGAATTCCATCTATGTCCTAAATTTTGAAATGACCAAATTACCCTTGCTCTTTTTCAAAAATTCCCATTTTGTCCCTACATGTAAAATGACCATTTTGCCCTTGATTTTACAAAAATTTCCACATAATATCCCTTGCATTTAGGGCTGGCCGAATGGTCTCACTACCATTCTCAACATATTTTCCAAAGTAACAACTTCCAATTCCAACCAAAAATCAACCAAATCACAAATTCAATCAAAATTCAACAAACCAAATTTCAACCATCACAACACATCAAAAATTCAATCAAACATCATTCCAATCCATGAATTACAATCACAAGCATCAAAAACACAAAACCCCTAAATCAATTTCAAGTTTTCATGATTCTAGGTCAAAATTTTAATCTAAGCCTACAACATGTTTTCTTCTAATTCCAAGGGTTCTAATTGAAATTAAATGCCTAGATCCTTACCTTAAACTCTTTAATTGAAGAAAAAGCCTTGAATTCCTTTCTCCCTCACTCCTTGGTCTTGTATGAATTTTTGAGATTTCCTCCAATTTCTTTTCCTTTTTGCCGATTAGCTTAGGGTTTAGGAAGTTTGGATGGTTTGGTTTCTTAATTTGGGATGAGATGATGAAGTTAAGATGAAATTGAAATGAAAACTGCAGCTGCTGGGTTTGGAGAGCTCAAGGTTCTGTTTTGAGAGAAAATAGCTTTTTGTGACTTTTTCTCCTTTTACTTAAGTTAAATGCTTCTTAAAACAAATTATTAACTAAATTGGACTTTGCCTTCAAGTCCAGCTGCTGCCCTGCACGTCCAGCAGCTCATTTGGACCAAGGGAAGTCCACTTGCCAAGCCTTTCCAGCCCACTTGGACAGCCAAGGAGTTCCAAGTCACTTGCCTACCCCAAAAGTCAACATTTCAAGCACTTTGTAGAAATTTCTAGAAGGTAATTAGGGCTGCTAATTATTTTACAATGTGATTAGAATTTGAAGAAAATAACATCACCATTGGATTCCTCACTATCAAAAACCTTGGGGTAGTGTCTTACTTATCTCTTAATCCAAGCCTAATTAGCTTAATTTAGTGATCTTAGAAAAACCTAAGTTGTCACTTTTTGATTGGTTAAGGTTCTAAATTAAAATTTTCTTGGTTAAACATTTTTAATAATTATTCTAAGTATATTACAATTATTAGATAATTCTATAGATATCCTATGAATTTTCTCTAAATTTTCTGTCTTAGAATTTTACCGTAATAATTCGTCAAAGTTCTAACTTCCAGAAAATCCTAACAATTCTGAATAAGCATTTTAATTCTTTATCTGTATATATTTTTAATCTATATTCTATTACCTTTCTTTTAAGTTATAATTGAGTTCAAAATTCTATACTTGAAAATTTATCCTGGACAGTTGTCTGACATAGCAGTCCAGTCAACTATTAATTTCGGCAAAAATAAAGACATTTGGAAATTCAGAAAATTCTTTTGAGTAGAACTGTATTAATTTCATTAAGAGAATATGTACATAAGGTTTCTATAAAATATAGTGCATAAATGTTAATAATATACATATATAAATGCGTACAATTAATAAAATGAGGATGTTACAGTAATTGTCGTAGAAGTATCAAAATTTCACGATATGTTTGGAGGTGAAATAATAAAAAGATTATAATTTTTTTTTGCGAGGTCTAAAAAGATCATTCCCTTCCAAATTGGCGTAAAATGAGAGAAGACCTAAACAAATTTCAGGATATCTTTTTTAATTTCATTAAAAATACATATCTCCTCTCATTAATAATGGAAATTATTATAAACGTTGTGATAAAAAACTAATAAAGGAAACTATTAATGTGATTGTTATCTTTTAAATGTGATTAGTAATTGTCGTAGAAATATCAAAATTTCACGATATGTTGGGGAGGGGAAATAATAAAAAGATTATAATTTTTTTTTTGTGAGATCTAAAAAGATCATTCCCTTCCAAATTGGCATAAAATGAGAGAAGACCTAAACAAATTTCAGGATATCTCATTTAATTTCATTGAAAATACATATCTCTTCTCATTAATAATGGAAGTTATTATAAAGGTTGTAATAAAAAAACTAATAAAGGATACTATTAATGTGATTGTTATCTTTTAAATGTGATTGGTAATTGTCGTAGAAATATCAAAATTTAACGATATGTTTGGGAGGGGAAATAATAAAAAGATTAAAATTTTTTTTGGTGAGATAAAAAATGATCACTCCCTTTCAAATTGGCATAAAATGAGAGAAGACATAAAAAAATTTCAAGATATCTCGTTTAGTTTTATTAAAAATACATATCTCCTCTCATTAATAATGGAAATTATTATAAACGTTGTGATAAAAAACCTTATAAAGGAAACTATAAATTTGATTGTTATCTTTTTAATGTGATTGGTAATTGTCATAGAAATATCAAAATTTCACGATATGTTTGGGAGGTGAAATAATTAAAAGATTATATTTTTATTTGGGAGATCTAAAAAGATCATTCCCTTCCAAATTGGCATAAAATGACAGAAGACTTAAAAAATTTCAAGATATCTCGTTTAATTTTATTAAAAATACATATCTCCTCTCATTAATAATGGAAATTATTATAAACGTTGTGATAAAAAAACTAACAAAAGAAACTATAAATGTGATTGTTATATTTTTAATGTGATTTGTAATTGTCGTAGAAAGATCAAAATTTCACGATATGATTTTGAGGTGCAATAATAAAAATATTATATTTTTTTTTGTGAGATCTAAAAAGATCATTCCCTTCCTAATTGGCATAAAATGAGAGAAGGCCAAAAGAATTTCAGGATATCTCGTTTGATTTTATTAAAAAATGCATATCTCCTCTCATTAATAATGGAAATTATTATAAACGTTGTGATAAAAAAACTAATAAAGGAAAATATTAATGTGATTGTTATCTTTTTTTTTGGGAGGTGAAATAATAAAAAGATTATAATTTTTTTTTGGTGAGATCTAAAAAGATCATTCACTTCCAAATTGGCATAATATGACAGAAGACCTAAATAAATTAGATCTCATTTAATTTTTTTAAAAATACATATCTCCTCTCATTAATAATGGAAATTCTTATAAATGTTGTAATAAAAAAACTAATAAAGGAAACTATTAATGTGACTGTTATCTTTTTAATGTGATTGGTAATTGTCGTAGAAAAATCAAAATTTCACGATATGTTTTGGAGTTGAAATAATAAAAAGATTATAATTTTTTTTTGGTGAGATCTAAAAAGATCATTCCATTCCAAATTGGCATAAAATGAGAGAAGACCTAAAAAAATTTCAAGATATCTCGTTTAATTTAATTAAACTACATATCTCCTCTCATTATTAATGGAAATTATTATAAACGTTGTGATAAAAAAACTAATAAAGGAAACTATTAATGTGATTGTTATCTTTTTAATGCTATTGGTAATTGTCGTAGAAATATCAAAATTTCAGGATATGTTTGTGAGGTGAAATAATAAAAAGATTATAATTTTTTTTTTGTGAGATCTAAAAACATTATTCACTTCCTGATTGGCATAATATTACAGAAGACCTAAATAAATTATATCTCATTTAATTTTAGGATAATATGACAGAAGACCTAAACAAATTTTAGGATATCTCGTTTAATTTTATTAAAAATACATATCTCCTCTCATTAATAATGGAAATTATAATAAACGTTGTAATAAAAAAACTAATAAAGGAAACTATTAATGTGATTGTTATCTTTTTAATGTCATTGGTAATTGTCGTAGAAATATCAAAATTTCACGATATGTTTGGGAGGCGAAATAATAAAAAGATTACAATTTTTTTTTGTGAGATCTAAAAAGATCATTCCCTTCCATATTGGCATAATATGACAGTAGACCTAAACAAATTTTAGGATATCTCGTTTAATTTTATTAAAAATACATATCTCCTCTCATTATTAATGAAAATTCTTATAAATGTTGTAATAAAAAAACTAATAAAGGAAACTATTAATGTGACTGTTATCTTTTTAATGTGATTGGTAATTGTCGTAGAAAAATCAAAATTTCACGATATGTTTTGGAGTTGAAATAATAAAAAGATTATAATTTTTTTTTGGTGAGATCTAAAAAGATCATTCCATTCCAAATTGGCATAAAATGAGAGAAGACCTAAAAAAATTTCAAGATATCTCGTTTAATTTTATTAAAACTACATATCTCCTCTCATTATTAATGGAAATTATTATAAATGTTGTAATAAAAAAACTAATAAAGGAAACTATTAATGTGACTGTTATCTTTTTAATGTGATTGGTAATTGTCGTAGAAAAATCAAAATTTCACGATATGTTTTGGAGTTGAAATAATAAAAAGATTATAATTTTTTTTTCGTGAGATCTAAAAAGATCATTCCATTCCAAATTGGCATAAAATGAGAGAAGACCTAAAAAAATTTCAAGATATCTCGTTTAATTTTATTAAAACTACATATCTCCTCTCATTATTATAAACGTTGTGATAAAAAAACTAATAAAGGAAACTATTAATGTGATTGTTATCTTTTTAATGTGATTGGTAATTGTCGTAGAAAAATTAAAATTTCACGATATGTTTGGGAGGTGAAATAATAAAAGTATTATAATTTTTTTTTGCGAGATCTAAACAGATCATTCCCTTCCAAATTGGCAAAAAATGAGAGAAGACCTAAAAAATTTTCAGGATATCTCGTTTAATTTTATTAAAAATAGATATCTCCTTTCATTAATAATGGAAATTATTATAAACGTTGTGATAAAAAAAACTAATAAAGGATACTATTAATGTGATTGTTATCTTTTAAATGTGATTGGTAATTGTCGTAAAAATATCAAAATTTCACGATATGTTTGGGAGGTGAAATAATAAAAATATTATAATTTTTTTTTGCGATATCTAAACAGTTCATTCCCTTCCAAATTGGCATAAAATGAGAGAAGCCTTAAAAAATTTCAGGATATCTCGTTTAATTTTATTAAAAATACATATCTCCTCTCATTATTAATGGAAATTATTATAAACATTGTAATAAAAAAACTAATAAAGGAAACTATTAATGTGATTGTTATCTTTTTAATGTCATTGGTAATTGTCGTAGAAATATCAAAATTTCAGGATATGTTTGTGAGGTGAAATAATAAAAGTATTATAATTTTTTTTTGCGAGATCTAAACAGATCATTCCATTCCAAATTGGCATAAAATGAGAGAAGACCTAAAAAATTTCAGGATATCTCGTTTAATTTTATTAAAAATACATATCTCCTCTCATTATTAATGGAAATTATTATAAACGTTGTGATAAAAAAACTAATAAAGGAAACTATTAATGTGATTGTTGTCTTTTTAATGTGATTGGTAATTGTCGTAGAAAAATAAAAATTTCACGATATGTTTTGGAGTTGAAATAATAAAAAGATTATAATTTTTTTTTGGTGAGATCTAAAAAGATCATTCCCTTCCAAATTGGCATAAAATGAGAGAAGACCTAAACAAATTTCAAGATATCTAGTTTAATTTTATTAAAACTACATATCTCCTCTCATTATTAATGGAAATTATTATAAACGTTGTGATAAAAAAACTAATAAAGGAAACTATTAATGTGATTGTTATCTTTTTAATGTGATTGGTAATTGTCGTAGAAAAATTAAAATTTCACGATATGTTTGGGAGGTGAAATAATAAAAGTATTATAATTTTTTTTTGCGAGATCTAAACAGATCATTCCCTTCCAAATTGGCAAAAAATGATAGAAGACCTAAAAAATTTTCAGGATATCTCGTTTAATTTTATTAAAAATAGATATCTCCTTTCATTAATAATGGAAATTATTATAAACGTTGTGATAAAAAAACTAATAAAGGATACTATTAATGTGATTGTTATCTTTTAAATGTGATTGGTAATTGTCGTAAAAATATCAAAATTTCACGATATGTTTGGGAGGTGAAATAATAAAAATATTATAATTTTTTTTTGGCGATATCTAAACAGTTCATTCCCTTCCAAATTGGCATAAAATGAGAGAAGCCTTAAAAAATTTCAGGATATCTCGTTTAATTTTATTAAAAATACATATCTCCTCTCATTATTAATGGAAATTATTATAAAGGTTGTAATAAAAAAACTAATAAAGGAAACTATTAATGTGATTGTTATCTTTTTAATGTCATTGGTAATTGTCGTAGAAATATCAAAATTTCAGGATATGTTTGTGAGGTGAAATAATAAAAGTATTATAATTTTTTTTTACGAGATCTAAACAGATCATTCCCTTCCAAATTGGCATAAAATGAGAGAAGACCTAAAAAATTTCAGGATATCTCGTTTAATTTTATTAAAAATACATATCTCCCCTCATTATTAATGGAAATTATTATAAACGTTGTGATAAAAAAACTAATAAAGGAAACTATTAATGTGATTGTTGTCTTTTTAATGTGATTGGTAATTGTCGTAGAAAAATAAAAATTTCACGATATGTTTTGGAGTTGAAATAATAAAAAGATTATAAGTTTTTTTTGGTGAGATCTAAAAAGATCATTCCCTTCCAAATTGGCATAAAATGAGAGAAGACCTAAACAAATTTCAAGATATCTAGTTTAATTTTATTAAAACTACATATCTCCTCTCATTATTAATGGAAATTATTATAAACGTTGTGATAAAAAAACTAATAAAGGAAACTATTAAAGTGATTGTTATCTTTTTAATGTGATTGGTAATTGTCGTAGAAAAATTAAAATTTCACGATATGTTTGGGAGGTGAAATAATAAAAGTATTATAATTTTTTTTTGCGAGATCTAAACAGATCATTCCCTTCCAAATTGGCATAAAATGAGAGAAGACCTAAAAAATTTTCAGGATATCTCGTTTAATTTTATTAAAAATAGATATCTCCTTTCATTAATAATGGAAATTATTATAAACGTTGTGATAAAAAAACTAATAAAGGATACTATTAATGTGATTGTTATCTTTTAAATGTGATTGGTAATTGTCGTAAAAATATCAAAATTTCACGATATGTTTGGGAGGTGAAATAATAAAAATATTATAATTTTTTTTTGGCGATATCTAAACAGTTCATTCCCTTCCAAATTGGCATAAAATGAGAGAAGCCTTAAAAAATTTCAGGATATCTCGTTTAATTTTATTAAAAATACATATCTCCTCTCATTATTAATGGAAATTATTATAAAGGTTGTAATAAAAAAACTAATAAAGGAAACTATTAATGTGATTGTTATCTTTTTAATGTCATTGGTAATTGTCGTAGAAATATCAAAATTTCAGGATATGTTTGTGAGGTGAAATAATAAAAGTATTATAATTTTTTTTTGCGAGATCTAAACAGATCATTCCCTTCCAAATTGGCATAAAATGAGAGAAGACCTAAAAAATTTCAGGATATCTCGTTTAATTTTATTAAAAATACATATCTCCCCTCATTATTAATGGAAATTATTATAAACGTTGTGATAAAAAAACTAATAAAGGAAACTATTAATGTGATTGTTGTCTTTTTAATGTGATTGGTAATTGTCGTAGAAAAATAAAAATTTCACGATATGTTTTGGAGTTGAAATAATAAAAAGATTATAAGTTTTTTTTGGTGAGATCTAAAAAGATCATTCCCTTCCAAATTGGCATAAAATGAGAGAAGACCTAAACAAATTTCAAGATATCTAGTTTAATTTTATTAAAACTACATATCTCCTCTCATTATTAATGGAAATTATTATAAACGTTGTGATAAAAAAACTAATAAAGGAAACTATTAAAGTGATTGTTATCTTTTTAATGTGATTGGTAATTGTCGTAGAAAAATTAAAATTTCACGATATGTTTGGGAGGTGAAATAATAAAAGTATTATAATTTTTTTTTGCGAGATCTAAACAGATCATTCCCTTCCAAATTGGCATAAAATGAGAGAAGACCTAAAAAATTTTCAGGATATCTCGTTTAATTTTATTAAAAATAGATATCTCCTTTCATTAATAATGGAAATTATTATAAACGTTGTGATAAAAAAACTAATAAAGGATACTATTAATGTGATTGTTATCTTTTAAATGTGATTGGTAATTGTCGTAAAAATATCAAAATTTCACGATATGTTTGGGAGGTGAAATAATAAAAATATTATAATTTTTTTTTGGCGATATCTAAACAGTTCATTCCCTTCCAAATTGGCATAAAATGAGAGAAGCCTTAAAAAATTTCAGGATATCTCGTTTCATTTTATTAAAAATACATATCTCCTCTCATTATTAATGGAAATTATTATAAAGGTTGTAATAAAAAAACTAATAAAGGAAACTATTAATGTGATTGTTATCTTTTTAATGTGATTGGTGTAACCCCCCTTTTTAATTACTTAATTTCTATATAAAATTCATAAACACGAAAATTTACAATTAAAATAAATACATTCCATTAAGTTTAAAGTTTGTCTTTATAATTTACATTATTAAAGTTTACAGAAAATACTATTACAAAATTATTTCTAATTAATACAAAAGTATCTAAAACCAAAAACCCCTATTCCTATAGCTCTGGAGTATGTCTGCATCTGTGACTTCTAATTAATCTTCCAAATACCTGCAATCACACTCCCCTAGAATCTGGGGACAGCATTACCGGATCAGGCATTTAATTTCTCATAGAATTAAAACAATTTCAAACAATTACATATCATAACAAATTAATTAGTTACACACATAATTAAATGCAGTATGATTTATGCAATGCAGTTTTTGACTCAAATTCATTTTGACCCTGCTCCATGGAGACTTCCCCTTTGAGTGTTTAGTAAGTAACTGGCCTACCATTACGTACTGCAATTCAGCTATCAGCCCCTACTAAACGCGAATAAGCTAAACAGAATTAGGAGATCAGGATACCCGGAAGGCTACCACGACCGCAACTCAGTCCAGTTTCCAGCCACATGTGGAATTGCCAATATCCTTCACCCCACAGACTATATAATCACAGATTATACGGTCCTGTCTAACAAATTCTACTCAACCCAAAAATCCTTTCTCAATCATTCTCATTTCACATGACTACCGTAATCTCGGTTAGTCAACAATTCATTTCTCAATCAATCTCATTTCACATGACTACCGCAGTCCCGGTTAGTCAACAAAAGTCATTTCTCATAAATCAACTCAATTCTCATGACTACCACAATCCTGGTTAGTCAACATAATTCTTTCTCATTTGATACTTTTATAAATCCCCCAAAAAGACTCATGCTAATGAATTTTTTTCATGCTCACAATCAAATAAATAATTTGTACACATTCACATACAAGGATACAAAAATTTAAGCAATTTAAATTATAACATTAGTATTTTTAATAATTTCCGAAAATGCCCTCAATCTTTTTCCAAAATACCCAATGTGTCCCTACATGTAAAATGACCATTTTGCCCTTGGTTTTATAAAAAATTCCACATAATATCCCTTGCATTTAGGGCTGGCCGAATGGTCTCACTACCATTCTCAACATATTTTCCAAAGCAACAAACTCCAATTCCAACCAAAATTCAATCAAATCACAATTTCAATCAAAATTCAACAAATCAAATTTCAACCATTACAACACCTTAAAAATTCAATCAAACATCATTCTAATCCATGAATTTCAATCACAAGCATCAAAAACACAAAACCCCTAAATCAATTTCAAGTTTTCATGATTCTAGGCCAAAATTTTAATCTAACCCTACAACATGTTTTCTTCTAATTCCAAGGGTTCTAATTGAAATTAAATGCCTAGATCCTTACCTTAGACTCTTTAATTGAAGAAAAAGCCTTGAATTCCTTTCTCCCTCACTCCTTGGTCTTGTAGGAATTTTTGAGATTTCTTCCAATTCTTTCTCTATTAGCCGAATTAGCTTTGTGTTTTGGAAGTTTGGATGGTTTGGTTTCTTAATTTGGGATGAGATGATGAAGTTAAGATGAAATTGAAATGAAAACTGCAGCTGCTGGGTTTGGAGAGCTCACGGTTCTGTTTTGGGAAGAATAGCTTTTTGTGACTTTTTTTTCTATTTTGCTTAAGTTAAATGCTTCTAAAAATTTTATTAACCAAATTGGACTTTGCCTTCAAGTCCAGCTGACCCTTGCACGTCCAGCAGCCTTCATTGGCCAAGGAAATAAGTCACCAAAGTCACTTGGACAGCCAAGTAGTTCCTTGTGTGACTTGGTCACTTGCCTACCCCAAAAGTCAACATTTTCAAGAAGTTTGTAGAAAATTCTAGAATATTTTTAGGGCTGTTAATTATTTTACAATGTGATTAGAATGTGAAGAAAATAACATCACCAATGGATTCCTCACTATCAAAAACCCTGGGGTAGTGTCTTACTTATCTCTTAATCCAAGCCTAATTAGCTTAATTTAGTGACATTAGAAAAGCCTAAGTTGTCACTTTTTGATTGGTTAAGGTTCTAATTTAAATTTTTCTTGGTTAAACATTTTTAATAATTATTCTAAGTATATTAAAATTATTAGATAATTCTATAGATATCCTATGAATTTTCTCTAAATTTTCTGTCTTAAAATTTTACCGTAATAATTTCTCAAAGTTCTAACTTTCAGAAAATCCTAACAATTCTGAATAAGCATTTTAATTCTTTATCTGTATATATTTTTAATCTATATTCTATTACCTTTCTTTTAAGTTATAAATGAGTTCAAAATTCTATACTTGAAAATTTATCCTGGACAGCTGTCTGACATAGAAGTCCAGTCAATTATCAATTTCAGTAAAAACAAAGACATTTGCAAATTCAGAAAATTCTTCTGAGTAGAACTGTATTAATTTCATTAAGAAAATATGTTCATAAGGTTCTATAAAATACATTGCATAAGTGTTCATAATGTACATATATAAATGCATACAAATAGTAAAAATGAGGATGTTACAATTCTCCCCTACTAATAAAAATTTCGTCCTCGAAATTTCTAATACAATTATACAACCATACAACTATACAACTAAATAACTATACAAACAAATGAGGATATGCTTCTCGCATTTTCTCCTCTAACTCCCATGTAGCATCACCTCTGATATCATCCCAAATAACCTTAACCAGAGAAATTTCTTTACCTCTCAGGTACTTAATCCTTCTGTCCTCAACCTTAACAGGCTTTGTTTCAAATGTTAGGTTTTCCTTTACCTGTATTTGATCAGGTTCAATGACATGTGAAGGATCTGAGATGTACTGTCTTAGTTGTGACACATGGAACACATCATGGAGGTTTGACAAAAAGGGTGGTAAGGCTATTTGATAGGCCATAGGTCCAATTTTTCTGAGAATTTGGTAAGGTCCAATAAATTTAGGAGTTAGTTTCTTAGACTTTATTGCTCTGCCAACCCCAGTTGTTGGTGTGACTTTCAAAAAGACATGTTCACTTTCTTGAAATTCCAAAGGTTTTCTTCTTTTATCTGCATAATTTTTCTGTCTACTCTGTGCAGTTTTCATTTTCTCCTGAATAAATTTTACTTTCTCAGTGGTTTGCTGAATAATGTCTGGACCTATCAAAAGATTCTCACCATCCTGATACCATACCAAAGGTGTCCTACATTTCCTACCATACAATGCTTCATAGGGAGCCATACCTATACTAGAATGATAACTATTATTATATGTAAATTCTACTAAAGGTAATATATCTTCCCAATTCCCTTTCTCTTCTAATGTACAAGCTCTCAAAAGATCTTCTAATGATTGAATGGTTCTTTCTGTTTGGCCATCTGTCTGAGGGTGGTATGCTGAACTAAGATGTAGTCTACTTCCTAAGGCTTTCTGAAATTCTCTCCAAAATTTAGAAACAAATCTAGGATCTCTATCTGATACTATACTAGTAGGTACCCCATGTAATTTAACTATTTCTTTTATATACAATTGAGCCAATCTTTCTAAAGAATACCTAATATTTATTGGAAGAAAATGTGCTGATTTAGTTAATCTATCTACAATTACCCAAATAGAATCACAATTTTTATTAGTTCTAGGTAATCCTACTACAAAATCCATTGATATACTATCCCATTTTCACGATATGTTTGGGAGGTGAAATAATAAAAAGATTATAATTTTTTTTTGGCGATATCTAAACAGTTCATTCCCTTCCAAATTGGCATAAAATGAGAGAAGCCTTAAAAAATTTCAGGATATCTCGTTTAATTTTATTAAAAATACATATCTCCTATCATTATTAATGGAAATTATTATAAACGTTGTGATAAAAAAACTAATAAAGGAAACTATTAATGTGATTGTTATCTTTTTAATGCTATTGGTAATTGTCGTAGAAATATCAAAATTTCAGGATATGTTTGTGAGGTGAAATAATAAAAAGATTATAATTCTTTTTTGGTGAGATCTAAAAAGATTATTCACTTCCTGATTGGCATAATATGACAGAAGACCTAAATAAATTATATCTCATTTAATTTTTTTAAAAATACATATCTGCTCTCATTAATAATGGAAATTATTATAAATGTTGTAATAAAAAAACTAATAAAGGAAACTATTAATGTGATTGTTGCCTTTTTAATGTGATTGGTAATTGTCGTAGAAAAATAAAAATTTCACGATATGTTTTGGAGTTGAAATAATAAAAAGATTATAATTTTTTTTTGGTGAGATCTAAAAAGATCATTCCCTTCCAAATTGGCGTAAAATGAGAGAAGACCTAAACAAATTTCAAGATATCTAGTTTAATTTTATTAAAACTACATATCTCCTCTCATTATTAATGGAAATTATTATAAAGGTTGTAATAAAAAAACTAATAAAGGAAACTATTAATGTGATTGTTATCTTTTTAATGTCATTGGTAATTGTCGTAGAAATATCAAAATTTCAGGATATGTTTGTGAGGTGAAATAATAAAAGTATTATAATTTTTTTTGCGAGATCTAAACAGATCATTCCCTTCCAAATTGGCATAAAATGAGAGAAGACCTAAAAAATTTCAGGATATCTCGTTTAATTTTATTAAAAATACATATCTCCTCTCATTATTAATGGAAATTATTATAAATGTTGTGATAAAAAAACTAATAAAGGAAACTATTAATGTGATTGTTGTCTTTTTAATGTGATTGGTAATTGTCGTAGAAAAATAAAAATTTCACGATATGTTTTGGAGTTGAAATAATAAAAAGATTATAATTTTTTTTTTGGTGTGATCTAAAAAGATCATTCCCTTCCAAATTGGCATAAAATGAGAGAAGACCTAAACAAATTTCAAGATATCTGGTTTAATTTTATTAAAAATACATATCTCCTCTCATTATTAATGGAAATTATAATAAACGTTGTGATAAAAAAACTAATAAAGGAAACTATTAATGTGATTGTTATCTTTTTATGCTATTGGTAATTGTCGTAGAAATATCAAAATTTCAGGATATGTTTGTGAGGTGAAATAATAAAAAGATTATAATTTTTTTTTGGTGAGATCTAAAAAGATTATTCCCTTCCAAATTGGCATAAAATGAGAGAAGACCTAAAAAAATTTCAGGATATCTCATTTAATTTTATTAAAAATACATATCTCCTCTAAGTAATAATGGAAATTATTATAAACATTGTGATAAAAAAAACTAATAAAGGAAACTATTAATGTGATTGTTATCTTTTTAATGTGATTGGTAATTGTCGTAGAAGTATCAAAATTTCACGATATGTTTGGGAGGTGAAATAATAAAAAGATTATAATTTTTTTTTGGGAGGTCTAAAAAGATCATTCCCTTCCAAATTGGCGTAAAATGAGAGAAGACCTAAACAAATTTCAGGATATCTCTTTTAATTTCATTAAAAATACATATCTCCTCTCATTAATAATGGAAATTATTATAAACGTTCTGATAAAAAACTAATAAAGGAAACTATTAATGTGATTGTTATCTTTTAAATGTGATTGGTAATTGTCGTAGAAATATCAAAATTTCACGATATGTTTGGGAGGGGAAATAATAAAAAGATTATAATTTTTTTTTGTGAGATCTAAAAAGATCATTCCCTTCCAAATTGGCATAAAATGAGAGAAGACCTAAACAAATTTCAGGATATCTCATTTAATTTCATTGAAAATACATATCTCTTCTCATTAATAATGGAAGTTATTATAAAGGTTGTAATAAAAAAACTAATAAAGGATACTATTAATGTGATTGTTATCTTTTAAATGTGATTGGTAATTGTCGTAGAAATATCAAAATTTCACGATATGTTTGGGAGGGGAAATAATAAAAAGATTATAATTTTTTTGGGTGAGATAAAAAATGATCACTCCCTTTCAAATTGGCATAAAATGAGAGAAGACATAAAAAAATTTCAAGATATCTCGTTTAGTTTTATTAAAAATACATATCTCCTCTCATTAATAATGGAAATTATTATAAACGTTGTGATAAAAAACCTTATAAAGGAAACTATAAATTTGATTGTTATCTTTTTAATGTGATTGGTAATTGTCATAGAAATATCAAAATTTCACGATATGTTTGGGAGGTGAAATAATTAAAAGATTATATTTTTATTTGGGAGATCTAAAAAGATCATTCCCTTCCAAATTGGCATAAAATGACAGAAGACTTAAAAAATTTCAAGATATCTCGTTTAATTTTATTAAAAATACATATCTCCTCTCATTAATAATGAAAATTATTATAAATGTTGTGATAAAAAAACTAACAAAAGAAACTATAAATGTGATTGTTATATTTTTAATGTGATTTGTAATTGTCGTAGAAAGATCAAAATTTTACGATATGATTTTGAGGTGCAATAATAAAAATATTATATTTTTTTTTGTGAGATCTAAAAAGATCATTCCCTTCCTAATTGGCATAAAATGAGAGAAGGCCAAAAGAATTTTAGGATATCTCGTTTAATTTTATTAAAAAATGCGTATCTCCTCTCATTAATAATGGAAGTTATTATAAACGTTGTGATAAAAAAACTAATAAAGGAAACTATTAATGTGATTGTTATCTTTTTTTTGGGAGGTGAAATAATAAAAAGATTATAATTTTTTTTTGGTGAGATCTAAAAAGATCATTCACTTCCAAATTGGCATAATATGACAGAAGACCTAAATAAATTATATGTAATTTAATTTTTTTAAAAATACATATCTCCTCTCATTAAAAATGGAAATTCTTATAAATGTTGTAATAAAAAAACTAATAAAGGAAACTATTAATGTGACTGTTATCTTTTTAATGTGATTGGTAATTGTCGTAGAAAAATAAAAATTTCACGATATGTTTTGGAGTTGAAATAATAAAAAGATTATAATTTTTTTTTGGTGAGATCTAAAAAGATCATTCCATTCCAAATTGGCATAAAATGATAGAAGACCTAAAAAAATTTCAAGATATCTCGTTTAATTTTATTAAAACTACATATCTCCTCTCATTATTAATGGAAATTATTATAAACGTTGTGATAAAAAAACTAATAAAGAAAACTATTAATGTGATTGTTATCTTTTTAATGTGATTGGTAAATGTCGTAGAAAAATTAAAATTTCAGGATATGTTTGGGAGGTGAAATAATAAAAAGATTATAATTTTTTTTGCGAGATCTAAATAGATCATTCCCTTCCAAATTGGCATAAAATGAGAGAAGACCTAAAAAATTTCAGGATATCTCGTTTAATTTTATTAAAAATACATATCTCCTCTCATTAATAATGGAAATTATTATAAACGTTGTGAAAAAAAAACTAATAAAGGATACTATTAATGTGATTGTTATCTTTTGAATGTGATTGCTAATTGTCGTAGAAATAACAAAATTTCACGATATGTTTGGGAGGGGAAATAATAAAAAGATTATAATTTTCTTTTTGTGAGATCTAAAAAGATCATTCCCTTCCAAATTGGCAGAAAATAAGAGAAGACCTAAACAAATTTCAGGATATCTCGTTTAATTTCATTAAAAATACATATCTCCTCTCATTAATAATGGAAATTATTGTAAACGTTGTGATAAAAAACTAATAAAGGAAACTATTAATGTGATTGTTATCTTTTTAATGTGATTGGTAATTGTCGTAGAAATATCAAAATTTCACGATATGTTTGGAAGGTGAAATAATAAAAAGATTATAATTTTTTTTTTGCGATATCTAAACAGATCATTCCCTTCGAAATTGGCATAAAATGAGAGAAGACCTAAAAAATTTCAGGATATCTCGTTTAATTTTATTAAAAATACATATCTCCTCTCATTAATAATGGAAATTATTATAAACGTTGTGAAAAAAAACTAATAAAGGATACTATTAATGTGACTGTTATCTTTTGAATGTGATTGCTAATTGTCGTAGAAATATCAAAATTTCACGATATGTTTGGGAGGGGAAATAATAAAAAGATTATAATTTTCTTTTTGTGAGATCTAAAAAGATCATTCCCTTCCAAATTGGCAGAAAATAAGAGAAGACCTAAACAAATTTCAGGATATCTCGTTTAATTTCATTAAAAATACATATCTCCTCTCATTAATAATGGAAATTATTGTAAACGTTGTGATAAAAAACTAATAAAGGAAACTATTAATGTGATTGTTATCTTTTTAATGTGATTGGTAATTGTCGTAGAAATATCAAAATTTCACGATATGTTTGGAAGGTGAAATAATAAAAAGATTATATTTTTTTTTTTGCGATATCTAAACAGATCATTCCCTTCGAAATTGGCATAAAATGAGAGAAGACCTAAAAAAATTTCAGGATATCTCGTTTAATTTTATTAAAAATACATATCTCCTCTCATTATTATAAACGTTGTGATAAAATAACTAATAAAGGAAACTATTAATGTGATTGTTATCTTCTTAATGTGATTGGTAATTGTCGTAGAAATATCAAAATTTCACGATATGTTTGGGAGGTGAAATAATTAAAACATTATATTTTTTTTTTGGTGAGATCTAAAAAGATCATTCACTTCCAAATTGGCATAATATGACAGAAGACCTAAACAAATTTTAGGATATCTCGTTTAATTTTATTAAAAATACATATCTCCTCTCATTAATAATGGAAATTATAATAAACGTTGTAATCAAAAAAACTATTAAAGGAAACTATTAATGTTATTGTTATCTTTTTAATGTGATTGGTAATTGTCGTAGAAATATCAAAATTTCACGATATGTTTGGGAGGGGAAATAATAAAAAGATTACAATTTTTTTTTGTGAGATCTAAAAAGATCATTCCCTTCCAAATTGGCATAATATGACAGTAGACCTAAACAAATTTTAGGATATCTCGTTTAATTTTATTAAAAATACATATCTCCTCTCATTATTAATGGAAATTATTATAAAGGTTGTAATAAAAAAACTAATAAAGGAAACTATTAATGTGATTGTTATCTTTTTAATGTCATTGGTAATTGTCGTAGAAATATCAAAATTTCAGGATATGTTTGTGAGGTGAAATAATAAAAGTATTATAATTTTTTTTTGCGAGATCTAAACAGATCATTCCCTTCCAAATTGGCATAAAATGAGAGAAGACCTAAAAAATTTCAGGATATCTCGTTTAATTTTATTAAAAATACATATCTCCTCTCATTATTAATGGAAATTATTATAAACGTTGTGATAAAAAAAACTAATAAAGGAAACTATTAATGTGATTGTTGTCTTTTTAATGTGATTGGTAATTGTCGTAGAAAAATAAAAATTTCACGATATGTTTTGGAGTTGAAATAATAAAAAGATTATAATTTTTTTTTGTGAGATCTAAAAAGGTCATTCCCTTCCAAATTGGCATAAAATGAGAGAAGACCTAAACAAATTTCAAGATATCTAGTTTAATTTTATTAAAACTACATATCTCCTCACATTATTAATGGAAATTATAATAAACGTTATAATAAAAAAACTAATAAAGGAAACTATTAATGTGATTGTTATCTTTTTAATGTCATTGGTAATTGTCGTAGAAATATCAAAATTTCAGGATATGTTTGTGAGGTGAAATAATAAAAGTATTATAATTTTTTTTTGCGAGATCTAAACATATCATTCCCTTCCAAATTGGCATAAAATGAGAGAAGACCTAAAAAATTTCATGATATCTCGTTTAATTTTATTAAAAATACATATCTCCTCTCATTATTAATGGAAATTATTATAAACGTTGTGATAAAAAAACTAATAAAGGAAACTATTAATGTGATTGTTGTCTTTTTAATGTGATTGGTAATTGTCGTAGAAAAATAAAAATTTCACGATATGTTTTGGAGTTGAACTAATAAAAAGATTATAATTTTTTTTTGGTGAGATCTAAAAAGATCATTCCCTTCCAAATTGGCATAAAATGAGAGAAGACCTAAAAAAATTTCAAGATATCTAGTTTAATTTTATAAAAACTACATATCTCCTCTCATTATTAATGGAAATTATAATAAATGTTATAATAAAAAAACTAATAAAGGAAACTATTAATGTGATTGTTATCTTTTTAATGTGATTGGTAATTGTCGTAGAAAAATCAAAATTTCACGATATGTTTTGGAGTTGAAATAATAAATAGATTATAATTTTTTTTTGGTGAGATCTAAAAAGATCATTACCTTCCAAATTGGCATAAAATGAGAGAAGACCAAAAAAAATTTCAAGATATCTCGTTTAATTTTATTAAAACTACATATCTCCTCTCATTAATAATGAAAATTATTACAAATATTGTAATAAAAAAACTAATAAAGGAAACTATTAATGTGACTGTCATCTTTTTAATGAGATTGGTAATTGTCGTAGAAAAATCAAAATTTCAGGATATGTTTTGGAGTTGAAATAATAAAAAGATTATAATTTTTTTTTGGTGAGATCTAAAAAGATCATTCCCTTCCAAATTGGCATAAAATGAGAGAAGACCTAAAAAAATTTCAGGATATCTCGTTTAATTTTATTAAAAATACATATCTCCTCTCATTATTATAAACGTTGTGATAAAATAACTAATAAAGGAAACTATTAATGTGATTGTTATCTTCTTAATGTGATTGGTAATTGTCGTAGAAATATCAAAATTTCACGATATGTTTGGGAGGTGAAATAATTAAAACATTATATTATTTTTTTGGGGGAGATCTAAAAAGATCATTCACTTCCAAATTGGCATAATATGACAGAAGACCTAAACAAATTTTAGGATATCTCGTTTAATTTTATTAAAAATAGATATCTCCTTTCATTAATAATGGAAATTATTATAAACGTTGTGATAAAAAAACTAATAAAAGATACTATTAATGTGATTGTTATCTTTTAAATGTGATTGGTAAATGTCGTAAAAATATCAAAATTTCAAGATATGTTTGGGAGGTGAAATAATAAAAAGATTATAATTTTTTTTTGGCGATATCTAAACAGTTCATTCCCTTCCAAATTGGCATAAAATGAGAGAAGCCTTAAAAAATTTCAGGATATCTCGTTTCATTTTATTAAAAATACATATCTCCTTTCATTAATAATGGAAATTATTATAAACGTTGTGATAAAAAACTAATAAAGGAAACTATTAATGTGATTGTTATCTTTTTAATGTGATTGGTAATTGTCGTAGAAATATCAAAATTTCACGATATGTTTGGAAGGTGAAATAATAAAAAGATTATAATTTTTTTTTGCGATATCTAAACAGATCATTCCCTTCGAAATTGGCATAAAATGAGAGAAGACCTAAAAAAATTTCAGGATATCTCGTTTAATTTTATTAAAAATACATATCTCCTCTCATTATTATAAACGTTGTGATAAAAAAACTAATAAAGGAAACTATTAATGTGATTGTTATCTTTTTAATGTGATTGGTAATTGTCGTAGAAATATCAAAATTTCACGATATGTTTGGAAGGTGAAATAATAAAAAGATTATAATTTTTTTTTTGCGATATCTAAACAGATTATTCACTTCCAAATTGGCATAATATGACAGAAGACCTAAACAAATTTCAGGATATCTCATTTAATTTTATTAAAAATACGTATCTCCTCTCATTAATAATGAGAATTATTATAAACGTTGTGATAAAAAAACTAATAAAGGATACTATTAATGTGATTGTTATCTTTTAAATGTGATTGGTAATTGTCGTAAAAATATCAAAATTTCACGATATGTTTGGGAGGTGAAATAATAAAAAGATTATAATTTTTTTTTGGCGATATCTAAACAGTTCATTCCCTTCCAAATTGGCATAAAATGAGAGAAGCCTTAAAAAATTTCAGGATATCTCGTTTAATTTTATTAAAAATACATATCTCCTCTCATTATTAATGGAAATTATTATAAACGTTGTGATAAAAAAACTAATAAAGGAAACTATTAATGTGATTGTTATCTTTTTAATGCTATTGGTAATTGTCGTAGAAATATCAAAATTTCAGGATATGTTTGTGAGGTGAAATAATAAAAAGATTATAATTCTTTTTTGGTGAGATCTAAAAAGATATTCACTTCCTGATTGGCATAATATGACAGAAGACCTAAATAAATTATATCTCATTTAATTTTTTTAAAAATACATATCTGCTCTCATTAATAATGGAAATTATTATAAATGTTGTAATAAAAAAACTAATAAAGGAAACTATTAATGTGATTGTTGCCTTTTTAATGTGATTGGTAATTGTCGTAGAAAAATAAAAATTTCACGATATGTTTTGGAGTTGAAATAATAAAAAGATTATAATTTTTTTTTGGTGAGATCTAAAAAGATCATTCCCTTCCAAATTGGCGTAAAATGAGAGAAGACCTAAACAAATTTCAAGATATCTAGTTTAATTTTATTAAAACTACATATCTCCTCTCATTATTAATGGAAATTATTATAAAGGTTGTAATAAAAAAACTAATAAAGGAAACTATTAATGTGATTGTTATCTTTTTAATGTCATTGGTAATTGTCGTAGAAATATCAAAATTTCAGGATATGTTTGTGAGGTGAAATAATAAAAGTATTATAATTTTTTTTGCGAGATCTAAACAGATCATTCCCTTCCAAATTGGCATAAAATGAGAGAAGACCTAAAAAATTTCAGGATATCTCGTTTAATTTTATTAAAAATACATATCTCCTCTCATTATTAATGGAAATTATTATAAATGTTGTGATAAAAAAACTAATAAAGGAAACTATTAATGTGATTGTTGTCTTTTTAATGTGATTGGTAATTGTCGTAGAAAAATAAAAATTTCACGATATGTTTTCGAGTTGAAATAATAAAAAGATTATAATTTTTTTTTGGTGAGATCTAAAAAGATCATTCCCTTCCAAATTGGCATAAAATGAGAGAAGACCTAAACAAATTTCAAGATATCTGGTTTAATTTTATTAAAACTACATATCTCCTCTCATTATTAATGGAAATTATAATAAACGTTGTGATAAAAAAACTAATAAAGGAAACTATTAATGTGATTGTTATCTTTTTATGCTATTGGTAATTGTCGTAGAAATATCAAAATTTCAGGATATGTTTGTGAGGTGAAATAATAAAAAGATTATATTTTTTTTTTGGTGAGATCTAAAAAGATTATTCCCTTCCAAATTGGCATAAAATGAGAGAAGACCTAAAAAAATTTCAGGATATCTCATTTAATTTTATTAAAAATACATATCTCCTCTAAGTAATAAAGGAAATTATTATAAACATTGTGATAAAAAAACTAATAAAGGAAACTATTAATGTGATTGTTATCTTTTTAATGTGATTGGTAATTGTCGTAGAAGTATCAAAATTTCACGATATGTTTGGGAGGTGAAATAATAAAAAGATTATAATTTTTTTTTGCGAGGTCTAAAAAGATCATTCCCTTCCAAATTGGCGTAAAATGAGAGAAGACCTAAACAAATTTCAGGATATCTCTTTTAATTTCATTAAAAATACATATCTCCTCTCATTAATAATGGAAATAATTATAAACGTTGTGATAAAAAACTAATAAAGGAAACTATTAATGTGATTGTTATCTTTTAAATGTGATTGGTAATTGTCGTAGAAATATCAAAATTTCACGATATGTTTGGGAGGGGAAATAATAAAAAGATTATAATTTTTTTTTTGTGAGATCTAAAAAGATCATTCCCTTCCAAATTGGCATAAAAAGAGAGAAGACCTAAACAAATTTCAGGATATCTCATTTAATTTCATTGAAAATACATATCTCTTCTCATTAATAATGGAAGTTATTATAAAGGTTGTAATAAAAAAACTAATAAAGGATACTATTAATGTGATTGTTATCTTTTAAATGTGATTGGTAATTGTCGTAGAAATATCAAAATTTCACGATATGTTTGGGAGGGGAAATAATAAAAAGATTATAATTTTTTTGGGTGAGATAAAAAATGATCACTCCCTTTCAAATTGGCATAAAATGAGAGAAGACATAAAAACATTTCAAGATATCTCGTTTAGTTTTATTAAAAATACATATCTCCTCTCATTAATAATGGAAATTATTATAAACGTTGTGATAAAAAACCTTATAAAGGAAACTATAAATTTGATTGTTATCTTTTTAATGTGATTGGTAATTGTCATAGAAATATCAAAATTTCACGATATGTTTGGGAGGTGAAATAATTAAAAGATTATATTTTTATTTGGGAGATCTAAAAAGATCATTCCCTTCCAAATTGGCAAAAAATGACAGAAGACTTAAAAAATTTCAAGATATCTCGTTTAATTTTATTAAAAATACATATCTCCTCTCATTAATAATGAAAATTATTATAAATGTTGTGATAAAAAAACTAACAAAAGAAACTATAAATGTGATTGTTATATTTTTAATGTGATTTGTAATTGTCGTAGAAAGATCAAAATTTTACGATATGATTTTGAGGTGCAATAATAAAAATATTATATTTTTTTTTGTGAGATCTAAAAAGATCATTCCCTTCCTAATTGGCATAAAATGAGAGAAGGCCAAAAGAATTTTAGGATATCTCGTTTAATTTTATTAAAAAATGCATATCTCCTCTCATTAATAATGGAAGTTATTATAAACGTTGTGATAAATAAACTAATAAAGGAAACTATTAATGTGATTGTTATCTTTTTTTTGGGAGGTGAAATAATAAAAAGATTATAATTTTTTTTTGGTGAGATCTAAAAAGATCATTCACTTCCAAATTGGCATAATATGACAGAAGACCTAAATAAATTATATGTAATTTAATTTTTTTAAAAATACATATCTCCTCTCATTAAAAATGGAAATTCTTATAAATGTTGTAATAAAAAAACTAATAAAGGAAACTATTAATGTGACTGTTATCTTTTTAATGTGATTGGTAATTGTCGTAGAAAAATAAAAATTTCACGATATGTTTTGGAGTTGAAATAATAAAAAGATTATAATTTTTTTTTTGTGAGATCTAAAAAGATCATTCCATTCCAAATTGGCATAAAATGAGAGAAGACCTAAAAAAATTTCAAGATATCTCGTTTAATTTTATTAAAACTACATATCTCCTCTCATTATTAATGGAAATCATTATAAACGTTGTGATAAAAAAACTAATAAAGGAAACTATTAATGTGATTGCTATCTTTTTAATGTGATTGGTAAATGTTGTAGAAAAATTAAAATTTCTGGATATGTTTGGGAGGTGAAATAATAAAAAGATTATAATTTTTTTTGCGAGATCTAAATAGATCATTCCCTTCCAAATTGGCATAAAATGAGAGAAGACCTAAAAAATTTCAGGATATCTCGTTTAATTTTATTAAAAATACATATCTCCTCTCATTAATAATGGAAATTATTATAAACGTTGTGAAAAAAAAACTAATACAGGATACTATTAATGTGATTGTTATCTTTTGAATATGATTGCTAATTGTCGTAGAAATATCAAAATTTCACGATATGTTTGGGAGGGGAAATAATAAAAAGATTATAATTTTCTTTTTGTGAGATCTAAAAAGATCATTCCCTTCCAAATTGGCAGAAAATAAGAGAAGACCTAAACAAATTTCAGGATATCTCGTTTAATTTCATTAAAAATACATATCTCCTCTCATTAATAATGGAAATTATTGTAAACGTTGTGATAAAAAACTAATAAAGGAAACTATTAATGTGATTGTTATCTTTTTAATGTGATTGGTAATTGTCGTAGAAATATCAAAATTTCACGATATGTTTGGAAGGTGAAATAATAAAAAGATTATAATTTTTTTTTGCGATATCTAAACAGATCATTCCCTTCGAAATTGGCATAAAATGAGAGAAGACCTAAAAAAATTTCTGGATATCTCGTTTAATTTTATTAAAAATACATATCTCCTCTCATTATGATAAACGTTGTGATAAAATAACTAATAAAGGAAACTATTAATGTGATTGTTATCTTCTTAATGTGATTGGTAATTGTCGTAGAAATATCAAAATTTCACGATATGTTTGGGAGGTGAAATAATTAAAACATTATATTTTTTTTTTTGGTGAGATCTAAAAAGATCATTCACTTCCAAATTGGCATAATATGACAGAAGACCTAAACAAATTTTAGGATATCTCGTTTAATTTTATTAAAAATACATATCTCCTCTCATTAATAATGGAAATTATAATAAACGTTGTAATCAAAAAAACTATTAAAGGAAACTATTAATGTGATTGTTATCTTTTTAATGTGATTGGTAATTGTCGTAGAAATATCAAAATTTCACGATATGTTTGGGAGGGGAAATAATAAAAAGATTACAATTTTTTTTTGTGAGATCTAAAAAGATCATTCCCTTCCAAATTGGCATAATATGACAGTAGACCTAAACAAATTTTAGGATATCTCGTTTAATTTTATTAAAAATACATATCTCCTCTCATTATTAATGGTAATTATTATAAAGGTTGTAATAAAAAAACTAATAAAGGAAACTATTAATGTGATTGTTATCTTTTTAATGTCATTGGTAATTGTCGTAGAAATATCAAAATTTCAGGATATGTTTGTGAGGTGAAATAATAAAAGTATTATAATTTTTTTTTGCGAGATCTAAACAGATCATTCCCTTCCAAATTGGCATAAAATGAGAGAAGACCTAAAAAATTTCAGGATATCTCATTTAATTTTATTAAAAATACATATCTCCTCTCATTATTAATGGAAATTATTATAAACGTTGTGATAAAAAAACTAATAAAGGAAACTATTAATGTGATTGTTGTCTTTTTAATGGGATTGGTAATTGTCGTAGAAAAATAAAAATTTCACGATATGTTTTGGAGTTGAAATAATAAAAAGATTATAATTTTTTTTTTGTGAGATCTAAAAAGATCATAACCTTCCAAATTGGCATAAAATGAGAGAAGACCTAAACAAATTTCAAGATATCTAGTTTAATTTTATTAAAACTACATATCTCCTCACATTATTAATGGAAATTATAATAAACGTTATAATAAAAAAACTAATAAAGGAAACTATTAATGTGATTGTTATCTTTTTAATGTCATTGGTAATTGTCGTAGAAATATCAAAATTTCAGGATATGTTTGTGAGGTGAAATAATAAAAGTATTATAATTTTTTTTTGCGAGATCTAAACAGATCATTCCCTTCCAAATTGGCATAAAATGAGAGAAGACCTAAAAAATTTCATGATATCTCGTTTAATTTTATTAAAAATACATATCTCCTCTCATTATTAATGGAAATTATTATAAACGTTGTGATAAAAAAACTAATAAAGGAAACTATTAATGTGATTGTTGTCTTTTTAATGTGATTGGTAATTGTCGTAGAAAAATAAAAATTTCACGATATGTTTTGGAGTTGAAATAATAAAAAGATTATAATTTTTTTTTGGTGAGATCTAAAAAGATCATTCCCTTCCAAATTGGCATAAAATGAGTGAAGACCTAAACAAATTTCAAGATATCTAGTTTAATTTTATAAAAACTACATATCTCCTCTCATTATTAATGGAAATTATAATAAATGTTATAATAAAAAAACTAATAAAGGAAACTATTAATGTGATTGTTATCTTTTTAATGTGATTGGTAATTGTCGTAGAAAAATAAAAATTTCACGATATGTTTGGGAGGTGAAATAATTAAAACATTATATTATTTTTTTTGGTGAGATCTAAAAAGATCATTCACTTCCAAATTGGCATAATATGACAGAAGACGTAAACAAATTTTAGGATATCTCGTTTAATTTTATTAAAAATAGATATCTCCTTTCATTAATAATGGAAATTATTATAAACGTTGTGATAAAAAAACTAATAAAAGATACTATTAATGTGATTGTTATCTTTTAAATGTGATTGGTAAATGTCGTAAAAATATCAAAATTTCAAGATATGTTTGGGAGGTGAAATAATAAAAAGATTATAATTTTTTTTTGGCGATATCTAAACAGTTCATTCCCTTCCAAATTAGCATAAAATGAGAGAAGCCTTAAAAAATTTCAGGATATCTCGTTTCATTTTATTAAAAATACATATCTCCTTTCATTAATAATGGAAATTATTATAAACGTTGTGATAAAAAACTAATAAAGGAAACTATTAATGTGATTGTTATCTTTTTAATGTGATTGGTAATTGTCGTAGAAATATCGAAATTTCACGATATGTTTGGAAGGTGAAATAATAAAAAGATTATAATTTTTTTTTGCGATATCTAAACAGATCATTCACTTCCAAATTGGCATAATATGACAGAAGACCTAAACAAATTTCAGGATATCTCGTTTAATTTTATTAAAAATACATATCTCCTCTCATTATTATAAACGTTGTGATAAAAAAACTAATAAAGGAAACTATTAATGTGATTGTTATCTTTTTAATGTGATTGGTAATTGTCGTAGAAATATCGAAATTTCACGATATGTTTGGAAGGTGAAATAATAAAAAGATTATAATTTTTTTTTGCGATATCTAAACAGATCATTCACTTCCAAATTGGCATAATATGACAGAAGACCTAAACAAATTTCAGGATATCTCATTTAATTTTATTAAAAATACGTATCTCCTCTCATTAATAATGAGAATTATTATAAACGTTGTGATAAAAAAACTAATAAAGGATACTATTAATGTGCTTGTTATCTTTTAAATGTGATTGGTAATTGTCGTAAAAATATCAAAATTTCACGATATGTTTGGGAGGTGAAATAATAAATAGATTATAATTTTTTTTTGGCGATATCTAAACAGTTCATTCCCTTCCAAATTGGCATAAAATGAGAGAAGCCTTAAAAAATTTCAGGATATCTCATTTCATTTTATTAAAAATACATATCTCCTTTCATTAATAATGGAAATTATTATAAACATTGTGATAAAAAACTAATAAAGGAAACTATTAATGTGATTCTTATCTTTTTAATGTGATTGGTAATTGTCGTAGAAATATCAAAATTTCACGATATGTTTGGAAGGTGAAATAATAAAAAGATTATAATTTTTTTTTTGCGATATCTAAACAGATCATTCCCTTCGAAATTGGCATAAAATGAGAGAAGACCTAAAAAAATTTCAGGATATCTCGTTTAATTTTATTAAAAATACATATCTCCTCTCATTATTATAAACGTTGTGATAAAATAACTAATAAAGGAAA
This sequence comes from Pueraria montana var. lobata, assembly GCA_026413185.1. Classification (NCBI taxonomy): domain Eukaryota; kingdom Viridiplantae; phylum Streptophyta; class Magnoliopsida; order Fabales; family Fabaceae; genus Pueraria; species Pueraria montana. The sequence continues at coordinate 70,888,521 of CM048648.1, forward strand.
CTATTAATGTGATTGTTATCTTCTTAATGTGATTGGTAATTGTCGTAGAAATATCAAAATTTCACGATATGTTTGGGAGGTGAAATAATTAAAACATTATATTATTTTTTTTGGTGAGATCTAAAAAGATCATTCACTTCCAAATTGGCATAATATGACAGAAGACCTAAACAAATTTTAGGATATCTCGTTTAATTTTATTAAAAATAGATATCTCCTTTCATTAATAATGGAAATTATTATAAACGTTGTGATAAAAAAACTAATAAAAGATACTATTAATGTGATTGTTATCTTTTAAATGTGATTGGTAAATGTCGTAAAAATATCAAAATTTCAAGATATGTTTGGGAGGTGAAATAATAAAAAGATTATAATTTTTTTTTGGCGATATCTAAACAGTTCATTCCCTTCCAAATTGGCATAAAATGAGAGAAGCCTTAAAAAATTTCAGGATATCTCGTTTCATTTTATTAAAAATACATATCTCCTTTCATTAATAATGGAAATTCTTATAAACGTTGTGATAAAAAACTAATAAAGGAAACTATTAATGTGATTGTTATCTTTTTAATGTGATTGGTAATTGTCGTAGAAATATCAAAATTTCACAATATGTTTGGAAGGTGAAATAATAAAAAGATTATAATTTTTTTTTGCGATATCTAAACAGATCATTCCCTTCGAAATTGGCATAAAATGAGAGAAGACCTAAAAAAATTTCAGGATATCTCGTTTAATTTTATTAAAAATACATATCTCCTCTCATTATTATAAACGTTGTGATAAAAAAACTAATAAAGGAAACTATTAATGTGATTGTTATCTTTTTAATGTGATTGGTAAGTGTCGTAGAAATATCGAAATTTCACGATATGTTTGGAAGGTGAAATAATAAAAAGATTATAATTTTTTTTTGCGATATCTAAACAGATCATTCACTTCCAAATTGGCATAATATGACAGAAGACCTAAACAAATTTCAGGATATCTCATTTAATTTTATTAAAAATACGTATCTCCTCTCATTAATAATGAGAATTATTATAAACGTTGTGATAAAAAAACTAATAAAGGATACTATTAATGTGCTTGTTATCTTTTAAATGTGATTGGTAATTGTCGTAAAAATATCAAAATTTCACGATATGTTTGGGAGGTGAAATAATAAATAGATTATAATTTTTTTTTGGCGATATCTAAACAGTTCATTCCCTTCCAAATTGGCATAAAATGAGAGAAGCCTTAAAAAATTTCAGGATATCTCATTTCATTTTATTAAAAATACATATCTCCTTTCATTAATAATGGAAATTATTATAAACATTGTGATAAAAAACTAATAAAGGAAACTATTAATGTGATTCTTATCTTTTTAATGTGATTGGTAATTGTCGTAGAAATATCAAAATTTCACGATATGTTTGGAAGGTGAAATAATAAAAAGATTATAATTTTTTTTTTGCGATATCTAAACAGATCATTCCCTTCGAAATTGGCATAAAATGAGAGAAGACCTAAAAAAATTTCAGGATATCTCGTTTAATTTTATTAAAAATACATATCTCCTCTCATTATTATAAACGTTGTGATAAAATAACTAATAAAGGAAACTATTAATGTGATTGTTATCTTCTTAATGTGATTGGTAATTGTCGTAGAAATATCAAAATTTCACGATATGTTTGGGAGGTGAAATAATTAAAACATTATATTATTTTTTTTGGTGAGATCTAAAAAGATCATTCACTTCCAAATTGGCATAATATGACAGAAGACCTAAACAAATTTTAGGATATCTCGTTTAATTTTATTAAAAATAGATATCTCCTTTCATTAATAATGGAAATTATTATAAACGTTGTGATAAAAAAACTAATAAAAGATACTATTAATGTGATTGTTATCTTTTAAATGTGATTGGTAAATGTCGTAAAAATATCAAAATTTCAAGATATGTTTGGGAGGTGAAATAATAAAAAGATTATAATTTTTTTTTGGCGATATCTGTAACCCCCCTTTTTTTATAAAACATAATTTAACTATTTAATTCATTTTATATATTTATTTCAAAGTTCTGATACGATCTCTTACAATCCAAAATATGTTCTGTAATTTACATCATTAAAATTTATATAAACACTGCTACAAAATAATTCTAACTACTACAAATTATTGTCTACCCAAAATAGTCCCATCCTATATGCTCTGGAATTTCTGCATCTTCATCATTTAACTATATCTTCAAGCACCTGCAATTCACACTCCCCTAGAATCTGGGGACAGCATTACAGGATCAGGCATTTAATTTCTCATAGAATAAAACAATTTCAAACAATTACACATCATAACAATTTAATTAATTACACACATAATTAAATGCAGTATGATTTATGCAAATGCAATTTTTGACTCAAATTCAGTTTTGACCCTGCTCCATGGAGACTTCCCCTTTGAGTGTTTAGTAAGAAACTGGCCTACCATTACGATCTGTAATTCAGCTATCAGCCCCTACTAAACGCGAATAAACTAAACAGAATTAGGAGGTCAGGATACCCGGAAGGCCACCACGGCAGCATCTCTGTCCAAATTACAGCCACATGTGGAATTGCCAATATCCTTATCCCCACAGACTATATAATCACTGATTATACGGTCCTGTTTAACAAATTCTACTCACCCCAAAAATCCTTTCTCAATCATTTTCATTTCACATGACTACCGCAGTCCCGGTTAGTCAACAATTCATTTCTCAATCAGTTTCATTTCACATGACTACCGCAGTCCCGGTCAGTCAACAATTCATTTCTCAATCAGTTTCATTTCACATGACTACCGCAGTCCCGGTCAGTCAACAAAAGTCATTACTCATAAATCAACTCAATTCTCATGACTACCACAGTCCTGGTTAGTCAACATAATTCTTTCTCATTTGATACTTTTATAAATCCCCCAAAAAGACTCATGCTAATGGATTTTGTTCATGATCACAATCAAACAAATAATTTGTACACCTTAACATACAAGGATACAAAATTTTAAGCAATTTACATTATAACCTTAGTATTTTTAATAATTTCCGAAAATGCCCTCAATCTTTTTCCAAAATACCCAATGTGTCCCTACATGTAAAATGACCATTTTGCCCTTGGTTTTATAAAAATTTCCACATAATATCCCTTGCAATTAGGGCTGCCCGAATGGTCTCACTACCATTCTCAACATATTTTCCAAAGCAACAAACTCCAATTTCAACCAAAATTCAACCAAATCTCAATTCAATTAAATTCAAGCAACTCAAATTTCAACCATCACAACACATTAAAAATTCAATCACACATCATTCCAATCCATGAATTACAATCACAAGCATCAAAAACACAAAACCCCTAAATCAATTTCAAGTTTTCATGATTCTAGGTCACAAATTTAATCTAACCCTACAACATGTTTTCTTCTAATTCCAAGGGTTCTAATTGAAATTAAATGCCTAGATCCTTACCTTAGACTCTTTAATTGAAGAAAAAGCCTTGAATTCCTTTCTCCCTCACTCCTTGGTCTTGTAGGAATTTTTGAGATTTCCTCCAATTTCTTTTCCTTTTTGCCGATTAGCTTAGGGTTTAGGAAGTTTGGATGGTTTGGTTTCTTAATTTGAGATGAGATGATGAAGTTAAGATGAAATTGAAATGAAAACTGCAGCTGCTGGGTTTGGAGACTCATGGTTCTGTTTTTGAGTTTTTGGTGATTTTTTTCTCCTTTTACTTAAGTTAAATGCTTCTAAAAAATTTTATTAACCAAATTGGACTTTGCCTTCAAGTCCAGCTGCTGCCCTGCACGTCCAGCAGCTCAATTGGACCAAGGGAAGTCCACTTGCCAAGCCTTTCCAGCCCACTTGGACAGCCAAGGAGTTCCAAGTCACTTGCCTACCCCAAAAGTCAACATTTCAAGCACTTTGTAGAAAGTTCTAGAAGGTAATTAGGGCTGCTAATTATTTTACAATGTGATTAGAATTTGAAGAAAATAACATCACCATTGGATTCCTCACTATCAAAAACCTTGGGGTAGTGCCTTACTTATCTCTTAATCCAAGCCTAATTAGCTTAATTTAGTGACATTAGAAAAGCCTAAGTTGTCACTTTTTGATTGGTTAAGGTTCTAAATTAAATTTTTCTTGGTTAAACATATTTAATAATTATTCTAAGTATATTACAATTATTAGATAATTCTATAGATATCCTATGAATTTTCTCTAAATTTTCTGTCTTAGAATTTTACCGTAATAATTCCTCAAAGTTCTAACTTTCAGAAAATCCTAACAATTCTGAATAAGCATTTTAATTCTTTATCTGTATATATTTTTAATCTATATTCTATTACCTTTCTTTTAAGTTATAAATGAGTTCAAAATTCTATACTTGAAAATTTATCCTGGACAGCTGTCTAACATAGCAGTCCAGTCAACTATCAATTTCGGCAAAAATAAAGACATTTGGAAATTCAGAAAATTCTTCTGAGTAAAACTGTATTAATTTCATTAAGAGAATATGTACATAAGGTTTCTATAAAATATAGTGCATAAATGTTAATAATATACATATATAAATGCGTACAATTAATAAAATGAGGATGTTACAATTCTCCCCTACTAATAAAAATTTCGTCCTCGAAATTTCTAATACAAATATATAACCATACAACTATACAACAAAATAACTATACAAAAAAATGAGGATATGTTTCTTTCATTTTTTCCTCTAACTCCCATGTAGCATCACCTCTGATATCATCCCAAATAACCTTAACTAGAGAAATTTCTTTACCTCTCAGATACTTAATCCTTCTGTCCTCAATCTTAATAGGCTTTGTTTCAAATGTTAGGTTTTCCTTTCTCTTCTAATGTACAGGCTCTTAAGAGATCTTCTAATGTCCGAATAGTCCTTTCTGTTTGACCATCAATCTTAGGGTGTTATACTAAACTAAGATAAAATTTTACTTCTTAAAGCGTTCTGAAAATCTTTCCAAAAATTTAAAAACAAAGCTAGGGTCTTTATTAGACTCTATACTAGTAGGTACTCCAGATAATCTAATTATTTCCTTTAAGTACAATTAAGCTAATTTTTCTAAAGAATACCTAATATTTATTGAAAGCAAAATGTACTAATTTAGTTAATCTATCTACAATTACTCAAATGGTATCAAAATTCCTATGTGTTCTAGGTAATCCTACCACAAAATTTATTGATATACTATTCCGTTTCCATATAGGTATCTCTAAAGGATGTAACAGATCAAAGGGTTTCTGATATTCAATCTTTGCTTTCTAACATGTTAAACATCTAGCCACATATTCTGCTACATCTCTCTTCATCCTAGACCACCAAAACATTCCCTTTAAATCTTTATATATTTTTGTTGTTCTAGGATGAATACTAAGTTTACTTTTGTGTCCTTCCTCCAAAATTAATTCCTTAAATTCTTGATCATTAGGTACACAAATTCTATTTTAAACCTAATAATTATATCCATTCCTAAATTAAATTCTTTTTCCTTACCTGATCCCATTAATCCTTTCTTTTCTGGAATACATTCATCTGCATCTTGTTTCTTCCTAATTTCTTCCAAAAATTCATTAGTGATGGTAATAATTCCAAATGGAATTTTATCCTTTTTCCTAACTGTACATAGATTTAAATCTCTAAATTATTCTATTAACTCTAATTCTTTAATCCTCATAGTTGACATATGCACAATTTTCCTACTTAAAGCATCTTCTACTACATTAGCCTCTCTTGGATGATACCTTAATTGAAAATCATAATCTTTAATAAACTCCATCCATCTTCTTTTTCTCCTTTCCAATTTTTTTTTTCAAACAAATATTTTAAACTCTTATGATCACTATATACATCAAATCTTGATCCATATAAATAATGTCTCCAAATCTTCAAAGCAAAAACTATAACTGCTAACTCCAAATCATGAGTAGGATAATTTCTCTCATGTGATTTCAACCGCCTAGATGCATAAGCTACCACTTTCCTATTTTACATCAACACACATCTTAACCCTAGAGATGAAACATCACAGTATACCTCATAGGATTCATTTGGGTCGGGTAAAACTAAAACTAGTGAGGTAGTCAATTTATGTTTCAATTCTTCGAAATTTTCTCACAACTCTCACTCCAAATAAAATTCTATTAAGGGTTCAGCTATCTTAGAAAATCCTTCAATCAATCTTCTATAATATCCATCAAATCTTAAGAACTACTAATCTCAGTTACTGTCTTAGGCCTTTCCCATTCTAAAACTGCTTCTACCTTAGAAAAATCTACACTTATTCCATCTTTAGAAATTACATGTCCTAAAATTTTCACTTCCTCCAACCAAAATTCACACTTAGACAATTTAGCATATAATTTTCTATCTTTCAAAGTTTGCAATGTTATTCTAAGATGATTTTCATGTTCCTCTTTATTTTTAGAATATATTAATATATCATCTATAAATACTACTACGAAATGATCTAAGTATGGTCCAAACACCCTATTCATATAATCCAACACTGTTGGGGCATTAGTCACTCCAAATGGCATCACTTGATATTCATAATGTCCATATCTAGTCCTAAAAGCAGTCTTGGGTATATCCTCCTTTTTACTGTAATTTGTTGGTACCCAGACCTTAAATCTATTTTAGAGAAAATTGTTGCTCCTCTAAGTTGGTCCATTAAATCATCTATTCTAGGTAAAGGATATTTATTCTTTATAGTTACTTTATTTAATTTTCTATAATCTACACATAACCTAGATCCTCCATCTTTCTTTTTAACTAACAATACTGAGCTCACCATATGGACACACTAGGCCTTACAAACTGTTTTTCTAATAATTCTTCCAATTGTTTCTTTAACTCAATTAATTTCAATAATGACATTCTATATGGTTGCATAGAAATTGGTCTAGTACCAAGCATCAAATCTATACTAAATTCTATTTCTCTTTCAGGACGCAAACTAGAAACATCATTAGGAAAAACTTCAGGATACTCATTTACAACTAGCACAGAGTCAATTTCAATTTTTATCTTCTTTAGTTCCAAGATATGATAACATGTATTTTTGAATTTCACTTTTAAATGATATTTCCTTAGGTTGGATAGGCTTAAGTCTAGAAACATCAAGTTCAGGGAAAATCACAGATTTAGAGGCACAATCTATTAGAATATGGTTGGTTGCTAACCAATCCATTCCTAATATCACATCAAGGTCAGTTAAAGGCAAACAACTCAAGTTCACAACAAATGATCTATCTCTGATGGTTATCACATAATGCAAACATATTTTAGAGGTTAGGATTGGGTTAGATGTAGGCACAGAAACAAGCAAGGTATAGGGTATGTTAAACATGATTAACATCCTCAAATTACTCCAATTCACTACTACCAAATTTTTTTTATTTTTTTATTTTTTTATTTTTTTTATTTTTATTTTTATTTTTTTATTTTTTTTTTACTTGGGCTCAATATCCAACATCAAGACACACACCCTTAGGCCTTCCAATCACTTACTCTTTCAACTAAAAATATTCTTAGGACAACTTCTACTAACTTAGTATTTGGGTCCTATTCTACTCTCTTAATCAAGGTTTGACCAACAAGAATTCTCATATATATATACCTACCAACTAAGACCTACAACATGGATCCTTGATAACCTCAATTATACAAGTCTTAAATCATCACTTACACCATGGGAATGTAATTAAACATATTAAACCCGCAGGCTATTTTACTGCACCAGAAAAATGCACTATTTTGGTTCTAATTCATGTCTAAAACACAAAATTTCAAGTCCTAATAGTTAAGATATCAATCCTGTGACAAATTTATACTACGATACACTGTTTCAGCCTTCAAAACTTTATTTTCTTTCCTTTGTTAAACTCATCCTATAAACTCAAATATTTGGACCTCTATTCTCAATCTTGATCTATAAATAGATCTCCTTCCTCAACTAACTCAAGATTATAACTCTTAAATCCACAAAATAAGAAACATGGAAAATAACCCAACTTGAACAATACTAATAATAATAAAATTTTAAGCATTAGGAGAGAAAGTCATCTCGACTGAGTCCTGAGTGTGCACCCTCACAACTTTATCAAGATTTTCTTTCTTCCTTTCTGCCATCTTAGCTATACTATTAGTTTGAACTCTAGGATTTATAACTAGCATTCCTCTTCTCATTTCTACATGTCTTAAATTTTCAGATCTAGTTACTACCCTTTTTCCCATAATATTCTGAACAAACAAACAATTCTAATCAGGGTAACACAGCAAAACACCTAATAGACCCACTACTCGCAAGTCCTAGAGATGCATAACCAGAGCTCTGATACCACTAATGTAACCCCCCTTTTTTTATAAAACATAATTTAACTATTTAATTCATTTTATATATTTATTTCAAAGTTCTGATACGATCTCTTACAATCCAAAATATGTTCTGTAATTTACATCATTAAAATTTATATAAACACTGCTACAAAATAATTCTAACTACTACAAATTATTGTCTACCCAAAATAGTCCCATCCTATATGCTCTGGAATTTCTGCATCTTCATCATTTAACTATATCTTCAAGCACCTGCAATTCACACTCCCCTAGAATCTGGGGACAGCATTACAGGATCAGGCATTTAATTTCTCATAGAATAAAACAATTTCAAACAATTACACATCATAACAATTTAATTAATTACACACATAATTAAATGCAGTATGATTTATGCAAATGCAATTTTTGACTCAAATTCAGTTTTGACCCTGCTCCATGGAGACTTCCCCTTTGAGTGTTTAGTAAGAAACTGGCCTACCATTACGATCTGTAATTCAGCTATCAGCCCCTACTAAACGCGAATAAACTAAACAGAATTAGGAGGTCAGGATACCCGGAAGGCCACCACGGCAGCATCTCTGTCCAAATTACAGCCACATGTGGAATTGCCAATATCCTTATCCCCACAGACTATATAATCACTGATTATACGGTCCTGTTTAACAAATTCTACTCACCCCAAAAATCCTTTCTCAATCATTTTCATTTCACATGACTACCGCAGTCCCGGTTAGTCAACAATTCATTTCTCAATCAGTTTCATTTCACATGACTACCGCAGTCCCGGTCAGTCAACAATTCATTTCTCAATCAGTTTCATTTCACATGACTACCGCAGTCCCGGTCAGTCAACAAAAGTCATTACTCATAAATCAACTCAATTCTCATGACTACCACAGTCCTGGTTAGTCAACATAATTCTTTCTCATTTGATACTTTTATAAATCCCCCAAAAAGACTCATGCTAATGGATTTTGTTCATGATCACAATCAAACAAATAATTTGTACACCTTAACATACAAGGATACAAAATTTTAAGCAATTTACATTATAACCTTAGTATTTTTAATAATTTCCGAAAATGCCCTCAATCTTTTTCCAAAATACCCAATGTGTCCCTACATGTAAAATGACCATTTTGCCCTTGGTTTTATAAAAATTTCCACATAATATCCCTTGCAATTAGGGCTGCCCGAATGGTCTCACTACCATTCTCAACATATTTTCCAAAGCAACAAACTCCAATTTCAACCAAAATTCAACCAAATCTCAATTCAATTAAATTCAAGCAACTCAAATTTCAACCATCACAACACATTAAAAATTCAATCACACATCATTCCAATCCATGAATTACAATCACAAGCATCAAAAACACAAAACCCCTAAATCAATTTCAAGTTTTCATGATTCTAGGTCACAAATTTAATCTAACCCTACAACATGTTTTCTTCTAATTCCAAGGGTTCTAATTGAAATTAAATGCCTAGATCCTTACCTTAGACTCTTTAATTGAAGAAAAAGCCTTGAATTCCTTTCTCCCTCACTCCTTGGTCTTGTAGGAATTTTTGAGATTTCCTCCAATTTCTTTTCCTTTTTGCCGATTAGCTTAGGGTTTAGGAAGTTTGGATGGTTTGGTTTCTTAATTTGAGATGAGATGATGAAGTTAAGATGAAATTGAAATGAAAACTGCAGCTGCTGGGTTTGGAGACTCATGGTTCTGTTTTTGAGTTTTTGGTGATTTTTTTCTCCTTTTACTTAAGTTAAATGCTTCTAAAAAATTTTATTAACCAAATTGGACTTTGCCTTCAAGTCCAGCTGCTGCCCTGCACGTCCAGCAGCTCAATTGGACCAAGGGAAGTCCACTTGCCAAGCCTTTCCAGCCCACTTGGACAGCCAAGGAGTTCCAAGTCACTTGCCTACCCCAAAAGTCAACATTTCAAGCACTTTGTAGAAAGTTCTAGAAGGTAATTAGGGCTGCTAATTATTTTACAATGTGATTAGAATTTGAAGAAAATAACATCACCATTGGATTCCTCACTATCAAAAACCTTGGGGTAGTGCCTTACTTATCTCTTAATCCAAGCCTAATTAGCTTAATTTAGTGACATTAGAAAAGCCTAAGTTGTCACTTTTTGATTGGTTAAGGTTCTAAATTAAATTTTTCTTGGTTAAACATATTTAATAATTATTCTAAGTATATTACAATTATTAGATAAT